>JAWNON010000190.1:5287500-5837500 GCA_035045945.1 Drosophila anceps
CACTGACAGATTGATGAATGTTGATGCTGCCTGCTTTTTCGCGTTGCCCCTGTTATTTCAGCCCTCTCAAAAAAATAATATATATATATATATATATATATATATATATGCATATACATATATTTGTATTTTTTGCTTTTATTTTCTTTTGAACAGCATTTTCACTTTCGTTTTTTTTTAATGAAAATATTTTGGAAATGCGCTATTTTCATTTTGGGCGCTGGCACGATTTATGGCAACAGTTGAGCAGTGGGAGGCGGGCAGATTGAGCAGTTTTCTTGCCAGACGTGCCACTTGGCCCCTTGTTGGCATCTAATGGCATCCGGGCGATCGCTGAAACGTTGACAATTGGAATCGAATTGGATAAAACTGCAAGATCTTATCACACACTCTCACACACACACACACACACACACACACACACATCCAATTAGTGTTGTGCTTGTGTCTCCCTAAGGGGCGCCCAACCACATCTACGCATATAAGTCAAGGGCTTTGTCTTCTGCGCTACCGAACGGCATTAAGATTATGTGAGTGGGAAAGAAGGTCAAGCTCATCTGGTAAACATGTTGTAGTCAATGGAGCATTAAGCCAGAACTTTAAGTTGATTAGGAATTACGAAAATTGTCTGAAATACGACACTGAAAAGGGCTTTGAGCATAAAAGCATAAAGATATAGACAACTCTAATAAATTAAAGAAAAAAAATATTCAAGAAAAAAATATTAAAAAAAAAACTGCATTGATTATTAAATAATATTGATGAGTTTTTTTTTTTAAATAATATAAATAAAGCAGAAATCAAAATAAAATTAATTTTAAAAATATAATCAAAAAATGCGGAATTTTCATAGATTTGTATTTCAAATTAGATAACATACAAATCTATAGATTATGCCTATATGAATATACATATATATTAATATAAATATTTAAATTTACTTAAATACTGCAACAAAAAACAAATATTTGAGTAAGCCAAAAAAAAAACCTTTGAAACTTTGCTTTTAAACACCCTTTTGTATTTATAAAAAATACTTTCAAAGTAATTTATTAATTAAGTAATTAATTCAAGATATAATCATAAAATCAATTATAATTCATATAATATAATATAATAATAGTTATATATAAATAATTAAAAAGTAAAAAAAAATCAATAAAAAATGTAAAAAATTGAAACAAGTAAAATATTTTTTATTATTTTACTACAATAATTTTAGCCCTATTTTCTATCGACTAGATTATTTATTATTAATGAACATTTACATTGAGTTCTGTGCAAGCATCTGCCTTAATGCAGTGCGAGGTGTAAACAGGTGTGGGTTAATGATTAGGGTAAACGTGGAAAGTACAAGTTATGCCTGCAAGCGTTGCCTTTGGCATGAATAGTGCGATTTGGTAAGCGAACTCTGTAGTTGTAAACTCTTTTTTCTGTGCTGGGGGCTATGTGTGAAGTGCTTAATGTTAACGCGCGTGCTAGCGGGTTTGCAGCGTGCTAGCGTGTTTGTTGCATTCCATTGTTTGGTGGATAAGTCATAGTATAGTACTCATTATTATTGTCATCATTGCTAGAGTCTCTGGGGCTAAATCGGCAAATGTTTTCAATGGGTCAAAGTAGTATTATGCGAAAAGTAAACTGATTTAGCTTACATATAAAATAATTCTAATCCTATTCTCAATTAGCTAAAAATACAATATTCATATAAGAAAATTGTATATATATAACTATTATCTATATCTGTTTAATCTGTTTAGTCAACTTAATCGTATTCAACAATGGAATAATCAAGTCAACTTTTAATTAATTGCATATAATTATTAACTAATCTCGAATTCTGAATCTATTTTTCATCTGCCTCTTTTTTCTCTCTTACTTTTTTGTCTTTTCTATTCTTTGCTCCGCTCTTCGACACCTTTTTGTGTTGGTCTAATTGAAATCTGTGCTTAGCCTCGTTTACCTAATAGAGAGATCCAAAGATTTTATAACTTGGCAATTAAAATGCAAATCAGTTCAAACTTTTTTTTAATGCTTTAGCTATTCTCCTTCTTCTTCTTCTTCTCAGTCATACTTTTGATCTGGGCAGATAAGAAATCAGCGCAAGGGTTTAAAAATTGTTGCTTGGACATTCTTTGTGTGTTTGGAATAAAAAAAATGTGTAAATAATCGAAAGAAAAACTTGTGGAAAACCCAAAAGAAAATGCAAAAAAAAAAAAAGAAAAACAAATATACAACTGTGGAAAATCTCGCGAAAAATCTCGGAAAAATTGGACGCATTTGCTGACCCAAAAAGACAAATGACCGAAAAACAAAACAAAACAAAAAAAAAAAAAAGCAGCAGCAGCAACAACAAATAAATGTTTTATTGTGGGGTATATACGACTAGCAGATACTGTTCACTGTGTAGAGCATATCGAGGAATTCTATCATAGAATGGACAAGAGAAATGCCGAAACTGCAGTAGAAGAGATGGAAGATAAAAGAGAATTACATAAATGATATATAAGTATCAGAGAAATGCCGAGAAGAGAAGAATCAAGAGTCAGACGGAAAATAACGGGAACGGGCACACGTACAGGAGAAATATCGAGAAGAGACATGCGATAGTATTGATTGGCTCAACTTGATATCTGTAAATGCAGATTCAAATTTTCAAAAAGTTGAAAGAGTTATCTGTGATCAAAGTAGCATCGAATACAAATATGGTCAATCGAGCTCATAAAACGTACAAGATAAGCTCAAGTAACTTAAAGTTTGATATCGATTCAAATCGATTATATGAAAACTTGACTTGAAACTAGCTCTTCAAGCTGCACAAGATATTCAAATAACTTTTTACTTATAGATATAAAGGCTAGATTAGCTTCCCAGCTACCTGACCTAACCTAATGGATTCGGCAACATCGCACACAGATCGCACGCAGCATACCCTATTTAGCCATACGCAACGGGTACAGGGTATAATAAATAGAGAAACAAAAGGGACAACAATCGCGCTGGGGATACAGGGAAAGCGTTTTTCAAAATGGGCGTAGGAGAGGGGTAAGCGTGACGGCGGCGGGGGGTTGGGGGTGCATAGGATAGGCCTGTGTTTATTTTAATGCAAATATTTGTTTATTTTTGAATGGCGAACGCGAAGGCTGTTTTTTTTTTTTTTTTTTTTTTGGGTAAGGAATGTAAATTCTATGAAAATCTTTTTATTTGGCAACTCTGTAAGCGCCCACATACTTTGCTGTGTTTTTTATTTTCTTTTTTTTATAACAGGTGTATATTTAATTTAGGCCCTTTGCGTATTTGCTTTATGCTAATCTAAACATTTACAGCTGGACACACTTACTTGGCAAATCCTTTTTTATGCGTATTTACTTGGGGTTTCTGTTGTTTTTTTTTTTTGTTTAATTTTTTTTTTGCGTTTTAGCAACTTTGCAGAATTTTTTTGTTTTTCTCTTTTTCTCTGTTTGGCCTTTGATTGGATCGCAGATTAATTTGCGATTTAAATGCTAATTAATTGTTAGGCACACACGAACACATGCACAGCACAGCACTCACACACACGCGTACGCGCATACACAGACGCACAGTGGCTGAGCGGGCGGTAGGAGTGATAGAGATAGAAGATGCACAACGTGAAATGGTTCCGTTTTGTCAGCTCAGTGCTCAGTGTTCATTTATCGGGCAGTGCGCTTTACTCGCTTTTCGTTTTGCTTTGCTTGAGCTCCTTTTCCGATCGGCATCAGCATCTTTGTATGAATATTTCCGAAATTCAAATTAAACCGTCAAACGGTCACACACACACACACACAGTTATGGCCATCACGATGATACGGGGCCGAAGCAGTTTAGCCAGAGCCGAAACGGTAAATTTGGCTAGCGGTGTTCACACAACGTCGTTTGGTACTGATAATGGAGACAGAGTGCGTTACAGCGTCCGTGGCTGACCGTCCGTTACAGTGCGCGCGTCGTCAAAGACTGAAACAGACTGAATCATACAAGTATAAGCAGAGGGCCAGCATACAACCAGCCGAACGAACGACCTGTGCGCGTTCGTGTTCGTAAGCACATGCACACGAGCCGTTGACACGAGCCAAGGCGTCGCGACGTGTCGCGACACGTCGGGCAGCTGCAACGCACATCTAAACTGCAGACACCAACAACAATTCAGGCTACAGAACCGACTGCCATGGCGGACGAAGGCGTACATCCACGAATGCATTGGCTCCATCTAGCGGCAGAACAGCTGCACTACAGTCTTATACACTGTTAACAGTGCAAACAGCTAACAGCAAAAGGTTGCATCGCACACCAGGCAACTCGAGCATGTTCGACCTGGGGTAACACTAGCAGTTGCTGTTAAAACGATAACAACTCCTTTGACTAGGTCGCTGTAATTAATTTTTGGCCCTGCTGCAGCCACGGCAGCTTGTTGCACACACACTAACACACACACACACACACACACACACACACACACACACACACATGTTTGCCCAATGTGGCGAATGTCAATGAAATTGAAGGATGAGCTCTGTGTGCTAATCTAATTGGATCTTGGTAGAGAACCTCAGAGTTGAGCATTTATTAAGGACTTGCTGTTGGTCGAAGTCTAAGGATAGTACGATTATTGAATGGGCATTGAATTGTGCTTGGCTAAAACTACACTTTATGCAGTAATTCTCTGTATGAACCAAAACGGCACCAAAATAAAGGCGAGAAAAGGGTCTTAAAAACCAATTACAAATCATTTTTACTTAAATTCAATTTCATGAAAGATTGCTGAAATCAAAATATCTCTAAATGATTTTCAAATAACTTTTTTTAATCTATTTATATTAGATTTAAATTAACAAAAAAAGTCCTTTCGAACTCACAAATTTTGATTTAGAGTAAGAAAAGGTAATGACTTATGACTTATGGTAAATTCTTAGAGCCAATCCAAAAGTATTTATTTTAATTTTATTTTACATATATTTCCTTATCTTTTCTAAAAGGAATTCAAGGTTTTGTTTCTTTTGATCTGAATATATGTATTTGTTATAAAGAAATATCTTATATGTAATTTTTTTATATATATTTTTTAAGAATTTTTCCCGCCTTTAGTTTTTGGTATTTTTCTTTATTCTTTTAAGAAGGATTTTCTTAAGCTTTTATTTTACATATATTTTTTTAGAATTCAATCGTGATTTTACTTTTTTTAAAATTTTTTTTTTGACATATTTAGATATATAATTAGGTAAATTATGAATTATATAATTATTTTATAATTTTTTGTTTACTTTTTTATTTCTCTGAAGAATGTTTTCTTTACAATTTGTTTTTATTAAATTTTTTATTTTCATGGATACAAATATTTTTTTGCTTGTAATTTTAATTTTTACGGTTCTTATTTTAATTTTTAGAACAAATTGTTTTGTAGAATTTATTTTTATTATATATTTTTTAAATTTAAAATGTACTTAAATTTTCTGTTTATTTTAAAGAATTTTAACTATAAATTTTTTTTTTACACAAATTATTTTTATTCTCTACTAAATTAATGTATACTCATAATTTCTTTATCATTTTATTTATTGTTTAAATACAGCTGCGGTCATCAAAATAGTAGTGCGAAAACTTCACTGTTCAACATTTCAGTCGCACTACTATTTTAATGACCACAGCTTAATATATGTACATACAGCTGTGGTCACTAAAATAGTAGTGCATCATATATAAATATAAAAACATAAGCACTTATTAATTTATATCCTTCTAAGTAAATTCTTAAATTAAACCCAATAATTATTATGTCTCAGAGTTGTTCCTATGGATACCATAATTGAGATATTTATGATATCAAAACAAACACAAGAACTGCTACGAAATCCTCATAAGCAATTAACACTCGCCGCTTGATGGCAACGATGTTTTACCTTTATTCATAAATCTCACTCCTATGCCCGCACCCTCGCGCTGTCTCTTTCTAGCGCCTTGTTGTGATAGGCAGCACGCCCATAAAGCAATTTGGTAGTCGCATAAAAAGCATTACAAATATCACACTTAATTGTATTAACAGAGCAGAGGAAGCGAGCGA
Source organism: Drosophila anceps (assembly GCA_035045945.1). Lineage (NCBI taxonomy): Eukaryota > Metazoa > Arthropoda > Insecta > Diptera > Drosophilidae > Drosophila > Drosophila anceps. Next base: position 5,293,571 of record JAWNON010000190.1, read on the forward strand.
GCCAGAGAGCGAGAGAGCGAGTGACAGTTAAAAGAAGCGAATGAGGAAGCATAAGCGAGAGAGGAAGAGGCGTGTGTTTGCTTTAACAGTTAGGCTGGTCGAATAGTCCAAGACAAAGCCAGCAACAACAACAATAACAGTAACAACAGTAACAACAGCCCCCTTTAACAGTTACACCACACAAATAGCTCAAGACAAAAGAGAACAACAACAACAACTACAACAGCAACAGCCTAAGAAGCGTGTCGAGCCGAACTCAAACCGAACTCGAAGTTGGACTCGAAGTCGAAGTCGAAGTCGAGGTCGCAGATTGATTGATGATTTTATGACATTGTTTACTCAAGTGATGATGAGAAGAGTGTGAGTGTGAGTGAGAGCGAGCGACACAACATAAACTAGCCCAGATAAAAGAAAGGGAAAACACTTGAGCGGGATTGTGCGTGTGCGTATGTGCGTGCGTTTGTCTGTGCCTGTGCCTGTGGCTGTGTGTGTCCTTTGTTGTCGTAGTGTCGGCTTGTCCGCTGAGATTGCTGGCGGCAGCTCTATGGGCCTATGCCCATAGATTCGACACTGGCCCTTTGTGGCCCCGTGTTGTTGTTTTCCCTGGAATGCTATCAATCTTTTGCTTATTAGGGATAATATTACAATTACTTGTAAGTGAGATAAGCCAGAGACAACAAACGCTGAAGAAGAGCAGCGAAAAGGATAAGTGCGCTCGAGTGGGCCGACGGACGGCGACTTCGCTTTGACGCGCATCCACCTCGATGTGTGCGCGCGTACACTGAGCGAAATGATGGCGTGAGAAATAGGCAAGTAGTTGAAGCTATGAAGCTGCCCTGATCTAATTTGTTATTATTTAATTTTTTTTTATTTTATATTTCAGTAATTTTTTATTTTTTTTTTTTAAGTTTATATACAATAATATTTTATTTTAATAAAAAAACAATTTTGTTTTTATTTTATTTTATATTTTAAATTATTTTAATTTGTATAACTTTCATTATTATTAAAAAATTTATATTTTAAATTACTTAAATTTTTTATTATTTTATATTTAATTTATATTATTTTTTTATATTATTTTAAAGATTTATTCATCATAATTAAAATTTTAATCTTAATTTCAGGAATAATATTTTATAAAAAAATATTTTTTTTTTTTAAATCAAAATTAATTTTATGCCTAAATGAATCTTAAAAAATACACAAATCCAAATATAAATCCAATCTCATTGAATTTCATTTCTACCTCTACTTTTCTCTCAGTGCACTCTCATTTTGGTTTGCTGTAAACAGAGCCTCGACTCAGTTACATTCGAGGCGAGGCGAGGCGAGTCGGGGCGCATCTGAGCGTGTCATTCGGATGCCCGATTGATTGACAAATTGACAGGGCGAGGAGGGCAGTAGGCGACGCCAGGGGCGTGGGGCGTGAGGGCGTGGCGTGGGCAGCGCCTTTCGCTGGAAGCGCCGGCAAGCACTTCCTGCATCGCTTGGGCTGCTCCGACAACCTGTTTCAATTTAGTCATAAACTATTAACGCAGCCCGCAGCTGAAGCAGTCACAGTTTAGACTCGACTCGAGTCGACAGAGTCCGTCCGTCCGTCCGTCTGTCCGTCCATCCGTCCGTCGGTGCGTCCGCCAGGAAGCCAGCTGTTCCATTACCGCACGGCCACACGATGTCCTTCGTGTCCTTTGTGTTCTCTGTGTCCTGTGTGTCTGCTGTTTGATGATAAATTAGACCTGGCCAATGCACTAAAAAACTTACAAAAAAAAGCAACTAAGTGTGCTCTCCAGGGCAATGCAAGACTTGAAGATACCCTGGCCAAGAGCAGCATAGTGACTCGTATAGCTCGCAGCTCTTACAGACAGACGGACCTATGCGTTTACGTATCCTTCACAATAGTAAACACATTAAGCCCTGCTTAACCATTAACAATGGGTATAAATACACAAAAGAAGAAAGAAGCACCACACACACACACACACTCGTCTCTCTCCCCCTCCCTCTCAATCTCTCTCTCTCTCTCTCTTTGGCCATGTGTAACGCTTGTTCAGGTAGCATTTGTGGCTCTTTATTTGGCCTTACCGCCATTTACCTTTCTCCTTTTTTTATTGCTTTATTATGAGCTGGACTGAGTTGTATGAGCCGTTGTTTATGCTTGGCCCAAAGGACGGCCCAAACTCCAGGCGCTGTTAACGTCAGCAGTTGCTTCCTCTTCTTGTTTATTGCTGTTTGCTTTTTGCTGTCGATGGGCAAACGAGCTCCAACCATCTGGCAACGTTTGTTTTCAAATATTTCTATTAGTGCAGAGGAGGAGAGTAGCGAAGATGCACACAAATCTGTTATCACTGTTATCAATCAGTCAATCAGCCAGGTGTGCAAGTTTTGTTGCTGCTGCACTTTTGAGCGGTTTCCAGCAAAACCTCTTTGACGCTGTCGGTCGTCCATGACGCTGCCGGTGCCTTTACGTAGGTGTTTAGTCTTGATAAGCTCCAGCTTCCACATGCTGCTGCTCCAGCTTCCCATAAACTGGGCGTTACAAAATCAATTTGCATGCTTGCCGGGCCTGCACAGAGCTCAGTCACAGTCGAGGGCTTCGCATTTGGTCAAGCGAAACTTGGCCGTAGAGCTGAGCGTGGCTGGGCGAGCGCGGGGCAAAGTGGGTGCCATTGGCCGATAAGCGCAAATTAGTGGCAAATTAAGCCATCAATTGCTGCAGCTGTTTATATTTTGGACTCCGAACTCTCTCTCTCTCTCTAATTTCTCTCCCTCTCCCTCTCTCTCTCTGTCTCTGTCTCTCTGAAACCTCAACCGCATTTGACAGACGTGCACTCAACACTTTCGCCAGCTGACAGTTACACTAATAACGACCCCACTCTGCCGCTCCGTCTCCCCTTTGGCACATGCCAACGGCCTAAACAAACAGCAGCCCGGCTCGAGTCCTGGCCGAGGTCCTGCCCGACTGCCTGACTGCCTCGCTGCCTGCTTGGCATACGCTTATCAGTTTTCAATCACATTTGAAACACATTGGTATTTGTGTGCCCATAAATCAACAGGAACCTTAATCCTCAGGATCGTGTTCGAGTTACGGTTGCAGCAATACATACACACACACACACACACACACACACACACGCGCGCACATGCACACACCGTCGCAAAGTCACCTTCAAATAGATAAACATTGACAGCTTGACATATGTAGAATTCTCACTCGTCCTGCTATGGGTTCACCTTTTTCAGAAGCAAGGCGGGCGCTTCTCATTTTTATATTGCGGCTGCCGCTTTGAGTGATAAGCGCGAACTTCAGCTAGGACCACGGCAAAACGGGCCCAAAACAAATGGCTGACAAGAGCAGAGCTTCTATCACGCCTTCATTCCGCTTGGCCCATTGGGAAGCGCGGCACGTCTCTGTCAGGGCTATAAAAACAATTAGGGTTCAAGGTCTCGTTAGGCATTAAATATAACATATTACGATAGAGACGCAGTTGAGCAAACTGCGCTAGCTGAATACAGAGATAGCATAGAGCACAAAGATACATGTATAGATAGGATAAGGCATACACAGATCTGCGGCTAAAGAGTTGAGGAAGAATTGTTGGAAATGACAAAAACGAATCGAATTGAAATGCAGAAATTTAAAAAGTAGTCAAGATAAAAATGAAAAAAAAAAGATGACTGATAACAAAAATAAACTAGTTTTGTCAACAAAATGTAGAAAAATAATAACGAATAATTCTTTCTTTTATTTCATAAAATTGCGTTTCAATAAAAGTAAAAGAATAAAAAATAATAAAAAAAAAGTAAAAAATAGTAAAAAATTGACTACATATAATTAAAATAATACATACAATTTTAAAATTAGTTTTTTTTTGTTTAGTTTGATATATTTTACTTTAATCTAGTTAACGGCTAATCGAATTGAATTTTTAAGTCGAGACATTGCATGAAAAATATGCTGATAGAAAAAAAATTCTCGTTATGAAACAAAAAAAAATTATGAAAATATTTAAAGCAAAAACTTAGTCTTTTATTATAATGAAATGTAAAAATTAGTCTTTATAAAAAAAAAATAAATAGTATTTATCATAATTTAAAATAGTTTTCTTTGTTTACTTTACTTTAATCTATACACTATATCTATAATAATCTATATCTATATCTCTTAAACAGTTTTTTTTGTAATTAATCATTAAATTAAAAATTCTTTTTGGCTTTGCTAAATCTTGAAAAATCCCAAAATATATTTTAAAATTAAATCTAATACTTTTTGCTTCGAAATTAGAAAGAGTGAAAACTCTATGGTAAGAAAATTGTATAGAACATTTTTGATAAAATTTTTAGCCTTTAATTAATTGGGTGAAAATAACAAAAAAAAATAAAATATATAAATAAATAAATAATACCAACAAAAATTTATGTGTAACATTAAACAAAAATTTACTTATTAAAGAAAAAAAAACAGGAAAAAAATGTATAAAAAAATAGTAAAAATAATATTTATGTACATAAAGTAGAAATAGTTAAAATAAAATTTATGTACATAAAGTAGAAATAGTAAAAATAATATTTATGTACATTATGTAGTAACTTTTTTTCTGTGGGAACGAAAAAATATGTGTACACATGATGTTTTAGTTTTTTAATATTATAAAATGTCTAAAAAATATTTAAAATATAAGTGAGTTATTATTCCATAAGCTAAAGCATTAGGCTGGCACTGGCATTTATTTTTTATGCACTTTTTTTTAGTTTAAATTTCATTGATACAACCAAAAAAAAATAAATAAAAATTTTAAATTTCGTATCAAACAAAAAAAATCTAAGAAATTAATTGATGCATAAAAAAATAGTTTTAAATATTAAACAATATTTTATATTTAATAAAAAATATAAATAATCAAATATTGTTAACAACTCCTTACGGCAACAAAAATTATTTCACTCTACCAGCTAATTTTTCTAGTGTTTCTTCTAGAATTTCGTCAAGTTTTTTTTGCCGGCAGCTGCTTGTGGCGTTGTTATAGCAACGAGAAATGATGTGTAGCGACTTTTACGCCGACTAAAACAACAGCAAGAAATCGTTTCCAATTAACACTCTGGCTAGCTCGAAGCCAGCTCTGTTCGGCAGAGCAGCTGAGTAGGGGCAGGGGGCGTGGCAGTTGTTGTGGCAACGCGCTGCAGCCACCGAAATTAAGTGGAAACGAAGTGCGTACTTGAATTTCAATTGAAATGCCTACTTCAAAACCAAACTTCAGAGCCCAGTGCCACGCCCCTCCCCAGTCGCCTGCGAGCGAGTCGAAATTCAAGCCAAAAAACACAGCTATAAATAAAAACAAAAATAAATAAAAAAAAACAAAAACAGAAATTGCTTTTTTTCCTTCTCATTTTTGTTTTGTTTTGTTTTATTTCGCTCGCTTTTGCGGTTATTTAGGCTTCAGGTAGGACTGCTCGAAAGGGTTTTTGTGTTTTTGTTGTGCTCTAGAAATAGCTTGACTAATGATTATTTAACTCAATTACCATTATCGCCGGCCACGCCCCACCGCCCTGCTGCCAACAGCCCCCGGGGGAACTTTTCGTTTCGAGGAGTAATTGTATAATTGTTGCCGCCTGTTTGCCATTGTTGTTGTCCTTTAACGAACGTTGCTTGTGCTTATTAATATTAATAAAGTTGATTAAAAGGCTTATGCAAAACTAAGCACACACACGCACACACACACACACAAAGAGAAATATGTGTGTGTGTGCTTTGCTTAAGTGTTTGCGTTGTTGGCCTGAAGTGGCATGCGAAATTTGTTTCTCAGCTTTGCTCTGGCAAATTTTCCTGTTTTGCTTTTTATTTGCGCTATTACGTGGATTATTTATTAATATTATTATTATTGTATTATTGTATTATTGTTGAGGCAGAGCTTTTATGGCACTTAATGCGGCTAAGTGGCACAAATCAAACAAATCAAGCAGCTTAGCAAACCAGCCAATCGTCTGGCGGCATAATCTCTCCGAGTGCTCTCGCATAGGCCAGCTGAGCTCTGCTTGTATTTGCATATGCATTTTAATTGTACTCAAATATATTTTTGGTTTTTGTATAAGATATTTAACAGCGGCAGGTAAAGATTGCGAGTGGCAGCACGAGAGGACGAAGGAAATGAGATAAAGGGAGGACTAAAAATTGATCTAGATTAGCTGATGTGAATTGCAGTGCTTAAACTTAAAGTAAAATTTAAGAGAATCTGTGTGTGCTGGTGTGAGAGGAATAGAGAAAGAGAGAGAGAGAGCGATAAAGTTCTGGAGTTACCTGTCTAAATAATTTCTGTTTATTATGGTACAGTTACCTGCCTAAATAATGTCTTTGAATTATATTCAAGCATAAAGAGAGAGAGAGAGAATGAGAGAGAGAGCCCCATGAAGAAAGTGTGAAAATGAAGTTTTTATTTAAATCTAAAGCTAAAGCCTTCATGTAGCATAAAGGATATGCTCGCTGATAATCTTATCTGTGTTTTATTGCCCGCTATAAACTTTGATATATGCCTTTTAGCCCTTGTGGCTTTTCGTAGAGTCATTCGGACAAACGAGAGTCACAGAGCTCACAGTTTACAGTTCACAGTTCACCCTAATCATTGTGAATTGCATTATGCGTGAAGGCAAAGTACATGCATGTTTGTTTGTATTAAAGCCGAAACACTTTTGCTTTTGCCCATCAAGGACACACGCCCAAGCCGCAGACACGCGACAGCAGCAACTGGAACTGGAACTGGATGTGGAAATGGAAGTGGAAGTGGAACTGGAACCGGCAACAGACATGACTCAGCAGGCAGCGGGCACGTGTGCTCCTCCGGGTTGAATAAACTATGTAACAAAGCATTCGAATAAATGCTTGCCGAATTGTCGAAAATTTTATGGCCAGAGAAGGACTTTCAATACTTCAATACTTGTGCGGGCTGCACGACATGCAACTACTGTGAACTCTCCCGCCAGCGAAAGTGAATAAGCAACGCAAATAACTCATATTTAAAGAGCGTTGCTATAAAGAAAAAATGAATAAAACAAAAAACTGAAATTTAATTCAGAACTGCAGCTGGAGGCAGGGCCAAAGGCAAAGGGAGTGCAACATATGACGTGCCGACATAGTGGTCAGGGAGGGGCAGGGCAATGGGTTCGCGAGTCTTAATTAATTTGGACACGCAAAAGACAGAACAAAAAAAAAAAACAGAAAAAGCTGCTCATAAATACATTTAATGATTCATTGCAATTGAAAATGAAATGAAATGAAATAAAATTTGTGACTTCCTTCAACTGGCTGGGCTGCGACGCCTCTATGACGCATGCAACTATGTTGCAGGCAAATATGGAAGAAGCCAAAGGCTCACACACCTAATCGCTTGTTGTCACATTTGGCACGCGTCATCAGGTGCACACATCGAATACGTAGCCACGTCTCCGGAGGCTGTGCCACGTCTCTCTGTCTTTGCCTCTGTCTTTTCAGTTGCAGCTGTTTAGCTGCTGCTGTTGCTGCTGCTGCTTGATTGCTTTTATTGTTGTTGTCGTCGCGTTTAAACACGAACGCCTTCGATAGAGCGTGCTCCGGCCAAAAGATGCCGACAGAGCCTGCCATACAGGTAGACGGCAAGGCAAGGCAAAACCGGGCGTGGCGTGGCAGAGGCTGCCACTCTTGCAACTGGGGAGACCCAGGCAGAGCGGCAGAGGAGCAGAGGAGCAGAGACAAGCTGCTTTGCATGACAACCGGTTGCATTGTGGATTTTTAAGCGTTTCGCTTTACCTTTTGTTGTTGTCGCTTTCAGTGTTTAAATTGATTGGAGGATTTAATTTCAGTGGCAGCTGCCGCCGCTACTGACCAGGTGAGCTAAACGAAACACCTTTTTGGCTTGCTGGCTGTCTGTCTGTCAGCCTTTGGCTAACTAAGTTAAATTGCTCTTTTTATGAACTGTTCTCGAAGTGCATGAGCCGAAAGCGTACTGTTCGAAGGGTATCATGCTTTTGGGCACATTGTTTGTAGCTGAACAAAATTTATATAAGTTATTATTTAGCTATGCTACGTAGGGAGTTTTAAAAGTACAAAAAATAAAAAAAAAAAATAAAAGAAAAAACTAAATTTATTTTAATAAAATTAAACTATAAATCATATTGCTAAAACTAAAAATAATATTGATATGCAAACTAAATGAAACAAACAACACTTTAAAACAGAAGCTTAGATCTATTGAATCAGTTCCGTTTTGAAAAAGTTGAAGAGCTTATGTAAATTTGAAGTAAAGATGACTATACAAATTTAAGTTTATAAATCAAAGCGGCTTTGGAAATTGTTCATGCTAGTTTTGCAAATTAAGTGTTGCGTTTAAATGAACATAAAGTCGCGAGAAATAAGCTGCGTAAAGTAAATAATAACATTTATTGTTATTATATTATAAAAAATATATTTAAATTAAACCTCCCCAACAAAATATGAAGTCTCTAAAAAGCTTTCAATATTTTATGTCGCAATTCTAAAAATTTTGACATCCACAATAGATTTTCAAATAAAATGTATATAAAATTTATACAATTTAAAAAAATTTATAAAGAAATTTATACAAATTATAAAAATGTATACAAATTATAAAAATTTATACAATTTATGAAAATTTATAAAATTTATAGAATTTATATTATTAAATTTTTAAAATTTATAAAAATTTATTAAATTACAATATAAAAACATTTATAAAATTTATAAATTTTCAACATTTGATAAAATTTCTTAAATTTAGTAAACTTGAAAATTTTTGTAAATTGTAATTTGATAAGTTTTTATAAATTTTATTAATTTAATAATACATTTTTTAAGAATATTAAGTATAGAGAAAAAAAATTAGTTTTAAATTTAGTAATTTACAAAATTATATATACAAATATCAGTAAACGCACAATTTCATGTCCAAAATCAAGACACAGATTCACACAGAGACCTTAACATACCAACAGTCCTTGTAGAAGTCTCACAACAAAGCAATACACACTTAAACAGACTAGAAAACCACCGAAATTATTTGGCTATTCACCTGTCAGACGGCAGTCTGCACGTACGTACGTAGACTAACACGATTAAAGTCTCTAGATCTCTCTTACTCAGACTACAAATTAGCTTAAATTTACTACTTATTCAGCAGCATCTCCAACAATATTAATGCCTGAAATGACAGTGGCAAATAAAGACAAAACGGAAATGAAAATAAACGAAAGTTGTTTCCCCTTCAGAATAACTCAATGTTATTCTGACTATAATGAGTCTATGTAAACTTAATATAAAGGCGAAGTCCAGATTAAAGTGCTTTGATTAACAAAAATGGCTTCAGTTGGAGCAAAGTCAAGAATGTTCAGGGTATTTTATAGTCAAGCATGCCGCACTGCAAGCTCTCTCTCATGCTTTACTGCTCTTTTTTGAAGATCTCGCATATATTTTGCACATGTTGTGCAGCACAATCAGCTGGAAATTGTAGGCCAGTGTGCCATATGAAAGGTAAAGAGGTAGAGCACAGGAATTTAAATATTATTATACAATATTATTATTAGTCATTACTAAATCAAGCCAATGCTAAATCCACTTCCAGCTCAATACATATTTAGCTTTAATATGCGCTTTTAATGCTTGCTTGCATAATGTCATTAATTCTTCCCTTTTTTACAAATATTCAATCGGTTTTGGGTAATCAAGAACTCAATTATTGTAAGCATTGTTTATGCACAAATTTATTAATATTAAATTGTATTAGTTGTATTCGAAATGCCCATAATTTGAGCACTGCAATCGCATTACAAATGACGCATACGAAATTCAAGTGAGTTTCGCAGTCACATTTAATTCTGGTTACTTCAATAATTTATATTCATGGCACTCGGTCTCACGTTAACATATTAATAATGTTTATTTATGCAGCTATCAAATTATATTATAGATTATATTATAGATTATGGATTGATGTTAATGCAATGTATCATGTGATAGATGCGCAGCATTAATATCCACACTTCCACAGCGAACGGCGTTTTTTTGCCTGGCTTTTAATATGTCATGTTTGTTTTTCAAGCGTTGCTAACATAAACAATCAACAATGAAAACATTTAGTTGACTTATGTCGCAGAGCCGGACTAGCCCATACTCTGTGAAAGTGTAAGGTGCGCTGCATCAAAGGAATTATATAAACAGACATGGAAGTTGAAGTATGCATCTTAAACTGTCATAGACCTGAGTAATGAATAGTGAATATTGAAGATATAACGCATAGTCTCTATAGAATAAAGGCAGATCATACTAAACTCCTAGATATGCCGTCCGCTTGTTAACACTTTACCTGTTTACAGGGCATTAAAATAACAAATAATAATCCAAAAGCGACCGCAGACTAATTATATAATTTTATACATTTATGTCTACATACATAATGAATATATTTTGTGCAACAATTTCAAATTAATTAAATCCCGTTATGTAGTTGTATTTTTTTAATTTATTTAAGCCCCCAGAGAAGGTAGCTGGAAGTGGGAGTGGGTAGGGAGCGGACGTAGGCCTGATTACCCAAAGTGAAAAATCAGAACAGAGCGCAATGGGCACAAAACTTTAAAGCATTAACGAGCCATTAACAAGTTTGGTCAATAAATTTGTATTACGGCCAATTAAAACCGAATAAAAATAGCAAAAAAACCACAAAAAAAAAAAGAAAAAATGCAAACAGCAAAAAAATACATAAATAAATAAATATAGCACAAATGGCCAACAAATTTCGATTAGGCAACGCTGGGCGAGAAAATTTGTGTTTGTCATGCCCCTCAGCCTCCATGGAACAGTCATCAAGTTCACTTACACATTTGCGCCACAAAATGTTGCAGCACGTTGCATTGATTTATTGTGGCTGAATTAGAAGTCAGCAGATAACGAGCTGGGAGGCTGCCAGGCTGAAAGACTTGGAGACTGAGAGAATGGGCAGCTGAGCAAACGCTGGTAGCTGGCAGCGGTAGCTGCCCACCAGGCATTGTTCTAGATGGAGAAAGAGGCGAATCGGATGCTCGGGTCTCGCTCGGTTGGGGCAACTTAATACGCACGCGTAATCGTATATTTATTTAAATTTATTGCTGCCAGGCCACTGTGCGGCCAAAGGGAGTGCGGCGTGTTCAGACTTTTGGCTACCATTGTTGCTGCAAGAGTTTTGCAGTAGAAAATTTGCCAAGTGGCACTCGCTATTGGAGACTGAGACTCTGGCCCTAAGTGAATTTCTCTGGACAGTGGCTGAGTGTGCGCCATCTCTTTCGCTCTGTCTACGTGCAGCATAAGAAATATTCAATTAATCACAGTTTATGGTTTAGTTACAACATTTGTTGCAATTTTTCTTGCTTTGCTCTTGACGCTTTATTACAATTGTTGCTTCAATTGTTGTTATTGCTGTTGTTGTTGTTGCTGCTTGTTCTCTGCCATGTTTCCAACTTGTAAGCAATTAAATTTCTCTCAGTGTGCGTGTGAGTGAGTGTTTGTGTGTGTGTGTGTGTGCATGACTTTCAGCTTTGCTTAATTAATTGCACTCAGTGTAAAGCTTTCGAGTGCTGTCCAGTCACTGTCCAGTGCGTATTTATTCTCAGCTCAGCTCAGCTCAGCTCAACTCTGCTCAGCTCAGCTCTGTTCTCTGCTCTGTTCTATTCCTTTAAGTTCTCTAGCATTACGTTTTGGTTTTTACTGCATGCGAGAGTGAAACTATGCTACGGGAATTTGATTTTGTGTTTTGAGTTTTCCCAATGCAGTGTGTGCAGCTAATTCCGTTTGCTTCTGTAATTTAAAGGTAAGAAATGCTTGAACCATTAAACGAAGTTTAAGCTAGCGAAATTTTGAGTAGCTTAAAGGATTTTTGAGTAGTTTCAAGCTGACTATATTTCTCAGAATTATGGAAGTATTTAGATAGATAAAAGTGTAAATATTATGCTGTATTAGCATGATCGTGATTCACCGGCTTGAATTCCAAACTGATAAGTTCCGATTGATGTCTTAATTGGGGTGCTCTCATTGACGGCAGCAATAGTTGGGCATGCATTGTAGGGTATCTGCTAGTCTGTTACTTACAACGAGAGCACTTTGACTTGTTTTCAATTACAGAGATTTATATAATATAATAATAAAAAATCATTTATTAATTAACATATAGACGAGCAACAAATTAATGTTTTTCCACTAATTATTTATGTTAATTAAAATGCCATAATCTGCATTTTAATGCAACAACGAAATTTCCATATATATATATATATACATTTCATGTATCATATGTATATGCATATAAGGTATTTACTTATTGTTCGCCTTGTTTTATGAATATTAATTCAATTTGATGTCTGGGCTTATTTAGAGCAAAGCTCGATTGCCTGTTACGCATTAAACTATCAATCATTAATCCGTTGCGTTTGGCAGCCGCCGCGCTGACCCGCTTTTTAAATATGCATCGGCAAACGCAATTGCAAATTGCAATTACAAAATCATATTTGCATATGCGAGGCTTTTCATTTGTCACTTTCATAAATAAGCGGCAACAATTTCGATGCTCATTGCAGGTGCCTCCAAGAGGGTTGTATGCTTTCAAGTGGCTGTCTCTATAAAGTGATTAAAAAGAAGAATATGACATGATCTCTCAGCAGCTGTCTATTGATAAGGGCTTGGGCCTTGACAGCTAGACAAATTGATAGATAGATAGATAGATAGATAGATAGATAGATAGATAGATAGATAGATAGATAGATAGATAGATAGATAGATAGATAGATAGATAGATAGATAGATAGATAGATGAGATAGATAGATAGATAGATAGATAGATAGATAGATAGATAGATAGATAGATAGATAGATAGATAGATAGATAGATAGATAGATAGATAGATAGATAGATAGATAGATAGATAGATAGATAGATAGATAGATAGATAGATAGATAGATAGATAGATAGATAGATAGATAGATAGATAGATAGATAGATAGATAGATAGATAGATAGATAGATAGATAGATAGATAGATAGATAGATAGATAGATAGATAGATAGATAGATAGATAGATAGATAGATAGATAGATAGATAGATAGATAGATAGATAGATAGATAGATAGATAGATAGATAGATAGATAGATAGATAGATAGATAGATAGATAGATAGATAGATAGATAGATAGATAGATAGATAGATAGATAGATAGATAGATAGATAGATAGATAGATAGATAGATAGATAGATAGATAGATAGATAGATAGATAGATAGATAGATAGATAGATAGATAGATAGATAGATAGATAGATAGATAGATAGATAGATAGATAGATAGATAGATAGATAGATAGATAGATAGATAGATAGATAGATAGATAGATAGATAGATAGATAGATAGATAGATAGATAGATAGATAGATAGATAGATAGATAGATAGATAGATAGATAGATAGATAGATAGATAGATAGATAGATAGATAGATAGATAGATAGATAGATAGATAGATAGATAGATAGATAGATAGATAGATAGATAGATAGATAGATAGATAGATAGATAGATAGATAGATAGATAGATAGATAGATAGATAGATAGATAGATAGATAGATAGATAGATAGATAGATAGATAGATAGATAGATAGATAGATAGATAGATAGATAGATAGATAGATAGATAGATAGATAGATAGATAGATAGATAGATAGATAGATAGATAGATAGATAGATAGATAGATAGATAGATAGATAAAAGTTTGATATTTAGATTTCAGCTCAAGCAGCAAGACAAGGGGTACAGGGTAATGCCCAGTTGATCACTTTCGAGCCCACTAATTTGACTTGTTCATGTAATATTTTATACACATCTACATATGTGAATGTACATGTATACACATATGTATGTATATAAGGTCTCTCTTTTTGTATTTAACGTTTCGTATTGACTTATTTGCAATTACATGCAATTGCATTGGCGCATAATTTAAAATAATTGAAGCCAGCGACGAGTTTGGCGCGGCGGATGCGAATGCTGCGACAAAGGCTGGGAAAAAATTAATCATTATCAGTGCTGATAAGCGCATGAATTATTTCACATTTGCCGAGCATTAAAAGTGCATTAAGTGCATTAATTAATATGAGAAAGCCAGAGAGACACGCAGACAAAGAGACAGAGACATAGAGAGAGAGAGAAGTGGCAAACCCCAATTAAATTACTGAGAACCATCCAAATCTATTAAACAATCATTTTTTCTTCTTTTCGTTGTGGTCGCGTCTCGCATTTCATGCAAATCTAACATTTAGCTGAAAATTATGAGCTGCACAAAAAGCAGCAGAAAACGCCAACTCAGGCTGGCTAAATAGCCATTTCGTGACTTGCAGCTGAGTCTGCGCGACGGTCGCCCCATTAGCGGGGGCTAATTAGACGTGGCTCGCGCGGGACGCAGCGCAAAGTGGCGAGAAAAAAAAATAATACAAATCGCATCACATTTGCAAATCATGCGAGCCCAACGCTTGTCGTTCTGTCCCGGCCAGCCGGCCAGTGGGCGTGACCGCCTCTTATCCCCGCACGCCCAGTAGCTGGCAGCTGGCAGAAAATTGGAGCAGGAAATTAGCACGTTAGCGTGATTCACGCGACAGACGTTAGCCAGTTGCCCTCTCCCAGTTCACAGTCCAACCCTCTGACAATCAAGAGAAATTGTTTTTGTCTGTGCAAAATGCGAAAAAAATTGTTGAATACGTTAACAATTAAATTTGGTATAATACATTTAATTATGCCAATAACATGAGTGAAGCGGCTTAAGTAAGAGAAGGCGAGACAGAGTTGCTAAAATATTCAAATTAAGCCTTAAGTCGATTCTAAGCGCATAACGAGCTTTTGAGCTTAAGAACAGCTTGTTAACATTATTAAATACTTATGATCAAGACACGACAAGCTGTAAATGTGACTTGAGAATCGCTACGAGAGGCGATTATTTAATAATACGTTTTAGCCGGTAATAAGGCCTAAGGAATTTGACAGTTGAGTTGAGTAGATCAATTAAATATTATATAGTAAATATTTGTTGTGGTAAAAGAGTGAAGAAGCTTTAATATGAGAAGTAAGCATAAAATTTTAAAATTTTAATAAAATACACAGAAAATGTTTTTGAGGTGATTCTAACCAGAAATACAATTTATTGACTTCTGATTTTGATTTTGATTTTGATTTTTTCTACAATTAGAATCATGACAGTCTCATACAGAAATAATTTCTTATAACTTTTCTTTTTTTTAAAGAGCCTTACAGAGATATTCCACATTATGAGAAATATATGAAAATATTATACAAGTAAAATTTCATTAACTTTTCAAGCCTTTAAAGCGCCGCATTACTGCCAATCCTCGGCACAAAACGAAAGTATTTAAATTTTTTTAAGAGCTAATGTATAGGTTTTCCAATATACAATTTGCACACATGCCGACCGCCCCCACCGTTCCTACCCGCAACGCCCCTTTTATTGAATTTGCGTAAATGTTTCACAGGTTTATTTTCCACATTTTTTTTTTTGCTACTGATGGATGACTGTGGCCATGATAAGCCTATAGACTGCCACGGCATTCAGTGCCACTTTTCCGCTGTGCCGCTGTCCCGTCGTCTGTTGATTGACATTAAACCAATTTCGTGTTGCATATTGATATGTTTATTGACAATTTGTGGCAGCAATGGAGCCCCTTTTGCGCTGGCAAAGTAAATCAAATTACGTTAAAATGACAAAAAAAAAAAAAAGAAGAAGGAAAACGAAAATGAAAATGAAAATAATGAACGGAGGCGGACAAAAAGGCAGCGGCGAATGCCAACATTTGCCTGGCGTTTTAATTGCGCAACAAACATTTACAATTGTTGCCTGTCTTAACTTACACACGCCGTCGCCGCCGCCGCCGCCGCCGCCGCCGCCGCCGCTGCCGCTGCCGCTGCACGCCCCAACCAAATTGCCACGCAAAAGTGCAAAAGTTAAGGCTCATTAATCATAAATGTAAGGCCTTCGCGTGGGTGGCCCAGCAAAACGCTACCCGAGTCGAACCTGCACCAGATAGCGATAGACAAAGAGAGCGGCGCTTGAGCCGAGATGGATGAGCCAGCAAAAAGGGAACGCAAATTATTTATAAAGTTGCTGTGGCGTAAAACTGTAAATTGGTTGGCATTTATATAGATATATCCGGGCCATCAAAAACTTTCCAGCAGGTAAGCGAGAATGAAAAATATATTAAAAACATATTTCGTATCTGCTGCAGTCAATCATTTGTTTTGTTTTTTTTTTTTTGTTTTTTTTGTAAGCTAAGCAGCGCTGTAGGAGATGGCATTTGGGCAAAGACACAGATGGAGAATTTCAAAATACTTATGCTTGATTGTAATGAAATGTTATTAGCTGTAGATCGATTGCATTGTACTTTAGTAATAGCTGAATAACTGCAAGAGGTATGCAAAGTTATTAATTAGCTTAGCTTCGAATAGATCTGACGAGAGTGATACTTTTAAATGTTATCGATAACTCAGGCATTGCTTAAGTTATCGATAATATTTAAATGTTGCAATATTTATTGAGAGCTGCCATTTAATGAAGAAATTCAGACAAAGCTGTAGAATGTGTGGAATAAATTAAAAATTTTTTAGCAAAGTTCTGCTTCAGTCGATGTTTTAACGTCGATCGCCATCATTTGGCTGCAGTGCGCAGGCAACATTTCGCAAATTGGAAACTTTCAGTATAAGTATATTCTTTTGCCTTTTCACCCATCAACCAGATGCAGCCATAGCGGCTGGAATAATAATAATATATGTTGGTTGAGTAACTCTTAGAGCATTTTGGCTCTCACTGTAGCACACCCAGAGTAGGGATTGAGCGGTCCAGGCATACCCTATCTAAAATCCTCTCTGGTATTTCTGTATAATACTTAACCTCAGAGCTGCCTGGGCTATCGCGATTATTGCCATCCGTTCCCTGGTAGAGTAAGATTTTGATTTGTGATATGAGCAGTGAATTGGAAACTTTGCTGATTTAATGTAAGTCTACAGAGGCAAGAAGATCAAACATGAATGAATGAATGAACTGATCAGCTGCTACTCACCTGTTGTACGGGTACTGCCAACCATAGAAGTTGCCCTCCTTCTGCCCATAACAGATGAATCGCTAAACAGTATGGCCACATCCAAGAAGGTACGCAGAGCCACTCTCTCAGATCAATTGATCTGTATCCAATTCTTTATCAATCAAAGCCCAATGTTTCTGCTTCATTTCTCAAAGAGTTTTTTTTTTATTGTATCTATTGCTCTTATCTGATCATTTTCTGTTCACTTTCTACTTTATTTTTTTAGCTGCTATATTTTGTAGCCCCAAAACACTATGGAATTTCACTTATTATCTAAAAATATTATACCTATTTTAACGACTGGCTTAAATTTAGTTTTTGACTACATCCAGCGCCGCATTGGCTGTGACAACCGGATGTGGGATATGGGATATTTGCCCCGCGATCTTCGCCTACTGCCGGCACCGTGTTGCCTTTTTAGTATATGCGTGACATACACATCAACATTTGTTCATGGCTTATTTAGCATAATTACAGTCCATTACCTGGTCACGCGCCCCTACAATGGCAGAGCCCAACCACCCCCTGCAGCCCTTGCCGGAGGGCGAGTTGCCACATGTTGTCAACTGGACGCTGACCAAAATGAGCCAACCACCCTCACTTTCACTCACTCTCCCTCTCTCTCTTTGACTCTCTCCCTCTCACTCTCTCTCTCTCTCTGTTGACTTTTTAGCTGCAAAATGTAAATTTAATGTACGTGCCGCGAATGGCATGGGAGGAAAAAACAGCCACAAAATATTTAGCAAAATTATTCACATCAAAAGGCGGCACAGCTGTGGCCAAGAACTTGTTAGCCAAATGGCTATTAAAAAAAGCCAACGCTAATCACTGGAACAATGAAAAGAGCCCAATGTCTCAATAACAAAAAATTAGAAATATATAAGAGCGAGTGACTGGCAGATACCCTTCACAGCTGTACAAACCAAGCAGAGTACAAAATAAATAGGAATATTCGACTAGGATGTACCCTGCACAGCTACACTTTCTTTAAGCTTTTAGGAGTAACTGTGAAAAAGCACAAAGTTATAGCTGTAAAATTGATAAACAATTTTGGGCGGAAAAGAAAAAAAGCAAATGGGAGGAGGCAGCTAAAAAGTGGGGTATGCACGGTCTGTGGATACCTTAAGAAAAAGTAGTTTAAACTTTTAATGCATCTTTCATACACCTATGGACAGATGAACAGCTCCCCATCGACTTGTAATGTATAAACTTATGGATGGTCTGCTTCAGCTTATACACAGTTCAACACAGACTATATGCCCCTTTGACTAAGTTCCAATGTCCACAGGGTATGTACAAAAAGAACAAACCACAACAATGAAACAGAAGTTTTTCTAATTTGTTTAAAGGTTGCTGCGGTCAGTTGGTCAATTTAAAGCAAATTTCCACATGACCTGCCATTGTGTGTTATTATAGCCGCCAGGCTATTGGCAGCACGAGCGACAGCAACAGCAACAGCTACAGCAGCGGCAACGGCAGCAAAGGGCCGGTAACTAGGCTGGTTATAAAAAAAGTGAGCAGGGGTAGGTAGTGGAGCACATTTGACATTGGCTTGGTTTTTAGTCAGTTTAATTAAAATGCAAGTAGGCAATTTATATACACTTCATGTCCTTTATGTGGCTGTCGCCTGCTGGCCAACACATATAGAAAGAGATAAAGACATTTAAAGAGTAAGAGTAAGAGAGAGTCAGAGAGAAACAGAGAGAGAGAGAGAGAGAGAGAGAGAGAGAGAGATAACGAGCAGCCAGTCTGGTCTGCTATTAGGGATGCTTTTTGATTTATGTTTTTACACGCTTAAATGAACTGTGTTTGTTGTTGCTGCTCTTGTTATTGGATTGGATTGTGAGTGTGTGAGTGTGAGTGTGTGTTTGTGTGTGTGTGTGTTTGTGTGTGTGTGTAGATGGTTCAGCTCTGTCTGCCATTGAAAGAGTTTTGCACATGAATGAGTTAAGCTCGAAGTGAAAAAAAATGGGGAAAGCGTATTAAAAGGCGGAAAATGTTTTGCCACATGGCTGCTGCAATGCCAATATGCAAAGAGACAGAGATAAAGCGGAAAAAAGAGAAAGAGCGAGTCAATCGTCGTTTGTGTATCAATTGACCCAATTGGCTATGGCAGCTAAGTAGCTTGAAAACTTTTGAGCATCAGCCTATTTGACATAATAATTATGTGACTGTTTCGAGAGTCATAGAAAAAAGGGAAATGTAAGCAGTTGTAAACTATCTAGACTGGAAGCGACAGCTGTTTGAGCGATCTTCTCAATGCAGTAAAATATGCTAAAGATTTCGTATTTTACATGTATTTTCTTTTTTTTTTTTTTATTTTTCTACAAAAATATAATACAATTTTATAACCATTTTTAATTCAATTCGAATTACAAATTTCTAAAAAAATATGTTAGCAACTAAAATGAGTTGAAAATGGTTTTATTTTCTATTGTAACAACGATCGAGATGTTGCAACTGAAGCATATTAAATGGTTTTAAATATTTAAAGTTCCTCAACTAGGAAAATGTTATAAGAAATATATAAAAAAAATCATATTTTAGATTTGCCAGGCCCCAAAAAGCGAGCTACATAATCTTGTAGTTCTGTCTGTGTTAAAGTTCAGCAGTGCCAACTTTGACATTTTTAGCTTTGAAAGTGAAGAAGACAAACCTTTTGCCTATGTATCACACTCCACTGGACCTACATATATAACCAATAGATGAGATCCAATAGTAATACAGTTTTCAAATACTAAATTAAATATATAGTCGATACAGTTTTTCCAATTTGCCACGCTCTTAATAGGCGTAAATCTTTATTCCATATACCTTTTTATGCACGACGATATATTTTTAATTTGAATGAATGACAGACAAACGAAGACAGCACAACAAATATTGCAAAAAAAAAAAAAAATGTACTCAGCTCACTTTCATTCATTCATTCAATTGTGAACGAGTATTAATAGATAATGGCATATATATTTTTAATTTTTTTCTGTGAAGCCCTTGAGCTTGTTGAATTGCGACTACGTCAGCTGAGCCTTTAATACATACAATTTTATTGAAACTATTTTAGAATGATTTTAACTCTTTTATGTTTCTAGTTAAATAAAATATGTGATATTAATCTAACACAGAAAATATAAATATTTTTTATTGTCTTTCAAACCATTTTGTGTGCCTTCTCCAGCTAATGTTTTCATATTTGTGCTAATGCTATTTGAAATTCTAGAAAAATATACAATTATTTATGTCGCATTTTAATGTCTAAGCAGCAGCAGCACGCAAGCAATGGCGATTGGAAATTGCAATTGTTTTTTTTTTTTTTTTTGGCTGAAATTGAGGGAAATGGAACATAGCAGCAGCATGTGAAACGAGCCAAACTGCAATGTCAAACTATCAAATTCTTAAATTGCAACTGACAATCAAGTCACGTGCAGCAGCAACAGCAGCAGCAGGAGCACTGGAACAAAGCGAATTTCAAGGCTCACCCACAGCGCAGCTGACTAACGAAGTAGAAGCCAAACACAATAAATTTATATATATATATATAAGTAGAGTAGGTGCAACTGCATGCTGTGAGGGTCAGTGAAAGTGGAAAGTGAAATTATTTAATAAACTACAAAAAAAAAAAAATAAAAAAAAAAACTGGGCGCTGGGCAGTGCAATTAACTTGAAGGCGCTTCATCAAAATTGATTTAGTTGGCTGGGGCTCGAGTTGGAAATTCCAGTGCAAAATCCACAGGGCTAAAATCAACAACTTTCATTTTGCGGTTCACTGAAGTTGCAATTTGCAACTGCCGACCGCACTGAGATATTTAAGTTGTAATTAAAATGCAACGGCTGCCAAGGCAACAGCAAGAGCAACAGCAACGGCAACAGCAGCAGCCTCAGCCGCAATAGCAACAGCAAGAGAAGCAGGCGGGCAGCCAGCCAAGGTAGCTGCACTTTTTATTTAGATAAACAGCTGTAACTCAATTTGGAGCGCGGCGCCTTTTGGCCAAAAAATATTTGCACAGGTCTAATTGAATTTTCAATTAAGTCGCCGAAATGCCAGCGGCGCGCAACCCAATGCAAACCAAATGAGGCGCATGCCAAAAAGGAAACCAAGAAAAATTTCTAACATAAAACATAAATTGTACAGAGATCTCAAATATTAAGCATACGCCGTGTGCAGCCGCAAAGTGCAAACCAAAAAATCCATTAGCCAAAGTGTGCAAATAAAAAGGGAGAGCGAGCCTGGCCAAGCAAATGAAAGCAACGACAGCCAAATAAACAAGTTACACCAAAAAAATACATACACACACACACACACACACAAAAAAGAAGAAAATATAGTGAAAAGAAAAGCTACAGAAAAAAACGCTGCAAATAAAATGCCAAATGTGCCGTCAACAGTCAAAGCCGAGCAGATTTGCATTTTGCCTGATCTACATTCGGACCAAGTAAGTACAGAGGTATCAAGTGTGTATCTCTCTGGCTGTGTGTGTGTGTGTGCGTGGGTGTGTAGTGATGTGAAATTTTGTTGCCTGTTTGCTAGCTAACAATTCACATATTGTAGCTAGCCAAAGAGTCTAGCTACATTTGCCACCAAAGTTCGCCACATTTTTCACTCAGAGCTGCCAAAAGTTGGCAAGAAAAAAGCTTAAAAAAATGTTTGCTTAAATAATTTTATATTTTTTATGAATTAAATTCATGATAAATAGTATTTTTAAAACTGCAAAATGCTATTATTTTATGGCTTTTTTCAAATTAATTCAGCTGCCATATTCATATCGACTTTTCTGGCTCTGCTACTATACTGTTTGCTAGGGCAGCTTTATTTTCGTTATTTTGCATCAACCTACATTGGGAAATTAATTACGATCTACAAGAGTGTACTCATGAATAAATTTTTCCACTCTGCACAGCATTGACTATGCATTGAGTCTGGATGAATGACGAACGACTTCGCGGCAAAATTCACTTTGCGTATTAACAAATTAGAAAAATTTCATTAAAATTTTAAAAATATTTTTTCTTTTTTGACAAACATAAGACAATGTATGATTTAATGGCAAATTTCACTTAATATAAAAACAGCCAAATAATATGGATAACTTGAACAACTGCTAAAATATAATAAATGCAAATAGCATTACTCTTAGCGGGTCAGGCCATAGATACATGTTGTTACTACGAGAACTTTAAACGAATTAAACAAATTGAATATATTTTTATAGTCCACATTAAAAAGCCAAAACTAGCCATAAACAAGCCAAGTTTTCAGCACTGCAAACTATGTTATTTTCTATTCAACTTTCTATGCATACATTTTGCACATAGCAATGAATTTTTGTTATTTCAGTGAACTTCCAGCTAAAACTAGCTAGAAACTAGCCAACGGCGCAGCACTGATGCTGGCCATAAAAGTTTACAAGTGCGAAATTGCATTTCATGAAAAGTGTCCTTGGCTTTAGAATGAACTCAGTTTGTTTTTCTGTCAACGGGTATATATGTTTAGCCAAGCGATACGCCACAGTCAAAAACTGTACAAACCAACCTCGCCAGTTGATAAGCTTTAACAATTATATCTATAATTGTACGCTTCAATACATGCATAACCATAGCCAAGTTTGCATAGGGTATTTAGTGCTCGTTGTAGCATTTTCTCTTTGCCTTTGACTAGCGCCAACGCTTTTTAAATTCACTTATTCAAATTTCTTTTAGCTGCCCACACACTCGCACACACAGTGTGTGTGTGTGTGTGTGTCAGTGTGTGAGTGTGTGTGCGTGTGTGTTTGGGAGAGTATTTGTTGAGTGTGTTGGCTGCCTTTTTGGACATGTCACGTGCATAACGAATTTGTTGCCAAAATCTGTTTTTGATTTAGTGAGCAGCTTGCATTTTCCTACATATTTTTTTTTGTCGATTTTTTTTGTTGGCCAAACTTGAAATAAATTGAATTTGTCGGCCTATGCAAAAGTGCATGTCCAACACGAAGCACTTGACAGTTAGCGGTAATCAAAGCCAGGCTAACTTTCCATGCGTGCGTCTGCGTGTGCGTGTGCGTGTGTGTGTATGTGTGTGTGTGTGTGTGTGTGTGTTTTGCCTAATTTAGCTGGCAGGCAACTTGAAGCGGCAATCAAAATCAAGCGCATTGCTGATTAATGTGCTTGTGGATCCCAGAAATCAATCAATTCTTCAAGTTTTTTTTTCCTGCTGCTGCTACTGCTGCCATTTTATTGGTTCTTTTGTTGTGCCAGGAGTAGACCTAATTAACACGTCCATACATCAATCATCTGGCCAGGCAATGCCAGTTGAGTTCAACGAAGCGCATTATTGTGCGTAAATTACTTGGCTGGGTGATGGCAAATTCGCCTTCATGTTCAAGCGGCATACGTGGCGTGTGCGCAGCGCAACGCAAAGCAACGCAAAGCTTTAAGTGGCGAAACACTTAAAGTTGCACATTATTCATGGCAGTCGAGCTGCTTCTCGTTGTTGTTGTTGTTGTTGCTGCTGCTACTGTCGTGGTCTGTCATGTTAAGGTTCAAAGTTGTGCCATGCAAAAATGTCAGTTTGCATTTGCTGCCGCGTTATGGACAATGTCCGAGCAGACAAAAGGAGGAGTTTCAGTCCTGAGCGTCCTGCGGCCACTGTGCGCCGCTTATAAATGGCATAGCATCAAAACGTAACAAGCGGCACTAAATCTAAACGACACACACCACACACGCTCACACTCTGCACACACACACACAGACACACACACACACACACTCGCACACACACACACACTCGCAACTTGTGTACACGGCGAGTGCTGCAGAGCTGTTAAGTCGACGTCAGACAGCGCAGTCACATGCGTGTGCGGCCAAACTTCAATTTTGTGGGCGCTTTGGCTTTAGTTTTCGCTACTCGCGCGCCCACACACAACACAACAACTTTTCACTTTGTGCTCTAGCCCAATTGGGGTCATATCAATTGTTAAAGTATCAAAAGCTCAAATAACATTGAAAGCATAAAAATTATTCTCTATACGTAAATAAAAATTACTATAAATTCTATGACTAAAAGTTATATGATTAACTCGATTAAGTATTTATTTTTGATTAGCATTAAGCCCTATCTGATTAGGCCTTATCTATCGAGCTATCAGTTTTGTCAGTGCGTTGATCCATCTGTCCACAATGGCTGAAATCCAAAATCGATCATCGATAACTTATTATATTATTATAAAATCGATGAAAAATCAAAATAGTCAATTTGTCTGTTAACCCAGTTATCTATCTCGCTGTCTGTCGGTCTGTCTATAACAGCTAATAAAGTTTCCTTTAAATAATCGAAAAGTTCTTATGTTTCTATGAAATCGGTCAAAATCGATGACTAACATTTCTGCTAACCCATTTGCCTGTCTGTCCATCTGCCATACGCTGAAGTCTATATACTAAAAACTCATCAAATTGGCTTTGAGTCAACGATATCTTATGATATCTTCTTGAATTCGATAAACATTGATCAGCAACTTGTTTGTTTATCTAGCTGTCTGTCTGTCTATAAGAGTTGAGGCCTAAAATCTTACACCTTATCAAATTTGGCTTAAATCATAGAGAACTTATTATATTTTTATGAAGTCGTTAACAATCGATAAGAATCGATATCGTTGATAAGAGTCGGTTGATTCGCTTCATCTCTTTAAATACTTCTGTTTTTGGATGCTTAGCTGCATTTGCCATATTGAAATATTTAAGCAAAATTGTTTGTGACTTTTGATAGCTCTTGAAATGTCAATAAAATTGTTAGTGTTTTCATTTTCCATACTACATAGAGAAGAAGCAGAGCCAATAAACACACACCTTACTCTACATCTCGACATCTCTACATACTCGTATATATTTCATATATTACTATTCAAAGTTCAATCAGTCATATCGCATTTATAAATTGCGTTTTTCACACAATCTGTTAACAATAAAAAAAAGGAGTAGTAGCGGCTCTTAAAGGTTTTCATTACAATTTGTATGCATTATTATTGTTGTGATTGATTTTCATATTTATATATTTAATGAATATTTTAAAGCGCATGTTGGTAAAACAGTTGGTAAAATATATTTATAAAATATTTGCGGCCTTTACTTGAAGCCAAAAAAGAAATCAGTTGAAATGTGAAAGCCAAACTCTGGACACAGGTAGAAATTAAACATTTTGTTTGCCATAAAATCAATGAAAATATTTATGATGCGCCCCAAAAACAAATAGCTGCATATTTATTTTGCATTTCACGCATAAATTTTGTGGCAAACGCAAAAACTTTTTGGGCTCACTTTCGAAATTATTGCATAAAATATACGGACATATGCGTGTGTGTGTGTGTGTGTGTGTGCCAAAAAAAACCTTACACCTAATATTATGATATATTTATTTTGTACTTTTTTCTTCTTCTTATTTGAAATATTTTTGTTTTTTATTGCATGCATTTTCAGTGCACTAAACGAAGAGCTCTGTAAACAAGTATTGTCCTGGCTTTTACAACATTTTGCAAAAATCCTATGAGAGAAATGGCAAAAACAAAAAAAAAAAAAGGGAAGCAAAAAAATTTGCCATCTCTGGTCAGAGACAGGGCCAGTCAGTCAGCTAGTCCGGTCGGATACTGCATTGTTGTAGTAGATCACAAAAAGGGCGAATCAAATGCTGTAAAATAATGTGAAAATTGTAAAATGAAAGTATTTTTCTGCATAGCACTTTGCCTGCAAACACTTTTCACGCAGTGTGTGCGCTTGTTCATGCAGTGAGGGCGAGTATATTGGCTTTCGGCTTGGTATTGTGAATATCTATACATTTGTGTAGGGTCACTTGAAAAGTTGTTGCGTAATTTAGGGGAATATATATGTGTTTTCAGTTTTGGAGTGATATGTGCAAGTTTTGTAAGTTCTTCCTTCAACTTGACCTTCTCCAGAGAGAGGCTTATTAATTATGTTATATATATCACCCATAAACACTTTAGCTGCCTTTGAAACTCAAACGCGTATCATGCAGTCGCACACACCCGTTTGCACACTTCTTACTGGTTTTTACCATAGCCCTATCAGCTTTCAATGAGAACTCTTTAGGAGCATTTTATTATTTGTTTTTGCTTTGAACGCCTTTTTCAATTTTATGAAATATTCAGGCAATCAAAGCGATTGAAATACAAAATATAAAGCTGCAACTGGCTTTTCAGCTTTATTAAAAAAAAACAGCCGATAGAAATAAATACACATACATATATCTGTATTTTTTATAGATTTTACTATAAACACAAAGAACATCTTGTTGTTGTGCTGCTCAATGTCAAAAAGCAGCTGGGAATCGGCAAGCATTGCCATTTAGCTTGCACAACTATTAAGAAACATAAAAGTTTTAGGCCTTAGTTAAAAATTATAACGCCATTGTATGTGCACTAGCTCACTGGTAGCTTCGTCCTCCCCGACAAAACTAAACTTTGCGGCAAAAGTTTGCGATGTGTGAAGCCGGAGCCAAAGCTAAAGCCAAAGCCAAAGCCAAGTTGTTTAGCCATGGATTTTTACACTTCTTAGTGCCGGCGCATTTGCTTGTCGTCCTTGAATGGCTTCAGCTCCAAGCAGGAAGTGTTTACATATGCGCATAAAGATGCTGCGAATACATACAAGTACACATGCCTCCACAGCCTTGAGCAACTGTAGTTAAGCCAAAGTTAGTTTCGTTTCATTATATAGTAAATCACGGTTGCAGACTGGCAAAATAATTTACGCTCAGTTGGCTTGAACCAAAGATCTCTACTGAGTTGAATAGAGAGAGGCAGAGAGAGAGGGATAGAGCGAAAGAGAGTGAAAAAGAGAGGATGGAGACAGCTTGCTTGCTTACGCTGTCTTATTTAATCCTGCTTGAAAGTTATGTGTCTTAAATGGATTTGGCTAAGCTGAATCTGATTTGAGCAAATGCCAAATGAAAGCCTTTAGATAGTCTTGAAGTATTTGTTGAATGCTGCAATGTGGCTGATGCTTATGCATTTCCAGTAGGCATCACAGACTCCACTTTACTTTCTTTTTAATCACGCTCAAAATGCAGCAAGTCGCAATATTGTGTAGTCTGCTTTCTTATCATATGCCAACTGTGTCCCTTGTTTCTCGTATCGCCCCTCTGCTAGTGGCTCACGTTTGGTTTCTCTTAGAACGACAATTGCACCACCCTCGGCCGAAGTGACTCTCTCACTGTCAAACTTCAGTTTTTGCATGAATTTCACATCACTAGAAGTTTACCATTTGAAGTTGTCATTGGTGCACCTCCGCTTTGATTTCATTCTTCTTTCATATCGTAATGCTACTCATTAGTTCTTCAAAACAATGCTATACTAATATTCAATGTGATTCAAATAAACCTCTGACATATTTATATATAAAATGTTGATAAATTTTAATATTTTAATAATTTTTTTCTTATATTGAATATTTAGTTTATATTTATTTGGTATTTAATATTTTTTTTTAATTATTTCATAATTTAATTTGAGCAAACAATTTTATAGGCTTAATATATAAAAGCAGCAGAAAAGTTAATTATGCAAAATTAACAAATATTTATAATATATAATGAGCACTAACCAAACAAGTGTGATACTATTTCCAATAACTTTAACTCGTTTATCGACTCCCACAAAAGAGTTTGTGAGCAGCATAGAGATGGAATGGAATGGAATGGGTTATCCGCCTTATGAGTTATGCGCTGATTATGATTTCTCTCTGTTGCTGAACATTAAAAAGAAAGCTAAAATTTAATTAGCTCTGTTTGGAAGCGATCAAGCATTGAAAATTGCTTCGATTTGCAGGGAAAATATTTATAAAAAATAAATAAAAATTACTTCGTTACTATTTTACTGTTTTCTCATATGCATACCGAATATATATTTTATTACCTACTTTAAACTGCAGCTAGTTGCATCTAAAGCTTTATTCTCATGTTATTTAAGCTAATGTCATTAACTTTAATAAATGATTATTTTTGGTTATTTGTCACTCTCGATTTGTGTATATAGCATGTATAGCAAAGTGCACGAAAAATCGCATGCATGTTCGCATAATTTATGTAAAATTTGCGTGTGGTGTCATAATTATTTTTTGGTATTACTCAAATTTATGCACTCGAAAGGGCAGCTGCGACAGGCCCACCGGCCACGTCCAGCTGTTCGACTAATAGATTACGCTATCCGATAATTGATTACAAATAAACACACACACACACGCACACAGACGCATACAGTTAGCTAGCTATGTGTATTTGTTTAGGCTGGAAAAATCGTAAAGGGGTGAACCTTGACCCGTGTCAGAACCTGAGCCTCAAGTCTAGGCCTGACCCACCCTAACAGCGTGGCTTGACTTTTTTTGTTTGGCCAGGTGCTAGAGTTCTCAGCTCCGCTTAGATAGAGGGGGAGAATGGGAGAGAGGGAGGGGGCGCACTGCACTTCTCGCTAAGCAAAATGCACTTCAGAAAATCAACAAACTTTGAGCAATATAAATCTTTATTAGCTTCATTTGTGGGCAGGGCGACAATCAATTAGACAATGTCATTTGGCCTGTCATTCACGACACGCTCGACTTAAACTAAGCAGCTTTGCCATGCACTTGCCGAGACTCGCTGCAGTGGGACACTCAAGTGAGCAGCGCTTGTAATGAGCTTTACATGCTGTCTCCCTCTCTCTCTCTCTCTCTATCTATTCGTCTCAGTCGTGATTAGTGCGCGATTTCATTGCGCACACGTCGAGTGCGTCATTCGAACATTTAAAAAGCCGCAACTACCAACTGAATTTAAAGTACATAAAGAGGAAAAGTTGATGCATATAGAACAGGTGACATGTGGTCAGATCTGATAGATATTTAAATATACATGCGTATATGTATATATAAAATATTACATTAATACTAAATTCAATAAATTACTAAGGAGTAAAAGAGGGAGAAGCAAGCAAAAAAGATATGTAGAGAGACAGAGAGAGAGAGAGAGAGACAGAAGGAGAAAATGATATTTAGAGAGTGAAGATAAAGATTTATAAAGAGATCAAAAAAGAGAGTCAGAGACAGAATGAGAGAACTACAGCGAAAGGAAGAAATAGTGAAAACGAGAGCAGGAAAGAGAAAGTCATAGAGAGAACAAGTTGGAAGTGAAAAAGAGAGGAAGGCAGAAAAAGGTGGGCAGAAGATGTAAGGACATGGCACGAAGAAAGCAAAGATAGCGAAAGAGAAAGAGAGAAAGTTGAAAGGAGTAAAAAAGAACGCGAACGAAGGAAAGAAAACGGAACAGAAAGGACGAGAGAAAGAAATATGCTAACCAAGGAATGAAGGACGTAAGAGGTGGAAGAGAGAGGGAGACAGACAAACGCAAACACTATTACATACATATCTTATATATTTCTTCCTATAAAAACCTCAAGCTCTTTCGATTGTTACTAAAATGTAAATAAATTGTAAAAATGTTAATAATTTATGTATTATTTACATATTATCTTATTTGACCAAATCTAAAAAGAAAATTTTATTTGGTAGGCCAAATAACTATAAATTGGAATAGCGCAAAAAAGAGTTAAAAAGACAGAAATAGAATATATTTTTAAATAAATATTGAAAGTCGAATTTTTCTTTATATATACCATCAAACATTCCAAAACATTTGGGAATTGCGATGGCCAAGGCTGGCAGTCTGCTGCTCCATTGGGTTGGGCCAATCTATTAAATTGCCAGCAACAGCATTGGCCATTTTATAATTTATCAAAATGAGAATTGATGCGCAGCGCACAGAGCTCGAGGTATTTGTCGTTGGCTTGCAGCGACACAAAGCTAGAAACTGAAAGGCAGCATGCCATACACATGCTTCAGTCAACCTGTGCTGTTGCTGGCGCTGGCGCTGGAGCTGGAGGCGCTGTCCTAAGGGACCAAGTGGCCGCATGCCACGCGAGATGCCATCGTAAATACCAAAAATGCTTTGGCAAATATTTAGCTGCACTCTTAGTGACACGCGCGCGTGCTTGCCCCACCTCAAGCCGAGTGCTCCAATTGCCTGATGCCAAGGCGCTTTAAACTTGGCTGCATTGCCCTTTTGTTGTGCGGCTATTATTGGCTGTTGTTAAGCAAAGAGAGAGAGAGAGAGAGAGAGAGAGGGAGAGAGCTGGAGTTGTTCGTGACTGCTTCGTTTCTTTATTTACGCTTACATTTTCATTTCAAGCCCTGCAAATAGCATTAAAAATAATTTTTGCAGCTTAAAAAGCATTACACGCAGCGCTGACAGGCGACGGCTTATGCACTTAATGAAATGTACACGGCAATTGTACTGCCAAGCAAAAAGGACACACCGAAAGAATGAAAGAAAGAAAGAAAGAGAGAGGGAGAGAGAGATGCAGCATGAAGATGGCAATGTCTGCCGCTCTGACTTGGCTATAAATTGGGCCAACTTAAATTTCATTTCACACATGTTGCCGCCACGCGAATCCATATTAAAGGCTTTCGCCTGTGCACACTCTACGTGCCGGCCCGATTCGACAAGTGGCCAAAGGATACGTGCCCATTAAGTGCTTGATTCTTTTGTGCTTGCAAGTAATTTAAGCTTTTGCCACTTAAATTCCATTGCTCTATGGCACAAATTTCCAAAATATTCTCTCTCTCTCTCTCTCTCTCTCTCTCTCTCTCTCAATTTGTAGTTGTTAACTGAACGTATTTAATGCATTAATTGCATTGTTGTGTTGGCCAAGTGAGATTATTAGTGTAATTTTATACAGTTGATTAAATTTTATTTATATATGGCAAACACTCGAAAATCTAATCTCAATGCTCAGCGAAGCAATTTGTGCAAATTATCTAACCAACTCCATAATAATAATAATAATGATAATAATAATAATAATATTAGTAATGGAAGCTGTGCTTATAGCACATTTTACTGCTAATTTAATTATTATGCACAATTGTTTTAAACGGCTCGATGGAAATTACAGTTAACGAGACCAAAATGCCGTTTGGTATCTCTGGCCAGCAATAATATTTAAGTGGCAGGAGATGCGGTTGCAGCAATAAATCAAAATTAATTTATCTGCATAGCCATAGACGACGAAAAGGAATTTTCAATTACGTCGCACTGCACACAGAACAAAATGTCGAAATTAGTTATTAAACAAACTTTTGCGACAGTCAATGTAATGGAAGCTATCAAGCCAGGATGACGACAACAGGAAACAACTGGCCAGGCCAAGACGTAATTAAATATTCAGCCTGCCAGTGCAGGAAGAGACAAAGACAGTGACAGAGACAGTGACAGAGACAGAGAAAGAGAGAGAACAATTGGCTTGCATTAGCATCAAGTTGTGGACAAATGCAGAAAGCTTTTCATCCTAATCTCAACTTCAGTTCCGGCCTTGAACGTAACAATTTTAATAGACATCGCTAGCAGGCGGTCTTAATTTGAACAAGTATAACATCAAAATGCATTTAACATTAAAATTCGATTCACGAGCCAGATGTGATGTGATGCCAGATATATATGGGTTGACTAGTTCTCCGCGGGCTGGTTGGCTGATTCATTGACATTGGATGTTTTTCGACTGCCTGCGTTTAATTCGGCCGTTAGCTTCTGATAACATGGATGATTTTTGTCAAAGCCCGGTTCGGCTACGGGGGGCGGGTCGACTTCACTGTCAAGGCTTAGCTTGACCGAATCCACGGATATATCACCGCTTTCTTCGAACATTTCAGCGCTGATGCCTTCCATTTCATCATTAGCCCCACAGACGTCCTCGTAACAGCTCTCCACAGCCTCCACAATCTCTGACTTCATGCTGATGTCCGAGGTGCTCATCTCACCGAACTCTTGGGCAATGAGGCTACGCGCCAGCGGCACCGACAGAAACTCCTTGTAATGGAGTTTGCGACGCCGTTCGAACTCCAGACGACGCACCTTCTCATCCACCGACTCGGGATAGTCTTCGTCATCGGACGAATCATCCGAATCGGCTTCGATGCCGAACGCCGGCGTCTCTGACTGGGAGGCGAGACGCAGTTTCTGCATCAGCGCCGTGGTGTCCAGATCATGCGGCAGGTCATGCTCAAAAACAAATGGCGTTTTCGGCTCGTCGATGATCATGTGGCCATAGTCCTTGTTTGGCGGATGAAACGTCTCCAGCACATTCATCTCATCGAACTTGGCTGTCTTGAGCATGCCACTGTTCTCCAATGGGTTGTTCAAATTAGTTGAGCCCTTCAAAATACCCCTCACGCTACCAACTGGCTCCATATCTCACTGACTAAAGCTAAAACTATAAAAATGTGTATGTCTGCTGAAAATTATTTAATAATTGTAATTTTCCTTGAACTGTCTCTCTCTCTCCTTATCCAGCACCTTCAATTCTGTTCTTTAGAATTTTGAACAAACATTAACTTGACACAAGTTAAAAATTGACAGCAAAATCAAAGGCAAAATTGTGAAAATTCATAGAAAACTCCTTAACTTTCTGCTCTCTCTCTCTCTCTCCCTCTCTCTCTCTCTCTCTCTCTCTCTTTGTTTTGCTGGCTCACCTTAATGAAGCCATGTTCTCTGCCTGTCAACCGCTGTGTGTGCGCGTGGTGCCATCCTCACAGCCGCAAAGCAAACTCATTTTGACGTGTGGATAGAGATGGGTTGAGCGGATAGCGAAAGCTGCGATTTATTATTGATCCATTCGATTGTTGATATTGATGTAAGCATATGCATCATGCCGCAGAGTTGTATCACTTGCTGTATTGCGAATTGATTGCAGCGCATTTATTCACAATTTTGCCAGCAAATAAACAAAGTTGAATGGAGCCGGCCGGAACTAGCTGCCAGTCACGGAGGCATGCATATTGCGAGAGCTATGTTGCTTATCAGCTCAGTCAACGCGACAAGTTGCACGATAAAAGCAACGACAAGGATGCTGCTGCTGCTGCTGCTGCTGCTGATGATGATGATGATGATGATGAGATTGATGTGTGTAAAGTTTTTGGCAGACATTTGGGTGGAGTGGACCAGCTTTGAATGCTTGTTCTGTTCGATTTACGAAATTGCAGTTGCATTGGATTGGATTGGGATGTCTTATGTAGTCACCGGAAGCTCCGGTGCAAGGCCTGTATCAATCGCAACAATGTGTTGCAGCTGCGTGGCAGAGAACCTTTGGTTAGACATCCGTTGCTGGAGGCGCAGGATATGTGGCTCGAGCTACTTGCCATACACACACACACACACAGAGTCAGAGCCACATAGATTCACGCAGTTTTATGGCAATCATAAATTGCACTTGATTTTGGCTCTTCCGCAACACAATTTTTACGCAACACAATGCAGCATCCGTTTGAGTTTGAGTTTGAGCTCGAGTTCGTGTTGTTCTTGTAGCTCTGTAGGCGAAAGATACTGAGCTGGCGCTGGTTGCTGGTTGCTGGTTGCTGAGCCGCCCACAGAAACCAATTGATATTAGCTGGGGAAGCTGTTGGCCGGCGTCCAGCTGCGCAGGCTTTTCTCTCGTTTGGCAGAGGCGTTATGCATATTTATTAAAAACTGTCTGCTGCGATTAAAAGCCAATCAGGCCAATTGCGAATTCCTTTTATTGGCCCTACAGCTTTATAAATATTTAAAATTTAATTTCGAGCACCACAGCGCGTATACTTGATGCTGTGGCGGTTCGAATACATTTTTCTGCAGCTAGATTAAAATTTGTGTATGTGTGTGTGTGTATGTGTGCATTTCTGCATCTGTATACATGTATGTATGTGTGTGTGTGTTTGTGCTTGTGTGAGCCAGGTGCCTCTCGCCTCGCCTCGGCTCTTTGGCTCTGCAGTGCAATCGAAGCGTGAAACGTTGAAGCTCAGCAGACTCTCGCAAAAGGCAAACACGTTGAGCGCAAATGTAGCGCGTTTCCTTTTTGGCTTTTACGCTACACTCCCAACCGGGACAAGGACCACAGCCCACAGCCCACAGCCCACAGCCAGCCACAGTGCCATCCCGTTGCCCAAAGCCCCAAATAGTACCACTTATGTATGTGGGTGCTCGTGTGTGTGTGTGTGTGTGTGTGTGTTTGTGGGGGTGTGTGCATGTGCGGCAGTTAGCTAGCGCTTGACAGCTTGGCAAACAGTTAAATAAAGTTGGCAGCTTTCCCGCTTGTGGTCGGCGCCCACTGTTATCCCAGACCGGCAGCCTCAGTATGAGTAGTTAATACTGAATGTTGAGCATCTCGCCTATCGCGTTTCGCCTTTCAGCTTTATAACGAAACTTACCGATATCTAATTGCAGCTTTAGTTTTAATCTAGTTGCTCTCGATTACAGCGCAGTGGCAGGTCTCGCTAGCCGAACATAAATTTAAGTACATCATCTGCGCGCTTCTATGGCCAGGTCAAAATAATTAGTTTTCCAAGTCAATTTGATTTTCTGCTTCAAATCACAAGCTTAACTCAAATGCAATTTAAAACGTGTAAACAAGCGTGGCCGCTATCAATTTTGCCAATCTATCAACAACATACGCTATGTCAACACGAATTTTCAAATTTATATCAGCTCGGAGAGGAAACATATCTCATATATTTTCTACTTTTCTCTATCTCTTTGAGGCTTCAACTGTGTTGTGACTAAAAGTTACAGCAAAAAGAATACAGATTCTATTTTAAGCCACGTATATACATTTATATTGTATTACCTATGATAGTTACGACTTCATTTGCCATTAAATAGCAAAGCTTAATGAACATTCCAACAGCTGTATAATTCCGATAGCCCAAACCACTGCTGAAGTATAAAAATCTCAAATAGCTTTACTCCTATTTGGCCACTCAAGTTATTAAAAACAAAACGTTGAAAAACTCTCGAGGCGTTGCAATGAGGCAGCTAATTTAATAATTGGGATTAGGCAAAGTGCGCTTTGTTTTGAATTTCTCCTCGTACAAAGGCAAAGCTACAAAGCCCACACCATCTGCTGGACACACATACTCACTCAACAAGCCATCCACACACACAGTACTACGATATTGTAGTATTTGCATTTCATAGCACTTTTCTATTTCAAAAGTCACAAACACATTTATGTGTGTAGTTAAAGTTTTATGCAAATTGCAATTTTACATCCAAATATCTATCATTTCAGGTAAATAAGGCGGATACAGGAACAGGCATCTTCGCTGGATTGGAGCAGTTCATACAGTTAAGTGCGTATTGAATTCTTACTACGCAATTAATAACATGTGTTTTCTTCTATTTATTTTCATAGACTAACTGAGCCGTCGGCCTATTCTCTCGTTCGGAGATATGGAAGCGCTGTCAATAGTGTTCTACGCCGCCTGGCGTAGTACGTAGTGAACTGCTGGTGCACCAACTGGCTTCAATGACAGCATTTTATTCTTATATTTATATTTTTTCGTGAACTTTTAAATTTTGTATTTAATTTTATTAACATTTATTTAATTAGCATCATGATTTAGTTGTTTTATGAAAATTAGTTTAATTAAAAACTAATTTTATTTATTTAGCTGTTTTGGCAAACAAGAAAATGTTTAAATTCTCCACTAAAATTTATTTTTTTTTTAATCAATAAATTCTACTGTTCATAAATCAAACACAATAATTAGTGGGTTCTTACATTTTTATTATAAAAACTATTATTGTCTGTATTGTTGTTTTTTTTTTTTTGTAATCCAAAGAGTACACATGATGCAGTCTAATCGGTATTCAGGAACATGTAGAGCACAAAAGCGATATTAGCAGGAGGGTCCACAGCTGCTGCAACAGCCGCCGCATGGGCCGACGGCACAGCCGCCACAGCAGCCGAAACACGGACCGGTGGCATAGCAGGGTCCGCACACATTAGGTCCAAAACAGCCTCCGCCGCAGGGAGAACAGCAGCCACCGCACGGTCCGCAACACATGATTGATCTCTAGAAAAAAAGAAAAGAAATTTGAAAAACACAAAATTAAAAATTTTATTTCGAATTTGTAAAATTAGTTGCTTACCTAAAAACCAAAAAAAAAAAAAGAAAACAAATCAAGACTACAAAAGAATTTAGATGTTGTTGCTTTGAGATGTGATGTAAGAATGAAGCTGTAGGGCAAGGGCCGAATACAGCAGGAGCTGGAATGAAGTTGAAGGCAGAGAGAACTAGATGAGAACGAAATTTGCTTAAGCCGAATTAAAGTATAAAAAGTGTAAAATAACAAAAACTTATTAGCTCGATTTATTGCTACACACACAGACACGCGTTTTGTTGCTGCATTTTTCTTTTTGGCATTTAATTGGTGGCAAAATTTAGAGTCCCATTGCAATTTCATGGCACACAATGGCTCACTAATGAATATGAATAACAAGAAACTCGAATGTGCCAACACGCACGCGACTCAGCAAAGTTGACAACAGCAGCAACAAAGCGGGCAAACTAATAAACAAACAGTCAGCTGATTGTGCGCCAAGACAAACAGACAGACAGAGAGACAGACAGTCAGACAGAGCGACAGTGGAACAGGGAACAAACTACTTACTTACTTACGAGGACTTTAGCCACTTATGTGGGGCAAAGGCAAACAAAGTTATGCGGCAAGTTGAGCCATTTGTTGTTGTTATTGTCTGCGCTATGCAACTGTCTTTTCACATAATGTCTCTAGGTTGTTAAAGTTGCCTTTGCTCTCTCTTTCCTTCTCTCTCTCTCTCTCTCTCTCTCTCTCTCTCTCTCGCTCTGTCCACGAAGCGAACGCAAAACTCACATAAATTACGCGCCAGCAAAAGTCACAAAATGTCAAATGCAGCAAACACGACAAAAAAAAAATAGAAGTAAACCGAATTGCAACGACAAAGTGCAGCAAAATTGTGTGTTCAAGGAAAAATTACGATTGCCCGCGGTTGAGTCATCGTCATCGTCATGAAGGCCTCCGACTCCCGAGCTCCAGAGTTTTTCGGAACTTTATGCCAGGAAATGCGACCAATTTGTAGTCATCGCCAGCCATATAAATGCACGCCCATTGTCTGCCCGGCCAGGGCAGTATCGTGGCTCGCTGTTCATGGCTCGTGGTCGATACGCGCGTGCTGGCCTTCAAAACTGACAGCCAAGCGACAGCAGCCGTGGGCTCAAAAAAATACGCGAGCGAGCGCAAAAAAAAAATGTACAAAAAACTATAATAAACTAACTATGATTTATGGCCCTTTGGGCACCGGCAAACCGCAATAGAAAGTTGAATGGAAAACTAGAAATTCGCCAATTAAATTATGGCGAATATATAGAAAAGAGCCAACGCACAGATTCTAAATGCCAGTACTAATTCAGGAATCTCTCTATAAAATAAATGTACATAATTATTGCAAATTTAAGAAGCTGCCACACAGCTTGCTTATGGCTGGAAAAGCAGAGAACTGAATTTAATTTTAATTTATTTTCAATAATTATAAATATGCATTTTTTATGTAGCAAAAGATGGGAAATTATTTAAAATCAAATATTTAAATAAAGTGATTAAAAATATATCAGTTAAATTAAATTAAATTAAATTTATTTATTATTTACTTATGTCATAAATTTAAATATTATAATTTTATTATAAAAATAAATTGAATTAACTATTTACATTTATTTGCTTAATGCATTCATTTTAAAGTGAATAAATTTGATTATTTTTTAATAATAATTAAAATGAAATCAAAATATTAATATATAAACATATTAGAACCATTATGTTTTATTATGCTTTATTATTATTATTACATTTGAACTTTAATAATTGGAAATTATTTAAATTGTTACTAAAAATATAGAATCAGTGTTCATTCAAGCGTTGTATACTTGGGCTATACATACTTTCATGATTGCCAAAGACGACTGATCATGAACAAGAGCAGATTATTCCGATGAAAGCAAATATAAAAGTAAGCAATATACTATGACATAAAATTGATATATGCAATCAATGCTTTATTAACTTGACCGGCTGTATCGGAATGCTTTTGTTGCCAACCAACTTGAAGTTCTTTACTTCTTGGGAAGCTTGGCATCGGGCTTTATCCCGCATTAATCTTCAATGTGGAGACCTTCTATGTGCTCTAACTGAGCAATGGCATTAATGTTTGTGCTACTTGTCCAGCGTTTTTGTCTCTGCTTCATTATGGTTCTTTCTTTGAGCTCACCAATAGCTCAGCTCTCTCAGGTCAATTCATTCTTTATCTACCATATGCACCAGTAGCAAGTATGCTCTGCATTGTCCATTGCAGCTGAATTCGACACATATCCGTTTCTTAAGCTGCTACTTTTGCTAGTCCAGTGCGCATTTGTACTAAATAGACAGAGGTTTTCCTTCCAGAAGGTTAAAGTCTGCTTTCGCAGTTCCTATTATTGTATTAATTATTAGTATTAATACTATAATTAATTTAAGTTTGCTCAGTTTCGATAACCGTCTCACCTTAAATCTGGATTTTACAAATTTTGCAGTTTTCAATTGAAGCTCGAGGCTCGAATGCGGTATAAATCAAGTTCGGACAAATAAACGAGCTCAAATCTTGAAAAATGCATCGAAGTTTTTTGGTATTTTTTTGTTTTTGGGCTTTCCTTTGTTACCTCCGAATGGCAGGCGTGTGTGTAATGAAAGTGGGCATAAAGCAGTCGGGGCAGAGGAGGGGAAGGAGACGATGCCCAGCCAAAAATCATGCAAATGAGTTTAGCAACTGAAATGCTTGGCCAGAATCCAAGCAGAGGCAGAGTTAGAATTCTCTGGGTCCTCTGTGCTGTAGTCGAAATAATGGTCATGAAATGAAAACGAATCAGGGCAATTCACCAACCAAACAGACAGACAGACAGACCCCCCAAAAAAAAGGGGGCCAAAGCCAAACTGAGAAAAAAAAAACGTTGGGCATTCACTGCCAATGATGAAGATGACGACGAAAGTAATGATGATGATGATGATGATGATGATGGCGACGATGATGATGATGATGATGATGCTGATGGGGACGAGAATGTCGACGTGAATGAGTTTGATGCCAGAAACTGTAAATGTTGAATGCGATGCGATGCGATGCGTTTGAGTTTGCGTCTGCCATGCAGCTGGGCGTGAAAATGCAATTTACTGGCTACGACTGACGGCTCAGGATCAGCAACGAAATCAGACGGGCAAGGGGATGCTGTTGCTGGCGCTGGCGATGGCGATGGCAATGGCGAAGTGCAGCTTGTTGAAGGGCAAGTGCTGGCCAAACAAAAAGCTAGCCACAACAATTGTAATTAAAAGCTGCGCTAACCAAAATGATAAATATCTTGGCAAAAAAAGCAAAGCACTTGCCAAAAAGTTCAACAAAAACCGAGTTAGAATGTTGCAGGCGGTCGTGAATGACTGTAGAATACTCTGTCGAGATTCAAAAATGTTAATGAGATATGTTTTTTTAAATTAATAATGTAATCAATGCTGAAACCAGTACTAAAGTGATGTTGTACGTGGTTTTCTGTTAGCTAAAGTGCGTTGTTGGTTAAAATAGTGTCCTTTTTGTAATTTTGTGGCAGGTTTACTTAAGAGCTTTAAAGCTTAAGGGTTCGGAATGAGATGAGTGCTTAAGGAGAGATGGAGGCAAAAGGATAGCCACCTACGATTCGTCTTAGACTGTGGCATTCATTGTATTATACTTGTCTGAGAAGGCATAGAGCTGCTGTTCCTACGATGAAGCACCTATATCTCAACAAAGGTTGTTCATTGTTTTATAAAGCTTGGATTTGGGTTTGAGTAATCAGTCCATATGTTTATGTCTTTTCTTTAAAGTCATGGTCGTTTTTGAGATGTGTTTTGCCCAGTTCAGTTTGGGGTCAAGTTCTCGGTATATCAGGTTAAAAGAGTCATTGGGCGAGTTGAATTATTCATATATCAATTGTAGTAGGTAGTGTAGTGTAATTGTAGGAACTCTTGTACTTTTACTTTTCTTTATTTTTTTTTTTTTTTTGGTTTGGCTGTTGTTGTTTTTGTGCTCATTGTCTGGCCGTCGCGCTGTTTGTTACTTTTCACACAATTCCCCTTCATGGATCGCGCCCCGCCCGCGCCGTCATACAGAAAATGGCCGGCCTGGGAGCTGCCATAATACAATTTATACGACAACACTTTAGTGCAAAGTTTATGCGCAGTGTTTACAACGTGCCATAAAAGCTGGACAATGCATGAAACAGTGCGAGAGAGAGAGAGAGAGAGACAGAAAGAGAGAGAGAGAGAGTGAGGCGTGGGAT
This sequence comes from Drosophila anceps, assembly GCA_035045945.1. Taxonomy (NCBI): domain Eukaryota; kingdom Metazoa; phylum Arthropoda; class Insecta; order Diptera; family Drosophilidae; genus Drosophila; species Drosophila anceps. Next base: position 5,333,909 of record JAWNON010000190.1, read on the forward strand.
AGCTGGATTAGGGCTAGGGCAACGGTTGGCTATAATGTAAACCGTAAATGTACTCCTCGTCGTCGCCGTCGTCATGCTGCGGGTGCGTAACAAGTGCAGCAGCTCATAGCCCGCATAAGCAGGATGATCTGCCGGTCGTAGTCGAAGTTCTCGCTCCATTGTTGAGTTCATTGGCTCGCCTCGGAGGAACACAAATTGTCGCCTGGCATTGGCAGCTAGTAAAAATTAAGTAATAAACTAACTTTAACACAGGTTGCTTTGCTCCGCTCTTGCTCTTGCTCTTGCTCTTGTTATGGCTAAAGCACACAACACACACACACACACACACACATTACAGAGAGAAACAGTTGTGGCAACAACAAATATGTTTTTAGAGCCATAATCCAGACTGTGTTAATGCCTACACTACATTGTCGGACAGTTTGTTAACATTTAACTGAAGTGTTATTAGTGAGAGAAGAGCCCAAATATGCCCACAATTGCTAAGAGAACTGAATACGGAATAGTTATATTAGAGTAAGAGTCACAGGAAAAATTAGAGTTAGAGTTAGACTTCGAGTTAGAGTTAGAGTTAGAGTTAGAATTAGAATTAGAGTTAGAGTTAGAGTTAGAGTTAGAGTTAGAGTTAGAGTTAGAGTTAGAGTTAGAGTTAGAGTTAGACTTAGAGTTAGAGTTAGAGTTAGAGTTAGAGTTCTAACTCTAGTTAGTTAGTTAGAGTTAGAGTTAGAGTTAGAGTTAGAGTTAGAGTTAGAGTTAGAGTTAGAGTTAGAGTTAGAGTTAGAGTTAGAGTAAATATTTACATAAAATAGAAAAGAGATCATTAAGTTTGGTATAGTAGAGTTTATTTCTAATTCAAATGGCAAATTCTATAAAATATTTCAACAAATAAATGTTATGCTTAACTTAAGCATCTGCTGAGTTAAAGTTAACGAAAAGATTATCACTCTTGCTTGGACACTACAACTTCTTTTTCTCAATATTTATAGATATATATATGGTATATATATATGGTATATATATATATATGTGGTTGTATGTATATATATGTAGAGATATCCATATCTAATTTACAATTTCATTTCACCCATCGAACAGCTGCACAAACTATTGCCAGCTGATGGCATTCAATTAGTTTTATATAATTTAGAGCATAATGAAATGAGATAATTATGTAGTTAGCGGGAAATAGAAATTTAATTAAAACAAACAGCAAAACGCCAATGGCTGCTGCGAGTCAGTTACAGTTTCGTTCACTTTGTCAGTGAGTTAATCAATTTTACAACAAAATGTGAATGGGCTAGAGAGAGAGAGAGAGAGTGAGTGGGAGAGCTGTGTGCTATGCTGTGCTGTGCTGTGCTGTTGGTGACAATTGGAATAGGTGCAGAGCAAAGTTGATTCATTCATTACCTGAGGCGCCAAATGACACAATCTAATTAATTAGGCAAACCGACAGAATGAAATCAAACCTAAATAGGCAGGCAAAACAAATAAGGAGACAAACTGAATGACAGACAAGGTGAAAGCAATCGAGTGGCTGTGCTGTGAGTGCTGTCAATTTAGCGCTGATCAAGCTGACAATGCTTCGAATATACTTGAAATGAAGTCTGCATGTGCAATAGCTCTGAGTTGATTTGACAACTAATGCACAAAATTGACATGCATCAAGCTGTTGGCAGCTGAAAGACGGCATAGTCATTTCGGTTAGCTGCTAACAACATTCACATCAGCAATTGCTGCAAATACAATTTCTAATCGTACAAATCAATAAATATCAATAGCCTCCGGTCGAGTTGTCAACGGGCAAAGGAAATTATTGCTATTCGGCTGCAAATGCATAAAACACACTAGCATACGCTCCATCAATTTCAATCAGGCACTCAGGCCTAATCAAATCGCCGCACAAACGAGCCACGCGCCTCACTTAATTGCTTTCAATTTAACCACAAATTACACGACCCGAGGGGCAGGCGGGGAGGCGCCCAAGCAGTCGAGCTGCTGAGAAACGCATCTCTATTTATTTTTGTTTTGTTTTGTTGTGTTTTGTTTGTTTTTGCCTCATCGTTTTCATAAATTTGCGTTAAATTGACTTTATGACGCGCAGCGCATCAAAATTTCGACACTTGTGGCTAATTTGCAACACATTTCCCTCCAAAAACTTTGCCAACAACAAAAATAGAACTGAAAAAAAAATTTTATATATAAAATGGTCAAAGAGGAAATGACAAAAATCACAAAAAAAATTCAAGTTGTGGTAGCTGGTGAGAGGCGCCGGCTAATAAATACCCTAGACTGAATCTTATTTAGGTTTTGTGTATTTGCGTCTTTTGATCTGGAGTCTTTACATCTGGAGTGCTTAGATCATTAGTTCTTAAGCCAGTAGATTTTGACTCTTTTGTGTTTAGCTATTTATATCTTTAGTCTAATGATTTTCGGACGTTTGAGCATGAGCCTTTATATCTTGAGTCTTAACTCTATGGTATTTACTCTTACGTCTTTAGATCTTGATTCTTTAATCTTTATTCCAAAGTCTTTAGTCTTTAGTTTTTAGTCTTTAGTCTTTAGTCTTTAGATCTTTAGTCTTTAGATCTTGAGTCTTTAGATCTTGAGTCTTTAGATCTTGAGTCTTTAGATCTTTAGTCTTTAGATCTTGAGTCTTTAGATCTTGAGTCTTTAGTCTTTAGATCTTGAGTCATTAGTTTTTTGTCTTTAATGTTTAGATCTTGAGTCTTTAGTCTTTAGTCTTTAGATCTTAAGTCTTTAGTCTTTAGATCTTGAGCCTTGAGTTTATTTGTCTTTAGTCTTTAGTCCTTGGATCTTGAGTCTTTATCTTTATTCCAAAGTCTTTAGTCTTTAGTTTTTAGTCTTTAGATCTTGAGTCTTCAGTTTTTAGCTTAAGTTCGTTTCTCTGCCGTCTAAATACTCTTAAAACTAAAATACCCTCAATTAGGGCAGATCACAAAAATGTGGCGGAAAACACAGGGAAAGCGCAAAAATAGCGTTGAAAATTAAGTGGAAATGAATTGCACGCTTGAATTTCAATGGAGCGTCCGGCACGTTAATGTTTACTCAAGTGGAAATCGAGTCACTGACAACTCGGCGCCGCCCCGCGCCCGTCCCAGCCACGCCCCGCGACCACTAAGACCATACGCTGTCCATTTCCGGCCAGCAACTTTCTGCACAACCACAAAAGGCAACTTAGCTAAAAAAAAAAAAAAAGAAAAGAAGATGAAAATAATGAAAAATATTTGTGCAAAGACAGTGAATAAAGAAAAAAGTCAGGCAAAAGGCACAAGAAAAGTGACTTTCCGAGTGGGCAGCCAACTGAGCCTTCCGTCAAAAAATAAAAAACCTGTCGGAATTTTTGATCAATTGAAATATTTGAAATAAACTAAATTAGCTGAAATTTTTGGCAACAATAAATAAATAAATACTGATTAAATTAGGTGTGAATTATGAGCTTTAAAGTGTTACTTGAGCGAATGAAAATTTTTATATATAGATTTAGTTATAGATAAATATTATTGCTGCGGCCACAGCAGCTGTGCTTATTGCTGCTGCTGCTGCTGCTGCTGCTGCCGCTGTTGTTGTTGTTGTTATTATTTAGGTAAAAGTTTTGGAGCAGCGAGTTGAGTTAATTTGTATCCACAACCCAATTGCAAAAGTTTAAGCGAGCAAAAGATTTATGAAGTTTATATGCAATAACATGGCAGTCAGTCGAGGCTCGCAGGCAGTCGAGGCAGTCAGCAAAAGCGCCAACAAACTCGAAAACAATAAACAAGCACAGCAAGGACCTAGGCAGGCTGTGCAATAAGTATGCTGCTGCATAGAGCAACACAAACAGCAACTGAAACAGAAACTGAAACAGAAACAGAAATGGAAGCAGAGTGAGTGGCTTCGGGCGCTGCAATCAGCTTTGATAAGCAGCAAATGGCCAGTCAAATGATAACGATAACGAGTCTATCGATAGCAGCCGAACAAAGTTGGCATAGCCATGGCCAACACAGAGCCACAGAAACAGTCAATGCAGTTGCCGATTGACTTTTATGTCAGGCTAAAAGGCAAACGCTGCGCACGAAATTAGTTTCGCCTGCGGCCAAAAACTCAATTTTCATAACAATTTTCCTGCTGCTGCCATAATGAACAGCTACATTTTCTTCCTCATCTCTGTTGATTTTACTGCTGAATTTTCCCTCAAGAACTGACTCACTCTCTTCGACTCTCCCTGTCTGTGGGCTGAGTGAGCTGCATTTACAGTTGGAGTTATTAAAATGCTGCTGCAAGTTGATTTAATGCACAGCTGGCAACGATTTGTGCTATCATAAAAAATGTATTTGACTCTATTATTAAAAATACATAAACGAAAATCTCAGCGTACAAATGACAACGCATTGTAAATGCTCTTATGAGCGTGGATATGAGAGGTTTCAGAAGAGAGAATTATAGAAGCTGCAGCATGGTAAAGAAATGTCATTAGCTTGGCTTTGATACAGTCGAAGCACTGGAAATGTTTGAAAAAAAAAACTGAACTAAGCAAGTTCGATCTTCGTATATAACAGATCTGTTATTAATAGCTGTGTTCATAAAAATAGTAGTGCGACTGAAATGTTGGAGAGCAACATTTACTGTTAATCTTTTTAATTCTAATATTATATTTATCACAATATTTTGCTATTAAAATTTTCGGCTGCACTACTATTTTTATGAACTGGGCTGTAAAAAGATAAAAAAATATATCAATATATTAAATTTATACATTAAATATATATTTTAATAAAAAACTTATTAAAGACTGAAATGCAAAATAAAATAAATGAAATAAGATTGAAATAAATAATTAATAAAAATTAAAATAAATATTTCATTAGAGCACACATTTCTCAGAGCAAACTCGCATATGTATCTAATTTGTATCTAAACCATTTGACATATCGCATACAAACATTCTTATCAAGAGTATTGTTAGCGCCATAGTTGAGTTTATGGCATTGAAAACAATGCAGCAAACTTTTGTAGCATACGTGGCGTATGCGTAATGTCAACTTTGCATATGCATAAAAGATTTCGAGCTGTAGTTGCTGCTGCTGCTGCTGCTGCTGTTGCTGCTACTGTTGCTGTTGCTGTTGCATAATTTCGCATAAATTGCGCTGACATTTTTTAATCTATGTTGAAAGTTTTGCTGCGCACAAAAATGTATAAGCAGACACACACACACACATACACACACACTCGTATATATCACCATTTGCATAAATCCCAATTGCAGTGCACTTTGCCATGCCCGTGTCTCAATGGCCAAATAAAATATCTACCCCAGCAACAGCAACAACAACAACAACAACAACAAGGCAAAAAAGGAGCAGCTCAGCTGCACTTTAGTCGCTTGCCATCTTGAAGATTCATAAAATGTGTATGAGTGCAAAATGTTTTAAATTTATTACAATAAAAACGAGCTGGGCGACGAGCGAGTACGCAAATGCGACATAAAACGCTAAAAGATAAAGCAGCTTGCCAAGGCAATGGCCATTTTTTATGCGCCTTAAAGTGCGCTACATAAAAACGAGTCAACACACACACACGCGCACACACACACACACACACACACACACACACATCCGTAGGTACACGCACAGGTGGATCTGACGGGATGCATTGATGTGACTACACAAAAAACAAAAAAAAAGCGAGAGAGAAACGTGGAAATTGTTGCAGGCACGCGGATTGGAATGGGGGCACGTTTATCAGCCAAAGGCAAAAGGTGGCGACTCCTCACCTCCAGTTTCAGTTACAGTTTCAGTTTCAGTTTCAGTTTCAGTTTGAGCTTCAATTTCAGTTGATGCTGCCGCTGCTGCTGCCGCTGCTGCTTCTATCGGCTGCCTGTTTTCCTCTGCGGCTGTTCATCAGCTGCCCCACAAAGCAGACGCATTTATTACATTGCTTTTGCACAATATTTTCTTCTTTTCTTTTTCTTTTTTTTTTTTTTTTTTGTTTGCTCCGCCGGCCTTTTAACTGAAAAATTGGCACAGTGCGCCGTTTGGCATGCAAAGCAACCATTACAATTATTTTAGCTTCTTCCTTTGCTCTGTTCTTTTTACGTACTTTTTTTTCTTTGGTTGCCTTTTGCTTCTGTTGCTGCTGCCATTGTCAGTCGGCCACGCGCCTGCCACGCTTCACTGACGCTGGCCCTGGACCCTGGACCCTGGGCCGTGCTGCCACGGCTCGACTCAATTCGGCTTGCCGGCCTGCCTACGTATGGGAAGGCCGCAAATCAGCTTCAATTTTAAGTTGGCAATGCGAAACGGCTAGCGGGTATATGCTCGAAAATTAGAATTGTCTAAAACTAAGTATTTTTTATAGGAAAGAGTAGGATATTAACAATATAATCACACTCAAATTCACAAAGCTTATATTAATTTTAAAAAAAATTTAAAATTTAATGCAAAGGTGAAACGGTTAGCGGGTTCATTACAATGTGTTATAAAGTTAATACATTTATTATTAATATATATATATTTTTTTTAAATTTTAAAGTTTCTTTTTATTTAATAAACTTTGAAACACAAAAGTTTCATTTAAAGCAAAATCAACTCCATCTGCATAAAGTGAAATTTACAATTCCGCTGCACCAATTAAATTGAAAAGCGCAGCCATTGGTCTAGGAAAAGAGATATGCCTTTGCAAAGGGATATCTGTATGCGCGAACGGAATGGCAACAGTCAACATTAAGAGAAAGTTTTTTCATTATGCATACACGTTTGTATAATGCAGAATAGATCAGATGTCAAAGAACTAGAGAGAGAGAGAGAGCAGTACAGCAGCATGTTTGAGCAGCATGTTTGAGAGAGCTGCATTAAAACTACACGGCTGTCAGCATTAGCGCTGTACAGCGAGCATGCACGATGGAAAGAAGAAGAGTGCGTGCTATATATAGAACAGCGTGTCAAAGCTAGGCTTCAGTTGCAGCTGATTGGTGAAACAGAGAGGAGCTGTGTGCTGATCGTAATTGGCTGCAGACGAGCGGCTTGAGAGTGAGCAAGATGACAGTCTATGCACAATAGTAAATGTTATAGATGCGAGGCAGCAGGGTAAAGAGCTTAGCTATACCGGTTAAACTAATATAATTGTTACAAGCAAAAAGTTTTTAACTATATCAGCCAGTAAGCAGCGCTGCTTATATAATTTAAATTGATCAAATAATAATGTTTAATTGAATTTTTTGATAGCTTTACTTATGTTTTATATTTACATTATCTCTTTGCATGCTCTCACAATTTTAAAGATGGCTTCAACTATTTTGCCGATTTTCTAGGGTATTGCATCGTTGCAGCTTTCCCCATTAGTTGCTGCCGTAATGCGCGTGTCTACTAACTTGTATGTTCATTGAAGTGTGTGGAAAATCAATTAATGTGCTGTTTCCTTTTCAAGTTGTTTTAAAAGATTTACGCATGGCTTCAGCATGTGTCAAGTGCAACTCAAACAAACCTGCGAACCGAGAGAGCAAATCAATTTTGAAAAAGGCTCCCCCATGCTGGAGCGTGGGCTGATTTGTGTGTGCGGCTTGGCCGCTTCTGTTGTGTTGTGGTTATTTTCGCAGTTCGCTTTGATAATGAGATCAACGTGAACAACAACAACAAGAACAACAACAACAACAACAACAACAACAATAAGAATAAAATCAGCCAAAGCTGAAGCCAATTGTCAGAGGCTAAAGATGAAGCTGTGCTTGGGACCTAAAGCTGGTTGTGCAAATATTTGGCTTCTTGGCTTTTTGTTGCTGACAACTGACCACAAAATTTGTTTAACATGCCGAGCAACTCAAATTTCATGCCGCATTGCCTGTGCAGCTGACCCACTTTTTGGGGCGAGCGCTGAGCCATTCTGCAATGTGGGTCGGGTTCAAAGGGTGACGAGGGGAGGGTATGAAGTCTGCAGAGCTACGCCTGAGCAAACAAAGTGCCAAAGATGATGGCGTTGACGAGCGTCGAGCGTCGCCCGATGACCGTCGCCCGTTGACCGGCGACTCATCCGTGCCGCACACTTTGCTCTGTTGCCAGTGGCAACACGGTGGCAGCCGCAACAATTTCATTAAATTTACTTCATGTCATCCACAAAAATATATGACAAAGGGACTCTGCAATTGTGCCATTGCAAGTAATATGCCAGCTGCATATTTACACACGAGCAGATTGCTTGCATTCCATTGCGTGTGTGTGTGTGTGTTTGTGTGTGTGTGTGTGTGGTGTGCATGCATACACACACCTGGCTATCTTGGGATGTTGGTAGCCCATTTGAAAATGTTGGTAATTGGAAATGCTCAGCAGTTGACCACAAAGCAGAAGCAGCTGTCTGTCAATGTTATAACCGAATTTCATATGCACCCAAAATGATGTTTCAGTAATATTCGTTAGGGCTTTAACAGTTAATTAGTAAAGTTAGTAATTGAGCTGTAGACTTCTTTCTGCTCATTGAATAAGTGGAATTGCTCTCAAAATAATTGCATCTAGGCCAATGTCCGCAGCCATTAAACACATAATGAATTGTGCGGCTAACTGTTGCTGAGTGTTGGCCTGGGCTAGGCGGCGTCAAGGATTTCGGCAGTGTGCTGCAAGGATAACATGAATGCAGAATTCAGGCGTGCAGAGAGAGAGAGGAGAGAGAAGAGCGAGCGCGCGCGCGTGCGACAAAGAGCCGGGACCAATTATACGGTTTGTTAACACACAAAACAGAAAATGTAATTACATTTGGAACTGGCGATGGCGACGGCGACTGCGACGGTGACGGCGACTGCGACGGCGATGTCGGTGGCGGCGCCTTTGAAATCCGATTTAATATTGTTAACTGTGTGCAAAACTTTGTCATTTAATTTTGCAAATTACACTAGAAATGCGACAGATACTAGACACCCCACCAAAGTAGAGCGAGAGCGAGAGAGACAGAGACAGAGACAGAGCTCACAGTAGAGCCAACAGTAGAGAGAGTGAGAGGCAATGGGCATATGCAAATGTGCAAGACGCTGGCAACGCTGGCGACGCTGCAAATGCAAATGCATCCATGCTAATGCCCGCTCCTCTCTGCGATTCTCATAATGCCGCCTTAATGCCTCAACTAATGAGCCTACATTAACGGAATTCGCCGCTAGAGGGAGCCACCTGCTGCACCCTAATGTAAGCCTTCCCCACGGGCAGGCTTAGAGCATTGCAATTTGTCACGTAATTTATTAAAATGCTACACACACTAACGGTACCTGCACGTACAAAGCGCACACACACACACATATATATATATATATATATATAGCTGTGTATATCTGTATATATACATATAGAACTGCCGATACAATTGGCGTAATCATCGTTATGACATAGTCATAATCAGTGCCACTATTGTGCTGCAGCTCATTGATTTGCAATTATGACACGTGCCAGGTACAGTTTAAAGCCAAACTCACACTTCAACACATACACGCACACACACACACACACACACACACACACACACACACACACACACACACACATGTACGCCTGAGTCCATTTGCCTTTAAAATCGAATATGGCAAAGTATCGACCACAGCCAGAGTGTGACACTTTTTGGCACAGTCAAATTAAAGAGACTCTGAATTTTGATTGCAAGCAACAATTGCTGTCTTCAGTTTCAGCTGAACAGCCGAAGGCCTAGTCTTAGTATTATCAGTTTCAAGCATATTTAGTTTATTTCCAAATTTAATGGAAACAAAATTAGTCATATAAATAAATTGCTGTAGTTTACTATAATTATTAATAGCTTATTAATAATTTGTTCTAAGTGTAAAAATACTTTTTTTAATATTTTAAAATTTGATTTGTTTTTATATTATTTTTTTTATATTTTTATTTCTGAATTTTTAAATATATAAACCATTTTTCATATTTACGAAATTTTGCAAAGAGGTTTCATTTATTTTTGTATATTTAATATTTGAAAAAAAAACCAAAAATGAAATAAATAAAACAAAAGTTGTTAAATTGAAAATAATCTTAATAGAAAATATAATATCGTATTTTACTATTTCTTTAATTTAGTGAAATATATTTTTACCTAAATATAGAAAAAATTATATATAATAAAAAAAAGAAATATTTTTTTTTATTTAATTTTAAATAAATTTAAATTCATTTTAAATTTTTGTTTAATTACAATTTATTATATTTATATAAAATATAGAATTATAATATTTTTATGTGTTAGAAGTAAATATGCTTAAATACAAAAATACATATTTTCTAATATTTAAAAAATATTTTATAAATTATATGTATATTTTTTTTAAAAACAATATACAAAAATGGCACAAAATATATTGCCAAAAACCAAGAAACTTATTAATTTGTTTTCAAATATAATTTAATGTAGATATTAATTTTGTGTATAATAATTGAAAACTTACTCTGCGTGATTAAACTTTTCCAATAAATAGATAATGCTTATGTAGAGAGAGAGAGAGAGAGAGAGAGAGAGCATAAAGAACTCGAGTTGCTTTAAGATTGATTTGATTCAGGTCGAGTCTGTTTTCATTTCGTATTCTCGTTTTGAGTTTTGCTGCTCTGTTTTGTGTGCTGGCTGTGTTGTCACCATATTACAATGCTTAATTTTATTGTTGTTTTTAGTATTGTAATTTTGTAAATCTTTTTGTAAGAAACTTTTGCAATTGTATTTTCTTGCCGCTTGCTATCTCTGGCAGCAATTTGGTGTCATTGCTGCTGTTGTTGTGGTGTAAAAATTAGCATCATTTTGTGTGGTTGTTCATGGCTTTTGTGTTTGTCTGCCTTGGGCGGATTGCCTTGTCGAGTGGGTTGGCGCTGTTGGCCTTGTTGCCATCTTGAGCCTCACACACACACACACACACACACACACACATACACACACAAAGCATAATCAACTGTATGTATATATACATGTTTTGTAGACACGCACACACAGTCACAAAGTGCGCAGTAAATCAAAAGTTGAAAATTATAATAAAGTCACTTTTGCTGTTGCTATATCATGCACACACACACACACACACACACACACACACATACACAGCATCCCTCGCCCCCCTGCTCACAGCAGTCCATTTGGGCGCTGGCTGGGTTGCCTGCCTGGCTTAACTTTTATCAAGTTCAGTTGCAGTCGCAGCCACAGAAACTTCTGCCGGCTAATAAAAACCAACATTTAGATTAACTGTAAATTGTGATATTTTGTTTGCTTCTGCTGACAGTTTGCTGCTGCTGCTGCTGCTGCTGCTGGTGTTGTTGTTGCTGCTAATTTGCAGTGGCGCGTGCTGCCCTGAAAAGTAGGCAACACTTTTGTGCGCCGCTCATTTGCAATGAAGCGCGCGCTGCCCCTTGCAAAGCGGGCAACACTTTTTAGCTGAAAATATGCCAAAGCCAAGTCAATATAGAAATACTCGAAGGCAGCTGCTGCCAGTTGAGAAATTATGCTCGAATAATTCTGAAAAACATGCACAAATGATTTGAATGCCCAAAAAAAAAAAAACAAAAATTGATGTTGTCGTTGTCGTTGTTGTTGCTGCTGCTGCTGTTGCCAGCGCCGACAAAACTGTGAAAACTGTGAAAATTGTGAAAACTGTGAAAATTGTGCGGCTGTAAGTTTTGCATTTCAAAAGGCCAACTTCCGCAAGTTTCAGCTGCCTGTAGCTCTCTCTCTCTCTCTCTCTGTCTCTCTCTCTCTCTCTCGCTCTCTTTGTTGTTGCTGTTGTAGTTGCTGTGACATTTGTGCCGTTTATACAAGTTCTTAGTCTTTTGTATGGCATCGACTCCGCCCCGCCCCGCGCCGCCCCGCATTCAATGCGCTCTGTTAATTTGTCTCGAATGGCAGCCCCGGCAAAAGGGGCTTAGAGTCGCTATCAGCATACGCTTGAATTATTTATAAAAGCCATATTCATGGGGAATTGGGAACAGCGCAAAAGAGCAGCAGGTAAGTGCCTTTTGCCGCAGCAGCGGAAATGTTAACTAGTTTGAGCAGCAGCAACAGCAGCAGCAGCTTGACAATGGCATTAGAATGTCGAAAACTTTAGCCAACGATGCTTAGTCACTCAATTAGCTGGGCCCCCTTTCAGCTACTTTCTATGCAAATCCGCAGACGAGAGTTGGCGGCCAGTTAACCAGATAGATGGGTGGCTGGCCATTAGAATGTACATCAACTGTACATTAAGTTGTCTGTTTTTGTTTCATTAGTGCGGCCAGTGGCTGCTCTGGCTGCTGTAGCAGCTGTAGTCGCTGCAAAATGACATCCTGCGGCTGCCTGTCTCAAGTTGTAGCTGCGGCATTGCCTTAAAACCCAGCCAACTTGACACGCTGACAGTCGCCCTGACGCACACACACACACACACACACACACACACACAGACACACAGACAGTAACGTGGCCCACTTGAGCGAAGAAAAAAGAACTGTTGAGGAGCAGAAACAGCTGCCGATTTGCATTTGCATGCGACAAGCTAAATAAGTAGCGATAAAGCTTGAAACACTTCAGTTAGATAACGAAAATTATTCCAATACTTTGTAGCCTTCATTTTACTAGATCTGCTGAAATGTAGCTGCTTCTATATAAAGCGGAAGAGCTGAAGTAATAATGGAGTAGATATCAAATAAATAGCAGCAGCAACTTGTGGAATATATACGAAAATATGTGTTCAAGCAGCACGGAATTGATATCAGGCCACCTGGCCTGGCGCAGAATGCATTGAGGAATTTACAAACATTCCCAAAGTGGAAAAAAAATGTATGAACATACTCCAAGGCAAAACAATCTATTACACACATTCCAATCGCAGTTCAAACCGCCAATCAATCAATCAATCTCAATCATATGAGTAAGGCATAAAGTTTTGTGTCTCCAGCAGCATGAGATCTGCTCAAAATGATGCGCGAATTGTTTTTATTTTTACTTCATATCATTTCTGTCGCTCATCCACAAGTAATCCAAGTAATCCTCTTGGATATTGTACTCTTGTGCCAACTTTTTTTCTATATTTCTTATTCTGGAAGCACTTCGAAACATCTTTTCTTTTTCAGATCTTCTTCAGCTTTAGCTTCAATGCCATCTTTATCTTCTCATTCGAAGCATAGCATCGACTTTTCATGATCGTCTTTAGTTTCAGGTGGAAGAAAAAGTCTAAGGTGAACAAATCTGCTTGTGATTAACAATTTGATATAAACTCTTCGCTCCAGTTTAAGACGATGAAGATGGAAATATGCCTAATGAAACTTTTTTTTAACATTTATACAAGATATAAACTTAACTTTAAACTGCAAGTTACATCTAAGCTTTAAGACTACATAACTAATATGCCCTTGCTTTAATACTTCAAGCTTACAGGGCATTTAATATACTGCGATACAATAAAGCAATGTTTATTTATTAACAAGCGTTCACCTTAATGCAATTTGCTTTTCACTTTGAGTCCGCGTATATTTATGCATTGTATGTGAATGCACAAATTGCCAGCAAACACACACACGCACACACACACGCACACACACACGCACACACACACGCACACACAGATACATGACAGCTGTAAAAAAATATGAGCGCTACGCTTTTTTTACGCACCGTATGATGTGCGACGGCAAAATATAATTTTTTAACTTTATTTGATTTATGCATCATTCACGCACAATTTATTGAAAAAAAAGAAGCGCAAACAGAACCAGGAGAGAGAAGGAGAGAGAGAGAGAGAGAGAGAGAGAGAGAGTGGGAGAGGGCCGTGTGTAAGTAGATGGCTTTATGTTTATATTTATATTCATATACTCGCTCGTGGACTATCGTTTGGCTTTTCGATACAGAACTGATTTCCAATGTTTACCCGACTTACAGACATACATGTATGTATGTATATATGTATATACATACATGTATATGTACACTGACTACATGTGTATATGGTATACATATCAATAACAACATAAACATGCAGCTACAACAACAGCAACAGCAAAGCGACTGACAGGCAGGCATGCGTAAGCCGCTGCATGTTTATATATTTACTTAACTTTTATGCCCACCCCCCCCACCATTTGTGTGTATGTGTATGTGGGCGTGTATTTGTTTTTCTCACACACACACACATATATACGCACAATACATTTGCATAATATTATGCACAACTGCTCACATACACACACACACACGCACACACATTCATCAATATTTGCATATGTCACACGCACAAAGAGAGACATCAGCCATACGTGGCGTATGAGCAACGTCTACATTCTGCCCACAAATAAGCAGAGCATTTCATCAGATATCAAATCTGCGATTACCGAAAATGTATATAAATATTATTATATCAACTTAATGTCGCTTCAACTTTACTGGTAAACAATCGAACTTAAGTTGAGTGCAAGCATTTGATTGCAGCGGAAAGTGTTTTTATGAGACTTTTTTGCTGTCCGCCTTGGACTGGGAAGAGTCAAGCGAAGGCCACTTTTTTTGAGCAGCACTTTAGCTTAACGAAACTGAATACCCTATAAGAGATTTGATGTATTATACATATGACTCTGCAACATCTCAACTCTGATGTCTGCCAATCAGCATTGATTGCTAATAAAACTTCTAAGGACTCTGATACCTTGAACCCATTAAAAATAAGTAATCTGTGTATTATAAACTAATGCAAATTTATTTAGCAGACAGACGAAAGTGTAGCAGACTCCATTTATTACATCTTGATCAGAACAAGCTGAACAATCTGTCATATCGTTAACTATAGAAGTCTTGAAACTCTTAATTTGTATTCCTTTATACCATAAACTGTGTGATTTTATATTTTTTTTTTTTCAATAACTCAACTTATTTACTTATTAAAATAAACGATAGTTGGATTTTGTTTTTGAAGCATAGCTCAAATATTACAGCTAACTAGCTAGGAACTTCAATGTGCTGTGCAGACTCCTGTGATGAATACGCAGATTTCGGATTTTGAAAGCTTCACACATTCCACCATATGAAAAAATATATATATTTACTATACTAGGGAAGTGTGCTTTGGCAATAGACACATATAGATGTCATTATCATGATCTAAAAGTTTGCTTATGAAGGTTCATCCTAGAACAAGAGTTATTCCACAATGAATCCCTTAGTTGAGCGCATTGAAGTGCGCAGCAGGCAGAGCGCCAATAAGCAGGCGAGTATGTACATATGTGTGTGTGCTTGTGTGTGTATGTGTGTGTTCGTATGTGTGTGTTTGTGTGTGTTTGTGCGTGTATGTGTGCGTGTGTCTTCATGTGAGTATATGTATGTGGGCATGTGCTGCATGCTAGCTAGGCATAAGAGTAGCGTCGAATGATTGGAGTAGCAGCTCTATGCAGAGCTTAACATAGTAACTAGTCACTCAACTAGAGCAACTTTATTGAAATTTAGCAAAAATCATACCACTTTCGTTTTTAACAGTCATTTATTGTTACGTCAGCTTTAGTCTGGTGCACGCCTGGTTCAGTGCTGATGCCTGTGCAGCTGAAAGAACATAAAGATGATACAGG
Organism: Drosophila anceps; assembly: GCA_035045945.1. Lineage (NCBI taxonomy): Eukaryota > Metazoa > Arthropoda > Insecta > Diptera > Drosophilidae > Drosophila > Drosophila anceps. The sequence continues at coordinate 5,349,442 of JAWNON010000190.1, forward strand.
CCACAATTATGCACCAGATGGAGAATTGTCTAGAGTTATAGACATCGTAGTACATCTCGACAACTTTTGGCTTATTGTCGCAGTTGCGTACCATGCTGAGGCATAAAATTTGAACAAATTCAACCGAAATTTATTTTATTTATTTTTATTAATTTATTTTTCTGAAACATAACGCAAACCGAACTGAGTTTACAGAGACACACCCACAGAGAGAGAGAGAGAGAAATTTAGGGCCGACCCAAATATAAAACTGAAAGGTGGCAAAAATTTAACAATGATGAATCATCAGTTGGCTGACTGACAAACTGGCTGACATCCTGCCTGGCCTGACTGCCTGCCTGACTGCCTGACTGCCTGACTGCCTGCCTGACTGCCTGGTAATATAATTGAATTTAGTGCTAATGATGGCATTGACGATAATACATAATATTCAACATTAATTCAAGCAGACATTAATTGATTGATTGTTTGATTGCATTATTGTCATATCGCAATTGCAATTTGGCCAGCCGAATGCCAGCGAACCTGTGTCCGCAAGCTCCACTTCCCCACGCCCCTCCTCCCGGCATACATGCATGGGAGGCCTGTTCTTGCTGTTATCGCTGCCAACCGTATTGATAATAATTTAGCAAAATTTACACGATGACAGGCTTAATTAATCGTCGCACAAACTACGACAGTTCTTGTTTCCGCATGCCGATCTAACAGATATAAATTAATTGCTTTAATAATGCTGACATGGCCACTAAAAGCCGTTACTGACACTTTCAACACACACACACACACACACACACATAATAACAAACAAAAACAAAGACAAACTTTATGCAGCGCTCGAAAGAGCAAGTTCTTAGAAACTACTAAATAAAAAACTATTCTAATTTCATTATTTATATGACAGAGTTTTAATTCAATTATTGGTCAAAGTGTTCGGAGCTGTTGTTGGAGATGAACACAAAAGAATGTTTTAGTTGAGCTAGCGATGCATTTAGTATACCCTTTAATCGGGGAGAGTTTTTTGAAAATTTGTAGCTTGAACTTAATATGAATGCAGAGAAAATTAAATGCCTTTTTATTTAAATGAATAAAAAATTTTATTTTATATTTTAAATAAATTAAAATTTCCTTTTTTTTATCTTGTTTTTTTTTTTTAAATAAATTCAAATTTTTTATTTTTTCTTTTAAAATTCTTTATTAAATTTTTTTTTATTCATTTAAATTATTTTATTTTTTATTAATTATTATTTTATTTAATTTTTATTATTTACAGAAAATAATTTTAAAATGAGCAAAATAAAAAGCTTAGGAAAAAAGAAAAAATATGAAATTTGCTTCAGCTTCAGTCATTTTCTTGATTTCTAAAGACAACTCGATGATTCACATAATATATATCGCTTATCTGTTCTTTTCATAACACCTATTAAAGTTTTTTTCACAGAATTTCCCACTTCCGAAAAAACTAACAATAGGTTATCTACGTCTTTTCATGGCTTCCAAAGTATTCAGAATCAAAAGCACCTTGAATCTATTTGTTTCACTTCAAAGACCCACCCAAATCTCTGCCCAAAATAACATTTTTAAAGCAGAAGGAGCATTATAGAACATATCAAATGTTGATAGAAAATATCAAAAGCTAATGATTGTCTAAGCATACATTTCATTCATTATACAAACTCTTATCGAGACTTAACATGCCTGAACTGCATTGCTCAGCCGTCGCAGCTAAGTTACCTTGATTGATTGTCTCTCATTTATAAATTAGTTGTGCACACTTGCTTAGCATATGCTGAGATATTTGCCATACTATTATTATTTTAATTGTACTTTATCTTCGCATTGGGACTGAGACGTCCCAGGTCCCTATGCAGTAATTTCCCAGCATACAGCTGGCAATTTATTTTCGAATACATTTGACGCACATACACACACAGAGAAAGAGAGAGAGGGAGAGAATGACATTGAATGTCAGGGCATGACATTTGTGTAAAGTTCTTAGTTGATGCAGGCAGCCAACCGTGCGTATGCTTAATCTTATGCACACACGTTGCGAATGCGTCAAGCCGCAAAAGTTGAGTTATGCTGTAGGAAACTAGCTGCGGCAAAATAGCAAAAGCAGGAAAATGAGAAAACAGCAAACAGCAAACGGCAAACGTCAAATGGCAATATTTTCGTTGCCAACAACAATGGCAGCTAACAAAAACATATTTGCTGCAAATTTAACACAATTATGTTTCTGAAGCCTGACATGTTTTCGTTTTCTATTTCGCTTGCCAGCCAGGCTTTAGCTCGACTGCCGTTTCTCCTGCTGCTCTTACTGCCGTCGCTGCCACTGAGTGTTGCAAGGCGAAGCTGCATGCCGCAAGCTGTTGTGCGGGATGCACATTAATTAAGCTCTGATTCACTTGCTGCTCGTAGGTTGCTTAGCTACCCACTGCGATCTTGTGTATGGATGTACTGATGTGTGTATGTGTTGGGTCTGTAATGTTATATGCAATTTCCTGGCCGTAATGAGCTTTATGACTCGCAACTTAAGCAATAAAATCAGACAACAACAACTAGAAATGGTCGCAATGTCGACAGCACTTGGCTGCATCTTGTGGCCGGTTTGGTGTTGCATAAAAATCTCATTTACACTTCATTCGGCTGCTGCATGGACAACAACAAACAACAAAACAGACAGCCAAGGACACATGATACTGAGCCGCCAGGCTGCCGGGCTGCCGGGATGCCGGGCTGCCAGGCTGCCAGGCAGCCGAGCTGCGACTAGCTTAGCGGTGCATCGGGGCGGGGCTAGACTTGTGGTTGACTTTTGCTTTTGTGGTTTCAAGTGCAAATTAGTTTTGTGCACGCTACAAAACTGTCAAGTGGGGCGAATGTGGCCAAGTGCCACAGTCTGAAATTTCATTGCGCACAGTCAAAATGACACAACGTTTTTGAGTTTATTTTGTTACAGTCTTAGTGGTGCTTTAAGATATATTAAGATATATTAAAATCTATAAACACCCAAAACATTGTCTTAAAAATTACTAATTAATTACTAAATAAATAAATAAACAATTAAATAAATTAATAAATAAAGAAAGATATTTATTAATAAAGAAAAAAATAAAAAATAAATAAATTATTAATAAATAAATAAATATATAAATAAAAAAATAAATAAATAAATAAAAAAGTAAATAAATAAATAATTAAAAAAAATAAATAAATAAATAAAATAAAATAAATTAAAAATAAATAAATTTTATTATTTAAGACAGCTGAAAGTTGACTCAATAATTGATCTTCTTCTTACACATATATTTAATGAAAATTTCATTTAGAACTTTTATGAAATTTATGAATGAAAACCGACTTTTAATAAATCGAAGCCCAAGACAATTTATCGCCAGCTTGAATTTATGGAAATAAAGAGAGTGAGAAAAGAGCTAGAAAAGTAATTTCAACTGCTTCGTGGCACATTAAGAGAAATCCACTTTAGAGACAAATGCGGCTTGTGGTTTCGAATTTCAATTAAATATAATTAAAAGGCTGTGAACAGGCGCCAAGTGCAACATGTGACGGCAACAATTTTGGCCAGAAGGCGGCGCCAACTTTGGCGACGACTTTTCAATGTCTTTGGCTACGGCTTTGGCTACGGCGCCGGCTTTGAGCGTTTCCACTTTCGAGCTGCTGCAAATGTTGCCAATTTGTAGACAATTAAAAAACTTTACATGTTTTGGCATTAAACGAGCAAATTGTTTTAAAATTACTTCGACATACGCACGCACACACACTAAGAGAGCAACAGAGCAACAGATAGAGCACCGGATAAAGAGTGTGTCTGTGAGAGAGACAGAGAGAGAGAGAGGTCATGGAAGAGCATTTTGGGGGCGACAAATTGAATTCGCCTGGCGCTGCCCAAACTGATTTCAATCGCGCACATGTGTCGTGCCAGGAACAAGAACTGCCCCCACCTGAGGTTCCTCCAGCTGCCTCACCTGCTGCTCTGGCATGTAGCTGCTGCTGCGCTGTAAGAAACTTTGTTTGGAAATTGTGTACATTAATTCAATTAGTAAGCAATGCCACAAAAGTAAAAGCATAACCAAACTCGGTGCCTTTCACAGACACACATCCGTGCACACACACACACACACACACACTCACATACACACACACACACACACATGCTGGCATGCAGGTCTTCACATACCAGCCTAATATTTTTGGCAACGTGACATGGTGGCTGCTCCTCCACCACTCGCTCCATCTCTCTGCCTGTTACCTGTTCACAGTTGCTGTGGCAGCTTGTTTGAAATTTACACGAACTGCCGCAAAAGCGTTTAAGCTTTGAAAGCGTATTTGATTGCACCTGACACATGTCATCGGTAACTAAGCCTCGGCGCAGACTTAAAACTGTTCACCTCACTCGTATGTGTGGCCAGAGTTGGAGCCATTGATTGTAGCGATTGCAGTTCGGCCCAAGAGTGGCTTCATTATGCAACTCATTCGAAATCAATTTATATATGTTTCAAATTGAAATAGTTTAAGGTTTCATATCACTAGAGATATAACTAAAGAGAACAGATACAGCTTTGTTTACAAAAGAAATCTAGAGAGAGACAATCAAATAATTATGTAGATAAATTGCAAAATGAAATTAGAGGAAACCCCTAAACAAATGTTCTGAATAGCGCATATTGCTTTACTTTTCTACTAGTTATGGAGTTTTATATAAGGTTATATAGGTTAAGTATTTACTAATATATATATTATTAAAATAGAGAATATATAATTTAAATCTTAATCTTTAGATCACAAGCCACATGGAAATATGATATCTAACAAAGTTTAGACACTTTAAACGAAGCACAATTCAAGCTTGTAGAATCACATTGTTAACGAAATCAGAATTGTGTAAAGATGTAATGTAAATTGACGTCTGAAAGGACGTTGAAACTTGTATTATGTGCCTCTTGTCTGACCTGGGGCACAAATAACATGAAAACTATTCATATACACAGCATAAAAGTTCATCGTCCATCGACAATGCTGACAATGGCCACAAGGGCGAAAGTTAGGTATTTGCGTTGCAAAGTTGAGTTAGTAAGGAGTAAGGAGGAAAGGACAATAATAAGAACAACAACATTAGCTAACTGCAGTTGGAAATGTACTTTATAGAGTCAACAGTGGGTAAAGGGCAGTCGGACTGAGGGACTGTGAGTTGTGCGTCCAACTGCCAATGGCAAATGTAATTTAAAAGAAAATTAATTAAGTGTCCTCCTGGCTTACTGATTGCCGTTCGGGTTCGCACTTTTGGCTGCATTTTAATTGTGCATTGTGTTGGCAACAGCAGCTGGGCAGAACCGGCTGTCTTCACTCATTTGCATTAGTATAACGATAGTGGGCGTGGCAGCCCGCAGACAGCCGACCTGTCTGTGTGACAGCATTAAAAGGAAAAGAAAAACTAACTCAAAGTTCTGGCATCAGCCGTTTGTCTCAATAAACGAGCGCGCGTCAACTTTCATTTGTCATTGTGGGTGCGAGGGTGCGTGGGTCTGCGTGTGTGCAAATGTGTGTGCGAGTGTGTGTGTGTGGGCGTGTCACCAAAAGCAAACAAAATGCATTAATGCAAGGCATGTGGCAACTGAGAAGAAGAGCATAAAGAACACTCGAGTACTCCAACTTGGCCTGTCTCACGCAGTTTTCTTGGCAGCTGACCCGACCCAAAAAAAACCATAGCTAGACAGCACACACAAGCTGCTTGCATCGTACAAAATCCATTAGCAACTAAAGTGAAATTCATTGTTTCAAAAGTACATGTTGAAATAAATTGAGTTGTGGCAGCAGAAGCAACAAAAACAACAACAACAAAAATAGGAGGAAAGCAAAAAAAAGGAAAAGAAAGGAATATAGGAAATGCTGCTGATGCTGCTGCCTGCACCTGTTACACAGCCAAATGGAGACAGCAGAGACTCAGAGTCAGAGTCAGAGTCAGGGCCAGGACCGGCTGTTGCTAGAGCAAAAGGCACTCCGGCATGCAGCTGCTGCTGCTGCTGCTGCTGTCGACAAGCAGCAGCCAACGACTGCTTGAAATGCATTGAAATGGCTAAAATGGCTGAAATAGCTAAAATGGCAATGCCTTGTCGTGCTTCTCGCCAAGGCAAACGTTGCGTATGCGCAACAACAACAACAACAACAACAACAATAACAAAATAACAGCAACATTTTCAATGTAATTTCATTGTCATTTACAGCGCCCAATTCGAGAGCTACTACTATATTATTATTTTTTTGGAGAATTGCATATTGTACAATTTGATTCAAGTTTTTTCTAATTGACTTAGCTGGAACCTTAGCCTCGCACAGATTGTGGGCGACCAGCTAAGCGCTATGGAAACAGAAATTGCAATGAAGTTGTAACAAAGAATATAAATACAATTTTCTTTTTAGTTTTATTTTAAAGCTACATGTATGCCATTTGCTACATAAATTGTTGAACTCATATGTGCGCTACTCTGCCGAAAAAAGCGTCTCAATCGTTGGCGCTGCATAGAGTTTGCTGCCTCCTAATCAACTACTACCTCTACGAGTCACCACTTGCTACAAATCTTCGTCTACATATTAGCTTAAAGTCCAGAATGTACTTAAGCTCAAATGCTTCAACTCTGCAATGAATTGCCTACGCACTAAAGCCATAACGATGACCTACTTCAGAATGATATTCATGGCATTTAAGATGTATTTTCAATAATATTTTAAAATTTTGCATATGGCAAACTTGAAAAAATTTTTGTTAAATGGCAATTCCTATTGAATATTCCAATAAGTAAATATTATTGATTACTTGAACAAATGTTGAAATATAATTATCTAAAATTGCTTTACTCTTGCTTGGTCACAGCCTAGTAAAAGCTTAACCCAAAAATCGACAGCAAAAATTTTTAAATTTAAATGAATATGTAAAACAATAACTATATTTTTTAACATTTCTTTAAGTGTTATAATACAATAGAAATATTATAATTATATATTAAAAATAATCACAATAAAACAAACTAATTGTATTTAATTTTTAAAATTGTTTTATATTTTAAGATCTATTATTTTATTTTATTATTTATTTTCTTAAAATTTGTGTTTTTTTAATTAACTAAATTAATTTTATCTATTATTTATTTTCTTAACATTTTTTTAAAAATTATTTCACCATTTTTTTTTTTATAGAAATTAGATAGTTTCCCGCGTTTACTGCGAGTGTATAAAAATAGTTTAAAATAATTGTCTACGAATCGATTAAGCTTGTCTGTTCGGTACCCGAGAACATTTCTCTGTTTGTGTGTAAATAATTTCTATTACATGCGGCTCTCTCTCTCTCTCTCTCTCTCTCTCTCTCTCTCTCTGGCAACCAGCTGTTGCAGCCCGTCTGCGTAATTGCGTATACGTTACGTGCGCCGCACAGAACGTCCATAAAAGCTCAATTGCGACAAGTTGCAGAGTTGGGCCACAAAATTTCAACAGGAAAAAAATTTTATTTTAATTTGCGTGGACATGAGCTGCTGTGTGTACGAGTGTAGCCTACTTAATTGGCCAAATACAGTTAAACACACACGCACATACCACACACACACACACACACACACACACGCACACCGAAGCAATGCCCCAAATTGTGTCATCTTTGGTTTTGGCTGTGTGCATATTTGGATTTTAGGCCGGTCATCTGAACATCTGCTAGCGTGTGCAACTAGGCCTAAACAATTTGTGGCTAATTACACAGCATTGCCATCAATTGAAAGCCCCAACAACCACTCCAGGACAGTGTTGCTGCTGCTGTTGTTGTTGCTGTTGTTCCTTATGCTGGTTGGGCATACGTAATTCTTTTGCACATGTTCAACGCTTGACGTGCCCGTACAACTAGTCGAAAGTTATTTTATAATTAAAAACTTGTTGTTGACCAACGGCTGGCAGTGAGCACCTTTTGCAGCCACGACTCTCATTTAAAATAGTTCAAATTTAAGCAAAAGAAATTACACTCAAGCGAGAGCTGCACAAAAATGCAGAAAGTTGAATGCCTACAAATTAGGTAAATGTGCCTCGACTCGATTCCCAGAGCATTTGTAACCACTCAAAAGTGGGCGAAGTGAATTTCATGAATTTTCATTAAGTCAACTCGCTTGACATTTCCCATTTCCCATTTTCCATTTGCCATTTTCCATTTTTGCACACAGCAAATTATAATGTCTCTGTCCGCATGGAGTTCTTAATTTGCCTGCTGACGATTCAGTCTCAGAGAGGCTGAGCGAAAAATTGAGGCAGCAACGGCAACTTCTGCTCTATAGCCCCGGCAGCAATTCATATGAAGTTAAGCACATTTAGTTGCAGCCAGAAGTGCAGCTGCAAAGTTTAATCAGCCACCTGCCATAAAATGCATAACTTTACAGGTAGCAGAAGAAAAAAAACTTTTCTTTTTCAATTTTTTTTTTTTTCTGTTCATTTTTTGAAAGATTTTTCTTTGTGGCCGTCGCTTAATTAGCAATTTTGCATTTCTCCCGTTGCACTTGAAATTTATGCCAGCGCAACTTTTTTTTTTTTTTACTTTTTTGTCTCCAGCCCCCAAAAGTGAAACTGCACGAAAATTGCGTATACGCCATGTAATCCAAGTTTATCGACATATTTGGCTCTGGCCATGCAAAAAGTTGCGCTTTTAATGTACCTTTGCGGCATGTAATAAAATCAGCAGAAAATTGCCAAATTATTTAGATTTACAGGCAGCACACGAACAACAGGCGGCAGCATCGCCAGCATCACACAATCCACCAGAGGCAAACACAAGGGGTGCAAATGTCCATATTGTCAAATGAGCAATAAAAACACTTTTATGGCCAGCAGCTCTGCATAGAGATACTGTGATATATCTGCTATATGGGCATAACTCTCCTGGTTCAGGGAAATGGGCCGTTAAGGTCTGCCATTTCATTATATCAGGCCGCCTGCCAGGTAGACTTGTGCTTATAAATTGCTTTTTTATTGAAATAAAAACAACAAAATTAAAAATTAAACAATGTATTAAAATGTGAAACAAGTAAATTGAAGTTGAAGAAGAAGAGTAGAGCGAACGAATCGAATCTGCAGCATTAGGGGCAATAGCGAGATGGATAGAAGAAACTGGATGAAAGTGCAGCGGAGAAGTGCCGAGTGCAACAGTGAAAGCCAAACACAATGCAAACGGATTGTGAAATCTTTATACGCCAGCTTAAAGAATGGCACATGAAATCGAGTAGAAACGAAAAGCAGAAAACAAACAAAACAACATTCCGCCAAACGAAAATCAAAGTCAGCATAAATAACAATTCAGCTGCAGCAGAAAACTTATGCTGCAAAAATAAATAATTCACAAAACTGGAAGCTGGCTGCTGGCTGCTGGCTATCGGCGCAGGAGCGTGTAAACGACGCCAAAGAAGTTTGCCGCATAGTTGGTGGCTCGATAAATAAATATGTGAGCCCACCCAGCCACCCAACCACCGAGCCAGATAGCAACCAGAAAGTGTGAAGCAGGCTATAAACTTGGCATATTTGCATAAAAAATGCGACGCTCTGACACCGAAACATAAACAGGCAACAGCACAGAGCAGGTAAAATGAATCAGCAAAAAAACTGAATATGAGTGCTTCGGTTGGGTGTAACAGACTGAGCGAACTCCCTATGTACAAATATTTTAATATGCATTTCTTTTTACAATACTGTAGGCGCTAGCTAACTAGAAAAGCATTCACCAATGCAAATAAATAAATAAAGTTTAAATTTATAACAAGAAAATATATTTTATGGAAATTTACCTTTTTTCTTCTCTGATTTTAGATGAATGTGCGAAGGTATGCAAAATATTTAAGCTATAACATGCTATGCACTAAGTTTGGCAAATTTAGTTTGTAAATCTTTAAATATATGCTTCAAAATCTTAAATTTCATAATCATTTTAAATTTCATTGCAATGGCCTTTAGCTTTCAGAGCTCTCGATCTCATAGACCTACCAATTCAGCTGGACAGTTTATACTGTTCACGTTTACACTTTAAAGAGTTTACTCACACCTGTTACATACAATTACACAAAAGCAATCTACTTGTTTACTCATTTTCAATTGCTGCAGGGTATAAAAAAGGAGAACATTGTCAACGGCAGCAGCGAGCCATAAACAATGCGAACTGTAGGCGTGTATGCTTGTATTTCGCTGTATGTGTGTATGTGTGTGTATGTCTGTGTATATGTGTGTGTGTGTGAATGAGTGAGAAATACAATATTTAATTTAACGAAGTTTACTGCACATAATTATAAAGCAAAGCCTTGCTGAACAGCAGCTGCCTAAGCCTGAGCTGATGCTGCAGAACAATACAAAAAATAAAACGACTAAATATACCCTGTAATTAGAATGAAAATGAAAGGTATGCTGATAAGGGTGTAAATATATATCTAATGATTATTGAAATTTAATGTGAGTAAAAAATTTTTTTCTTTTCATTTTTATTATTATACAAATTATAAGCCGATTAGCAAAAAAAAAACTATCAAATAAATGAGATTAATATGTATACATAATGATGGCTGTAAATCATTTGAGTATTCTACTGTAGTAACTAATCATTTGAATATCATATTATAATAAAAATTCATTTTTCTAAGAGCTGAATTTGAAGTTGGAGCTGTAGTTCTAGGGGCGAGAAAGTCGCATCGCCTGTGCTCGCTCTTCCCTGGCTAAAAGTTGTCGATGATAAACGTCGCCTATATAAGACAGACTAACTACACATAGAACACAACTTCATCTTGCATACCTCTTCTTATGTGCCCTCATAACGAACAGGGTATTTCAACAACAACAGCAACAACAATTCAGCAACTGCAATCAAAATGAAAAGCCGCACAGCTTGGCAAGCATCAAATGCAATATTTAGATGCTTTCGCATTGTGATCCATTGTTGTAAATGTTTTACATGCCAAATTATGCAAAAAGCAGCAAATGCAATACATATTCAAATATATGCACGCATACAACAGCAACAGCAACAATCACATTCACATTCACACACGCACACATACATACATACAGCTCATGTGGGCATGCGAATTGTTGTTCGGATTCGTGTTCATGGCACGCGCCCTGTGGCCAGAAACAATCGATTTTGAGTTTTGAATTCGACTGTCAAAACAACATAATGACATCTAACGGTACAATTTGTTTTTACTTTTAACATTCAGCCATCATCATTTTTTGCTCTTTGTTGCTGCTCTACTTTTCCATTCAGTCACATGAAATATTTCGTTTAGTTTTTGCTCTCGTTGCAAGGTCAACGAATGTGTTTGATGTGAATTCACTTGATTTGATAAGCTCATTGCCATTATATATATATATATAGATATAGATATATATATATATAGATATAGATATATATATATATATATAGATATATATATATCTTTGTGAGTGTATTTAGTACACTGATATTTGTAAGTGTAATTCTGACGTTGACAAATCCCTTAAATAGTTTTGCTGTCATGATAGCCTTACACAGGTGATATATGAACATACAAACTGGTGAGAACTAAAAACTGTACTTTTTTCAGAATTGTAATTTATTTGTTTTTTATTATGAATATTTATTATATTTAGCGAACAAAACCACTGATGGACACTTTAAACTGCCATCAAAAGCAATTAGTTATTTTTTATTTAATTCTGTATTATTTTTAGTTTTTATTTTGCTGTCATGTTGAAAGATTAGTCCAGTGCATAAAGCTAAAAAAGTGAGATGTCAATCCTGATATAGACACTTTATGTGGCCTGCCAGCTGTCTTTTTGCCTGTCTTGTAAAGGCACATGAAATTCTGTTGATGGTTGGAATCCACGCAAATCATCCAGGCGATCAGGCAGACGAAGACGTGTATAAGACGTGACGAAAAGACAATTATTTGAAGCATCACTGGACTGGCTATGATTATTATTATAAATGTGTTGAAAGATCACCAAAGTCAGAAAAATATTGTACAACAAAATTTTAAAAATATTTATGTATTAAATATATTAAATAAATATTATTACATATATATTATATATTTTTAAAATATTTTTAATTAAATATATATTTTATCATTTTTCTATTTATACATTTTGGCTATTAATTGCTATATATATATATACATATATGCTATAGAAAGAAGGCTATCGAGACTTTTAAAGAGTAAATTATTAAAATATGTGAAGCTTCATTGGAGTTTATTTAAATATAAAACAAGTAACTCCTGCTTGACTGCGAGAATTCCAGTCTCACTTTCATATTCATAGCTGAACTTAATTGTTATCGAACCCAAAATCTTGACGAGAACTTTCAATGAATTCTCAAATATGTATTTAAAATTGTAATTAGTTTATTTTCTTGTGCTCATTGAATTTACAATTTTCAACTGCTCGCAAGCTGCCATAGACTTCAAAAAAATCCTTTGCCAAATTGCTTAATTTTAGCCAAACACGTGCAAGTTTTTATAATTTTTTTTTTTTTTTATTATTTTTACCTTGTTTTTATTTTTATTTTATTTGGGTTTTTGCTCGTAAAATTTCATTAGTAAACAAACATTTTTCACAATTTTCTGCCTTAATTAAATATTCTGCTCTCAGCTTGGTTTGATCAAACTTGAAAAAATTGCAGAAATAATTTTGTAGCATAATTTTAGGCTGCAACACGACTTTAACTAGTCGCAACGCAGTGTAGCCCTAACTTTGCTACCCACACACACATATATTTTATATATATCTATAGTGTCTCTGCTATTCTCAAACAGCTTTGACCATTCTCTCTCTCTCTATGTGCTACGCCTTTCGCCCATCAATTCATGCAACTGTCAACGGATTTGGCTCTGCGGCTGCTGCTGCTGCTGCTGCTGCTATTGCTGTTGCTGTTGCTGCCCAAAGACCATTAAAAATATTTTTTCTGCCCATTCAGCATTCAATAGAAATTTACATCACGTCTGAGTTTTTACATATATGCAAGGCACACGCACACGCACACGCACACACACACGCACACAGTCCTGTGGTAAAAGGACATTTTTGATGGCAGAGTGTGCCGCGCGTTGAGCATACTAACACTTTTTTGCATGTTAGCCAAAATGTTTGCTTAGCTTACGTTCTACCTGGCAACAACAACAGAAACAGAGAAAAAAAAGGAGGCCCAAAGCAACAACAATAAAAGGAAAATAAATGTATGTATGTATGCTGGCAGTGGAAGGAGCCGAAACTATTGCCGCACAGGCAATTTCATTGTGCGTTTTATACGGCCCGACAAAATTGGTTACCCTTTTCACTTCATTTTATGTTGCCAACAAATTGCCGTTGACAATGAGGCGAATAAGAATGGTGCGTGGTGGAGCAAGGTGTGCCCCAAACAGCTTCGAGAGGCGTGCACCCCCCCCCCCCTTCTTCCCAGGCTGTTTGTGGCCAATGGCAGCGGCAATTTGCTAATTAGCACAATCAAAGTTGATCCGCTAAATTTCACCCCGTAAAGGCATCAAAGTCGAACTTTTAGGCGCTCAGCTAATAAATTATAAATTAAAGTGAATATTTGAAAGTGCGCAGTGCGCCCTCTTTAACTGTTTTTGCTGCCCTTTTTTAATGATATATATATATATATATATATATATATATATATATATATATATATATATATATATATATATATATATATATATATATATATATATATATATATATATATATATATATATATATATATATACCCTGTACTAATAAAGTGCTGTAAAGAATGAGCTGCTTAGTTGGCCTAAAAGTATTATGAATTCAGTATTATGGCTGGCATATACAGTAAACCAAATAAGCTTATTAATATCTATTATTTTTAGCATAGGGTCTATGCATTTCTTAAGCAATAAGTCAAATTCCATTTCAACTGTTGTATAAGTTATCGATAACATTTAGTTGTCAACAGACTCTGTATGACTTGCCATACAATTTTGTTTTATCTTAAAAAAAATGTTATGTGTATAAAAGTATATTGTATTTTATTAATTTTTCACGAAATTTCTCTCAACTCAGCTCTCGACAAGCGTTCATTAAATGGTTTGTGAGATTTGATATGCAACTGAAAGCTTTCGTGTAGTTTCAGGTCAACTCTAACCAATTTAAGACACTTTCTGTTCACTTTATTGTTCATGTTGAGCTTTCACAATTTGTTCTAAGTGCAAGCAAGGGACTAACATTCCGACGACAGTGCGTCGTTAGTATATACTGCGCTGAGCACTCGAAGCCTATTTAGCCTATTTAGAAGATCGTAAGTTCGGTTTTGAAACTGATTTTGATATATTTTACAGTACAGCATGTGCCTTGACTAAGGCTTCAGATATATAGTATAGTTAATTTGGAAACGTTTCTGGTTAGAGCAAAAGCAGCCTATGAAAATTGAAAGAGCTCAATCCGTTGTTTATTATTCTTCTGCAATCTCTCTACAACTATAAATTTCTTACAAAGCCAAGTCTACTGAGCCAACTGATGCTCTTAAGTTACATTGTTAAAGGTAGCGGCTGCTGAGCCCAAAACCCTTTCAAGCACTTTTTTTAAGGGCAACATCAAGTTTTTCATAAGAAGGACTCTAGGCCCTCCATAAAGCTTAAATTAAACTTTGCCATTGAAGCACTTCCAGCTCAGTCAAAGTGGTCTTGTAAGTAATATGCAATTCATTGACTATTAGAACGGAAATAGCTCAAATAAAAACTTTAATATGTGTAAGCTTAAACAGGCATAGTCATTTAGTTATATGTATATCGCTGAAGTTTATCTACATAAGTTTTATCTAATTTATCTCTTTTAAGTCGCTTTTACAGAGCATCTCTGCGTCAAGCACTTGCCAACTGTAAATTTAGTTTAGTTCTTTTCTTTAGTCTGCTGCTTGAATAATATACGCTGCCAGCTGTCAATATTTCAATAAGGCACTGTCTTCACTTCAACATGCCGGCAATGGCGCCTCGAGTGCTCCGAAGTAGGCGGGATTTGACTTGAGGCGAAAATTAGTGGCCAAAATGTGGCAGAATTACAGAGCGCCAAAATGTTGATCAAATATTTATTAAAGCTTTTAATTTGTAGCTGCCAACGGGAAGTTAACTTTCTAAGCTGCACCCACTCTCTCTTTGTCTATCTCTCTCAATCTCTCTCTCTCTCTCTCTCTCTGTCTTATCTCTCTGTCCCTAGCCACATTCTCTTTCATTTTCTTAGCTGGACTCATGAATTATGCAGCGCAGTGTCAAAAAGTGTTTTGCCTAATTGTCGGGCGCACGTACAATTTTAGTTGAAGTCCGTTTGGAGTTCGCAATTTTTAAATACATAGAAAAACTGCTTAAAAGTATTTTACAGCAATTAAAAGGCTAAAGAAAAAAAATGCTGCTGGGCGCCTGGCCTTGCTGGCAGCTACCACACGTCTTGGACTTGAGTTGACTGGAGCTTTGGGTCTCTGAGCTCAGATGCAGTGCTCCCTCTCACTCTCTCTGTGTGAGTGTGTATGTGTGTGAATTTACATATGTGTGTGTGTATGTGTGTGTATGTGCGTGTGTGTGTGTGTCATTGAGGCCTTCGTTGCATATGTGTCCTTGGCATGAACTTTTCCATTTAAAAGTTGCCTTTGTGTTGCTTGCTTATTTCATTTATTATGCACATGTATGCGTTAGTGTGCGTTAGTGTGTGTGTGTATGGGTGTGTGAGCTGGCTGCCATTATTCAAAAAAGAATTGCTACCTGTACAGCCTAGTCTGACTATAAATGACAGCAACGTCAAAGGTTTTACACCTCGATTTTTCATTTCATTTGTATTATATATAAGAGCTGTCTATCAGCGAGTGCGTGTGCGTGTGCGTGCGTCTGCTCATTTTCTTGCGCTTATCAGTCACATAATGCCAACATGCTGACATCATAACTTATAACATGATAAATAACTATGTCTTGTTACCCTTTTTTTTAGCTCTGCGAGCACTGATGAGACGCGCATCACTTTCAAGCAGACAAATGACTCGCCCACAAGCTCACAGCTAAAAGCACGCATATGTGTGTGTGCGTGGGTGTGTGAGTATGTGTGTGTGTGTGCGACGGTGTGTGTGTGTGCTTTACTGCAATGTGCGGAATTTTTGCTCATTGTCTGGCTTTGTCTGCGCAGTTTGTTTTGTCTGCTTGGCTGCGTCTTAGACACGCAGTGCGATAATTTTTTACCTTGGCTTTTTCTAACACCGCTCATAAGTTGTTGCTCCTTGAGTGCTGCATGGCAGATATATTTATATGTATACATATATATAAATAGGTATATATCTATATACGTGTAGCATGCAGCTTGAAGCATTTAAATTAATTTAATGTATATGCGCGAGAGCTCTCAACTTCTTTTCGATCAGTTAATTGGCTTCTGTCTCTCTCTCCCTCTCTTTCTCTCTCTCTCTGTCTCTGTCTCTCTCTCTCATTTTAGCATTTCAACATATAGTTTAAGCTCCACTCACACCTGGCAGACACATGGGAATGCGCTTCACTCAGGTATTTACCTGCCAAGCACGTAGCTAGCTGAGTCAAATGGGGTGCGTAAGTTGCACTCTTGCAGATCCAAATCTCCACTCAAATTGCAGACTCATGCTGCAGATATTTGTTTTGATATATTTAGCATAATTTATTGTATATATATTATATTTTTAGTATAGTTACTTACGCTGTGCAGTCATGGCAGTCATGGCAATGCCGTCCAAAGTGGAAAAAATTTTGCATAAACTGGGCATTTGCGTGCTGTCAGTCTGACTGTTTGTGTGCGTCATGTGCCAGCGGCATTGCTGAAAATAACTGAGCACAGAGCAATCGGTCGCTATCGACTGCTTAATACTTGTTTATGAGTAAGCAAAATCTCCAAAGTTTTCTTTTTTTGAAGAATTTATAATTATGGCCCGATGTTATGAAAACTATGGAGAAAGTCAGCTAAACTTGTTTTTAGTCAGACCGAAACTATCGTATATGTTGTTCCGATTAGATGCAGTCACAATAGTCTTCAACGATCAGGAATATATAGAATTATATAGATATTCATTAACAATTTCTGCTCTTTACTTCAAGCGGTCTTCATTCTTCTATTTGCTCTAGTTGGCTCAATCTTCTTGATCTTCCATTATTTATCAACCGTAGAACAATCCTTCAGATTAGCTTTTAACATAAGTTATTTACTATTAATATTGATTTAATCTTTATATTAATTTTAATTTTTTTCCCTTCTCAACCAAGCACTTTTGTCCTTGCACCAACTCAATATACCCATTTCACACTTGTAAACGTGTATAGAAAAAAAATATGAACGGAGTGGAAATGGTGGGCGCTTGTTGAAATGCGCTTGCTGGATAGACGCGCAAGGGGAAGCGAAAGTTTTAATGAGCTATGTTGACTGGAGAGTTGGCGGGCTTCTAATAGGCAGCGGCAAGCATAACCAAGAGCTGCCTTCGAACTTGGCTAATATGCCGCAGCAGCAGCAGCAGTAGCAGTAGCAGTAGCAGCAGCAGTAGAAGCAGCAGCAGCAGCAGCAACAACCACGTCCAATATGCAATGCCCACACACTTTTGCAGTGAAGCTGTGAAATATTAAAAACATTAAAATGTTGTTTACTACTTTGGCAGGAATCTCCAGTGTGGCGAATAATAAATATAACTAAAAAAAGAAACTGAGCAAAATAACATTTATTTATGCACTGCAATTGCAGTTGGGGGTAAACTAATGAAATGAAAGTCGACATTATGCATAAACTATGAGTTAGTAATGCACAGGGAAATGCTTAAGTCTCTTTCACATAATTGCACATTGCACATTGCACATTAAACAACAAGTCAAAGGCAACAACAACAACAACAACAGCAATAACAACAGCAACAACAACTGCAGCAACAGCAACGACAATAGCAGCAAAAGTTTTTTGTTATGCTCGTACTTTAAATGCGATACTTTGCTCAAAAGAAAGCAGGGGAAACGAAAATAAACAGCATTAAAAGTTTCACACACCCACACACACACTGAAGGCAACAAAAAAAGGGTTTGGGGTAGCACACAAAATCCACTTAAATGTGTTTTCCAATTAAAAAAGTTTTTTCTACACTTGAAAATTCTGGAGCATGTGCGAAAATCTTTTATGCGAATGCCATTCGAAATGGGCAATAGCCACACGAACACGCACACACACAGGGATAGAGGCAGAATCGGAATCGGAATCAGAATCAGAATCAGAACCGAAAAGTCTTCAGCCACAAAACCTAATGAAAAGTGATTACAAACATGATAGATAAATGCTACACACACACACACACACACACACCGACGCACTCAAACACACATGCTATGCACACGTACATCATTTCGGTTCTTAAGTAAAACATCTTGGCTGGCTTTTACCCAGGCGCCAGTAAATGGCCAAATAAACTTTTTAGCCAGTTTGGCTCTCGGCTTGCCATCACTGTAATCAACTTCTTAAGAGCTTTTCATTCTCTCTCAAATTCGAACAGTCTACCTCTCTCGCCCCTTTCTCTCCCTCTTTCCCTCTCTCCCTATTCATTTAGACTTAATGAAATTCTATTAAAAACTACAACAATGTATTCTAGCCAAGTTTCAAATACTTACTCTGTGCGCTACTTACCTGGCGTATGCGTAATATGCTTTTGCTTCCTTACCCAATGCACTCGGCCTGAAATCTAGCCAAATAGAGCAAAAAATCTTAAGCGGCTTAGAGCTATATTTAAAACCTACATTTTAAGTCCACCTCGAGCAAGAGCTTACGCATTTCTCTTTTGTATTTTGTATTTATTTATTTAAAGCTTGCATTCATATATATATATTCATTTTTAATATTTCATTTTTCAGTCAGTCAAATAGTCAAAAGCAAAGAATTGTGTAAGAATTTAACACAAATATCTTAAATAGCTCGTAGTCACTTATTGAGCTATATTAAAATTTAAAGTTTAATGTTGAGAATTTCTTATGTTTATTTCTTTTTAAATCTGCATTTTAATACTTATGAATATTTATATATATTTAAATTTAATTAGTAGAGTATTGTATATATTTTTATTATATTTTAGTTTTTATTTTTATTATATTCATATAAATTTATTATTTTATTTACATATATATATTAATTTTTAAGTTTTCATATTTTTTTGCTTTTCATTTTATTTTCATTGATTTATTTACAACTTTCTTATATTTTTATAAATTTATTTATTTTTTTCATATACCTGTTACCAATGTAAAAAGAGCATTTAGGTTTGTCGTCCTGCTGTCCGTCCGTCTGTCTGTATGAACACATAACATTCAGTTTGTATTATGCTAACATTTTTTGAAAAAATATAAACATCATAGAAAGATAACATAAAAATCTTGAAAATTCTTCAAACATATTTTTTAACTGCATTTAAATTTTATTAAAAATATTTTTTTTAACTTTTATCTTTTTATTTCTGATTTATTTTCCAAACTTTTTTTTATTTATTTATATATTTTTTCTCTTTTTTTTTTGCTAATTTGTTTTTATATTTTTGATTTATTTGCATGCAGGCAATTAGTATTTTTGTGCCATTTATTGTGAAAGAAATTTCTTTAAACAAAACTCCAACAAAAAAATTAACATAAAATTCTGAGGTAGAAATTATTTATGTGTTTCGCTGCCAGCAACGAAATAAACACTAAATTTTCCAGCTGCAATAAAAAAAGCAAACAAGAGCAAAAACAAAACACTTTTTTTACGCACCATTTCGATATTTTAGATTCGCTTGAAGCGGCATTAAATTACAGTCATCCACACGGAATGCCAGCAGGAGCGGGATACCGACACGCTTACACGTGCTGAGGTGGGCGCAAATACAAAAAAAAAAAAAACCAACAAGAACAACAGAATGGAATCGTTGTTGTCACTTTGAAGCCGTTTGAACTGCTAAAGTGTCCTTTTCACTCGCCATTATGAAATGTTCAATGGGCAACCTTTTTGCCAGCGTCTCTAGGCAAAAGGTGGGGCAAGCGGGCGGCATATGTGAAGGACAAACAAATCGAAAAAGCACACACACACACACACACACACACACAAAACAGAAGTTTAAAGACGTAAAAATGTCAACTGCATTTGTTTTGGTCTTTGAAATATGAATTTCTACATGCTCGATGAAATCTTACCCAAAATAACTCCTGATATTTATAAAAAGAAAAAGAAAAAAAGAAGAAAAGAAATCAAAGAAGGAAATCATAAACTACAATTTATTGAAAGGGACAAGCAAAACTTTTAAGCTTAGCCTTGATACACTGAAAAGGTTCAAACTCAAATTTCTGGCAACAAAATGAAAATCAACATTTCATTTCATTTAATTTCTGATTTTATTTTGTTGTATATTTACTTTCAGCTTGGCTCAGGTTATGCAACAACCAGTTTGTTACGAGGAAATGTATACGTAAAACATATAAGCTGGACAACTATATATAGTAAAGAGCATTTTTATTTAAGGTTAAGTTTAAGCTAAAAAAATCGGAATGAAAATGTATTCAATTTTAAAGCAGCTATCAAGTTGTCAGCTCAGACAGCCGCCAAGTAACCGCTATTAGCACACACACAAACGCACTTGGCAGCTGCTTAGGCCCACACAGATAGACACACAGCTGCATAGCCATTTATAGCTCAGCTATCAATTTTGGTGTCTTTTTGGCAACATCGAGTGACAGTTAGTGCCAATATTGATGCTGATGCATTGCCAAGTGCCTGCTGCACATTCGCTTCAAAACTCGTTCTACTGTTGCATACTTTCGTGCGCGACAGGCGGAAATGACAAACAACAACACAACGCAGCAGAGCTAGGCAACCTTTGATAATGCCTAAGATTAAAGCCCGACCTCGACACCTTGAAGTGCCACGACCACGACCACGACCCCGACAGCAAGCGTGTAGCTGCAGCTGCCGCTGCCGCTGCTCTCTGTATACGCAACGAGATTCTGACAAACACTTATAGCACTTACTCGCACACACACACACACACACACAGACACAGACAAACAGACTCAAGGACTTCAGGTAAATTTACTTTAATCACTGTAAAGTGCAAAGCGGCGGCAAAGAGCGCAACACTTAAAACTGGACTCGCTGCCTTTTGTCTTATGTTAATTACTGGTGTCAACTTGCGTCGCCCCCTCCCCCTCACCGCCCCGCCGACCCACGCCTAAAAGTGCACAAAACGCAACTTTGAGTGCGCACTCGTATATCCTTTGAGCGGTCACCGAACACCCAACACCCCGCACACCCAACCGCGTACCATCCCGCGTAAGCCAACTCTCGTTTCTTTTGCCAGTTTCCGTGTTTGAAATTAAAAACCAACAGTGGCCAAGGCCCTAACCACGCTTAACCTACAATAACAACAACATGGGCAAAAGCTTGTTGACATTTTTCCATAATTACCGAGCGCAAAGTGAAGCATAATTGTTGATTTTATTTTGCATTATGCTCTGCATTTTTTCCATATTTTTTACATTTATTTTTTGCTCTTTTCGTTCATTTTTTTGTGCAAATTACTTACGTTGCAGATGCAGCAACAGCAGCGCTGTTAACGTTTACAGCTGCACTGTAACTAATTATGTTAAGCTACAAGCTTAACAGCGCTTCTGCTGCTGCTGCTGCTGCTGTGGGCTGTTACCCCAGCCTGGAAGCTTTTGCCCCTTAACAGCGTTCATTTATGGAAGCGTCGTACTGTTGGTCGTACAGCTACTGTAAACGTTCAACAGTCGTTGTGCTGTTAACTAGCTGATAACTGAGCTCAACCAACACACACATATGCACAAGCGCTTAAGCGTCGAACTTTTAACAGAAGTTGGGCTGTTAATGTCTCTATAAGCTTTAACAATACGCACAGACAGACAAATTTAAGCAAATTTGAGTTGTGAAAATATATTTAAAAAGTTGTTTCAAAATAAATCAAATAGAATAAGTTTAGAAAAATATAATAAAATAAAATATAAAAGAAAATATTAAAAAATAATATATTATGTATATACGTTATTATATCATATAAGAACTATATGGCAATAAATATATATCAGATAAAAAATAATACAGAAATGAATAAAATGTAAATAATACTCAAAAATATAAAAATAAATTTATGTAAGATAGTAAAAATTATAATATTTGAACATATTTTAAAAAGTAACAAAAAAATAAAAAAATAAAACAAATTTAATATAATTAAAAAGTTAACAATCAATAAATAAACAATACAAAAAATATAAAAATAAATTTATGTAAGAAAACAAAAATATATATCATTTCTTATGTATATTTAATAATAAAATAAAAAGATCAGCAGAAATGAATTTTTTGGTACATTGAATGTAAATTTATTATAATGCTTTATAATAAAATAAATATTTTTCAATGATTAATAAGCTAATAATAATATTTATATATTTATATACTTGTATACATATAAGCTAAAAATAATATTAAATTATATTGGTCTATATATACACACACATCATTCATCGCCCGCTTTACGCCTGGAGTTCCAACAGTAGCAGCTTTTGCTGCCTGCCCAATTGAGCGGGCACCACCCGTTGTGACACGCCCTCTTGCCCACATTCGAGCCCACGACACGCAGCCGTATGCATATTTGCATAATGGTTCCACTGTTTCAAAAACTTGCTAAACACTCTTGATAGACAAGATAAAACACTGGCGCTCGTATTTTTACGCATAATTTATGTTGTTGCTATGTAGATTTTCCAACCCACGCAGAGTGCGCACATTCAACCCCACCCTACGCACCAGCCTCCCCACAAGGTATGCGCTGTAATTCACCTGTTCGCTAGGTTTTGGCCACACACATACATATATTTTTTTGCCAAGCTGCTTTGAAATTATTTTAATTGTTTTAATTAACTGTACAATGTTGCGACTAGAGATTTGCGGCTTTGGCAAAAATGTAAGCTGGTCGCATTAGTTCTTTTTTTTTTTAATATATTTAAAACGATTCTAAATACAATTTTAACAATGTTGTAAACATGTTTTTAGCTGCTTTGTATGTGAAATGGAAACACGAAAAATACAAAGCGAAATACTTACTGAAGGAATCCCTTACCATTTCATACAATAGTTTGTGCTATTGTCTTTCAATTTCGGCAATGATATCGCTTGGTTTTTTTTAGCGTATGAGCATCTATAAGCAATCAATGAAATAGATTTGCAAAACGAAGTCAAGTAAATTTGATTCGAGCTCTGCAACGGCTACGAAAATCGGAATATTTATTTTGATTGAAAAATAAATCGAATTTATGAATTTATTATGATAACAGATAACAGCAGCAACAGCAACAGCAACAACAACAATGGCAAACGACACTGACAGTTATATGCCACGCCCACCCGCCAGCCAGCTTCCACTTTTCTTTTCTTTTCCCATTTTTTTTTTTTTCATTTTTGCACTGCAAATTTTTCGTTTTTCTTCTGGGGTACAACAACTGGGACAGCCTCCCACACTGCACATACTTTGGCCAAAGCGAATTTTGGCATGTGACTTTTCTTTTCTTTTCTGTATACTCGTTCAATAAGTGTTAAGGGTATATTGGTTTGCTGTAATGTTATGAAGAGAATGCTATTTATCTAAGTGTATATCTTATTAAAGTCGCGTTTGATTGTGTGTGAAGTTATTAGGATTGAATTGGGAATATTGGAGAATTACTTTTATATCATATTAAGATTATATGCTTTAAAGCTAGAGAAATGTTCTACCTGAGACTTTTGAGATTTTAAGCAAGAAACACAAAGCTCTGCCTTTAGTTCGGAGCTGATCAACACTACAGTCAAAATCATAATTTTAATGTTTTGCCTCAGCAAAATGAACAGATCAAAATCTGAACAAGTATTATGCAGTCAGTGGCGCCCGGTTACAGCAATCAAACTTGCTTTTACACTGTAGCTGTTGCCATTAGGTTGAGGCGATGCCTATGAATATTTACTTTAAGCTAAACATATGATAATGATTTTTTCTTCCTCTTCACACACACACACACACACGCACACACGCACTGCTACAGCCGCGCTGCAGGTGTTTGTGCCTATAATAAACTGTTAGCTTGTATGCCACTTGTAATTCCATTGAGTTTATTTGCCTAATCACAAATTCAATATGTGAAAGTGTATTGGAATAAATTGCATTTGCACTTGAACTCTCAAGTGCCAATGACACTTGTTGTTGTTGCTCCTGTTGAAGATGTTTCTATATGTATGTATGTTTATTAACAATGAAATTGTTGTTGATGGGTGGCAATTTTTAAGGTAATTGCCTGCTGCATTTTAAATGCTAAAACATTTGCTGTGCTATTTTATTTAACAAATATTTAAATTTAATACCCAAAGCAACTCGGCAAATTCAAATGAAAATTTCATCAATTTATTTTTCTTACTTAATCTATATGAATGTTTCTACTATATTTTGTTTGCCAACAGCTCAGAAAACATTTGTTTCTATTTAAAATGCTATGCTCAAGCTAAAAGAAATTGATGTAGCAGCAGCAGCAGCAGCAGCAGCAGCAGCCACATTAAATAAATATGAACCTAAAAGTCAAATAGCAAATACTTTTGATAACAGTTGCCCCAATGGCCGCAGGCCAAGCACATGTTGCAAGTCAACAGAGGAGAGCAAAGCAGATGAAAGTGCATTTTAATTGTAGCAAAAAGAAAAGAAAACAAAGTGAGATGCCAGAGTGCTGAAGAAGTGGGCTATGATCGACTAGCAGTTTGATAATGTGCAGTTGGAGCAAGGAAAAAAGTTTATATGTTTGAGTAATACTTTAATTGTGCGGTTTCTTTGTTGGATAGGTTGTATAGAAAATAAATTATAATACTTGTTTAGGTATACTTGATAGAATATACAAGCCAAATTTGGTAAGCCTTGCTTTTGGTATTCGCGAGATAAGCTTAAAAAACTTGACTAAGGAAACACTGATATGCTGATATGAAGTAAATTTGATATGATATGTAGATATATGTAATACACAGCTCTATATCCCCTAAAAACTCTTAAATCATCGCAAATTTGTGTAACAGTTGGGCTAAGATGCAGCAGGAATTCAAAGCATTTACATCGCTTCATTATGTAAAGACAAAAAGGCAATGAGAACAACGAGCTGGCCAACGCCCAAAACTAAACTGTTGCATCTGATCTTAAATAGACCCAAACATATAGCTACATATACTATAAACTTATACCTAATGGAGTCAGCTACACTTGTGCCTGCCTGTTACATTCCCGCGCAACAATTGCAATACACCCTGTTGGCAATGACTTTAAGGTATTAATACCGAACCGACGTCTATTTGAAGCAGAAATACTTTTGGTCTGTGGCTAGGGCTACTTTGAGTAGATTAGTTGATAGTCTTTTAGCAGACTTATATTTTTTCTTCTACTTGTTGTTGGCTTCACTGTGCACTGCCAGCGGCGCTTTTATTCATGAAATTGCTTCAGTTTGAGATGGAGTGTATTTTTGAAATTTTTTATGCATAATTCTTTTAGGCCAAAAGTAAATAATTTTTGCGGTTAAGTGAATTGCAAAATTATTGCTGCATGGCTTATTTACATGCACCTAAGGCAGAGTTAAAGAGAAAGAGCGAGAGAGAGACAGACAGAGAGAGAAAGAAACTAATTTTTGATGTTTTTTCACTCGATGTCTATCGCTGCAATTGCTGCTCTCTCCCTCTCGATGGTTGCCTTCTATAGAATTTGCATAAAGCAAATGCGCTTAAAATCTTTACTTATGGTTTGCCGACACCGAGCAGAGACTGGGGACAGATAGAGATAGTTACAGGGGAAAACAAAATCTCAGTCTCAACAACAACAGCAGCAGCGGCAAATGGAGGGCAAGAGCTCAACAATGTGTACAAGCCGGGCCAGACAGATGTGCATAAGCAAACATATTGCGCATACGCCATGTTAACCATAAGCTTGGCTCGTTGTCAACAGCTGTTTCTTTGCTGTTGTTGTCCGCCCTCACCGCTCGCCCGCAAAGTGTTTAATGACAAATGACATGGGCCACTGCACAACAGCTTCGTTTCACTGCCATTCTATGGCATTTGCTACAATTGTACTCGAGTAGCAAATGCACAGAGATGAATGAAGGCCGAGAGAAATCCAGAGAGAGAGCGACAAAGAGTGAAGAGTGTCACAAAAAAAAAACTGTAATGAAACATAGAAGACAGTTTTGAAGATGCCAGAACTTGAGGGTCCACGGACAATGGTGTAGCCAAAAGCTGGCAGCATGCATAAATTGTCTGGCCTGAGCTGAGTGCGACAGCTGAGATTGATTTGCATGCGACAGTTTTGCAGAATGTTCTATGTTAAACAACAACAGCAATGGCAATAGCAACAGCAACTACAACAACAAGGCAATTAGAAAATTTTAAATTAAAATCTATACAGCCATAAAATGTTGTTGGTCAAGTTATATATCAACGCATTGCATGGCTCGGAGCTTCAAATGGAATTCTGCAGCAAATTCATTTTCAACTCAATCCTCAACTGCGCTTCCCTCCACTGAGAGAAAATATTGAAAAACGATTTTGTGGCAACGTCAGAAAGGCTTTTGCCACATCGTTGGGTTTTATGGTTTCGCGCACGCACAAAACTTTGCCAACAGCCAACAACAACAGCAGCAACAGCAAGTAGAAGTGCTCTAGCCGGAAGTGCCTGACTAAGAGATACCTGAACAATGCGCCTAGCTGTTGTTGTCTGTTGTCTGGCTGATATTTACTTTGAGTGTTTATTGTTCCATCTTAATGTAATTTTATGATAAGCTAAAGCAGAAGTTTCCATACTCCAGTTTTACTTTTAGTTTTTCAAATGAGAGCAAAATGGGTTGAAGTATTCAAGAATTATATGTGTTGAGGAGTGTGTGCCTTAGGTGTTTATACATATACCACATTTTAAGAGAGTTTAGCTCTTACTATATGAGTGATGTGAGCTTTGATATTGATTTCATGAAAGCAGAAAAACTTACAGATAATTTCAGCATTTCAGTCGCACTACTATTTTTCTGAACACAGCTGTATATACTTAACAATCCTCCCACCTGGCACATACGCCTCAACAAAAACATTCTACCCTATTTATCGGGCTTTTTCATGGAGGTTAAGGTATAAGAACAACAACTAGGCCAACTTCTGGCTCACAGTTTAGAGTTTATAGTTGCCGAAAATGTACATTTGAAATTTTCATATTGCAGCTCCTTAAGTTGCTGTTGTTGCTGTTGTTGCTGCTGTTGCTGCTGTTGCTGCCCACCTGCAGCAACTGCTTGCACAAAACTTTCGCCAAGCAGCCAATCAAATTGCGGTTAAGCATGCGTAACCGAGCACCTGTGCGAGCAGGGTGCAGGGGGCTGGCTGGGGTTTATCTATAGTTTTACTAGTTAGCAATCAAAAATGTATGTCGGTTGCTTTAAATGGCCAAGTGAGGCGGGCAGCGAACAGCGGACAGCGGCCAGCCTTGTGGGCCGGGTCCAACATTAAGTGCCACATAATTGCTTAATCTCTGCGGCTTTTACATGACAGCGTAATAATTTATTTCACTGTCAGTTGTGAGCACAAAAATTAAGTGAGAGCGAGACGGGCAGATATGAAAATTAAAACGAAAAATTGCCAACGGAAAAGGACAACGCAAATTATGCAGGCACGTCCACAAAAAGTGGGTTTATATTTTCATATACATATATATTTATATATATATATATATATATATGTCCATGTATATACATACTTTCTGCACTTTTCGCTCCTTTTTTTTGGTGGGGTCAGTTAAGGATTTATGGCCAGCGAGAGTTGGCAGGCCTTGCGGTAGGTCAGTCTATGAGTAACTGTTGCTGTTTGCCGCCCAATTGAGCATGGCGAGTGCTTGACTCCAGCAGCTGACAACATTTTATGCATTTACATTTTGGCAGCAGTTGCTCATAGCGAGACCACTTTAAAGAGAACTTTCTACAGCTGGTATAAAAAAATATATATGAGTATCTCTTCAGAGTTCAATTTGATGAAGACAAGACAGACACAAATAAGTTAGTTAGCGAATGCATTGCTTTAGAGTTATCAGTAATGAAGTCAGATAAGATTAAAAAAGTTCCATTCAACTAAAGTTGAGCCTTATAAGCATAACATATCTTTCAACTACTTTCAGAATAACCTCATCATGATTTCAGTGATTCTCCTACTGCTGGTTTCGTACACACGGAAACCGACTTTAACAAATTGGAATTCTCAATCCGATTCTATCCTATTGAAATACTTGCAGAGCTCTCATTATTGGCTGCTTTTACAACTCAGTCTCAAATAACTACGGCACATACGACACACATGGGACAGACAATTTGAAAGCCACTTTACAATATGGTTTCTGCAAGATACTTAACATTCGAATAAACCAGCATTCATTGCAAAGCAAAACAATTTGAAGATGCAACCTCAATTTGAACGACGCCTGGCAACCAAGGCTCAAATCAAGTTCTCTTAACCACAATATGCTAGCAAATTTTCTGATAAAGGCACGTCGATAAATTATGCACAAATTGTTTCAGAAACAACAACAACAACAGTAATAGCTGCAGGTGCTAGAACAACAGCATGCACAGTGCATAAATTTACACCTAATCAATGCAATACTTAAAGGAATTCGACATGGCGCCAGGAAGTATGCAACAATAATTTGCTCATCTGTTCGTGTGTGTGTGTGTGTGTGTGTGTGTGTGTGTGTGAAATATATATGCTTTATAATAATGTGCATATTTTGTAAGATAAATAGATTTTAATTAGTGCAGCGCATAAATAGTGAGTCGAGTGTGGCCTGGCAATCGTAACCAAGTCAATTGAGTTTGATTGATCGCCACAAGGACTAAATTTATATAGTATATGTGTGTGTGTGTGTGTGTGTGTGCGCGCGCATGTGTGCATGTGTGCATATCCTTTGGGGTGTACAGTCGATGTTTGCTTATAACAGCATTTAATTACAAAATCATAAGCTGTCAGCGAACAGCCACACCCACACACGCACGCTTGAGTGGTAAACGCCTTTTCAGCTCTCTGCATTTGACAGTTGCCGCTGCCTAAGGCGTTTATCTGTGTAATATAATGATGATGGGCTGCCACTGAATGGGTGGGCCACATAAAATATGCACAACACTGCACTTTGATATATGCGACGCCATGTTGTCGCATTTATTTACCCAAGCATTCGGCTCTGCCCCACCGCCACACCGCCCACCCGCCACAGCGCCACAAGCACAACTGCAACACTAACCAGCAGTAGCAGCAGCAGTAGCAGTAGCAGCAGCAGCAACAACAACGAAAAACTCAACTCACTTCGAGCAGCGTAAAAAAGTGCATATTTTCAATATGATGCCGTGTCAATAACAGTTATATTGCTCCCGCCCCTTAGTCAAGTGCAGGCGTGTTGGCGTGCATATATATATAAATATATGTATTTGGGTAAGAGTTCGATTTTTGTTGCACTGTCAAGCAGGCAGCGCAATGCGCTGCCATTTGCCTAGCAGAAAAAATGTGTACAAAAATATATAAATGGAAAAATAAAATGGATTAAAAATATATTTATATGAAAAATATATGGATATAAGTCAGCATTTTGTCAATTTGATCACATTCCATTTTAATTTAATGATTTTATAACTATGCCTTTTCGGACTGCCTGTTTGTAGTCGCGTCCCATTCGTCCAGCGAAAACATAACGATCCTATGCGAAAGACCTAAGTAGCCATCTCACGAAGCTCAGCAACAGCTAGCGTTGCCTCTCTCCCTCTCTCATGGAGTGAGAGTTAGCGGAAGGAAAAAAACTTAGTAAACTTTAAACAGATTTTGCAATTCATTTCACAATATCATGTTATATTATTGAATATATTTCAGTGCTCTGACGAGCCTAACTTCAATATAAATTTAAATAACGAATATAAATTTAAAGAAAAATGTATTTAAATTAATATATATATATATATATTTTTGTTTGTTTTTTTTTCTTTGAGAATTGGCAAATATTTTAGACTATCCGCTTTAAAAAAGTGTATAAATGTTAATTGTTTGCATATATATTTATACTAAATAAACAAGTAAAACGATTTGTTTTTATATCACATATTTAATAGCATAAAATAATATATATATAAAATGACTCATCATTTTAGTATGCACATATTATCTCATATTTACTATGGCTAATTGTTAGCGCATATATTAGAGATAAATAAATTTAAGCAAAATAAGAAAAAAAAATATGATTAAAGTTTATTCTTGAATTATTTCAAATGTATATTGTCAACAGAACTTAATTGTCAAGCTTTTTAATGATATTCAATCAAACACACCTTGTACTCTAGTTCTTAAATTTTTTTATAAGAGGTTCTTATGGGCTGTGGCTTCACTGTCCTAAAAGCCATTTGTATACACCGTCACTCCTCGATTGATACATCTTTCAGCGCAGGTGCAATCATTTCCGAATCATTTGATCGGACGAAGAATTCACTATACAGAGTTTACTATTCTTCTGACACTTATTAGCTCACAATTGGCCAGCGATCATGGACACAAGGATTGCCACTAGGACTACCCACAGAAGAGGAGTAGCGTTACGTGGTATTTGTAGCCCCAGCCCAACCAAGCTGAACGTATTATTAACATTAACCGCTTTTATTATGAAATCTGCACTTTTATGTATTAAATAATAAAACTAATTATAGTAAATAAATGAAATTGAAACAGTATAAATTACTTAGAGTCTCATCGATGCTCTGCACACCGAAATGCTTAAACAATGCCAACTGTCATAAGACTCAGCCACATCAAGTAGTGTATTCGAAGACAATCAACAGCTAACAAGCAAGCAGCCAAGCCAAGCAGCACCCGCAGCAGCGGCAGCATCTCAAGGTGCTGAAGGGGTGGGCACCGCTTGGAATGCCAGCTGTTTTGGTTTTCATGAGAACTTGCTTCGACTTCCGGTTTCGCTGGTAAGCAAAAGGTTCTCGCTTTCGGTTGCAGCCACAAAGTGAAAAGCGCTGCAAGCGCCAAATATTTCATGGCAACTGCACATTCACACACACACACACACACTTACATGACACGCCTCTCAAGTGGTTTAAGGCGGTGTATGGGTGTGGGTGTTGCAATGTCTAGCGGCATGTTTGTTTATTTGCATCGGCTAAACAGTTCTCGCAAGATTTTGGATAGCAGCCAAAGGGAAAAAGCGCAACACAAATACGCATATCAAATGTTTGCCAGCAAGAAGCACCAAATTCCAGCTGCAAAAAAAAAAGAAAGCAAAAGAAAGAAACACGGCTTGCTAAAGAGAAAGTATTTATGTGCATGTACATGTCTGTGTAGGTGTGTGTGTGTGTTGCGTGTGTGTGTGGGTGTGTGACACACTCAAAGAGACTTTTGACTTTGCATGCAAGTGAGCATATGAGCGTGATTTCTGCATTTGAGCTGTTTTTGACGGGGCATAAAATAACAAGTAAGCGTGGAGAGTGCACGACTCAGAGATACCCTGCACTTCGTGCCGGGCTGCTGTGTATGCATATAGAAGACATATGTATATAGAAGTTATGAACTAAAATTAAAGTATATCTAATAATAAGAGTTTTTTTACAGATTTGGTGATAGTAACGCTATGGTATCTTAGCTGGCGCTAGAGATAGGCTCACATAAGTGAACTTGTATATCTATCCTAACCGTTCTCATGGAAATGGGAAAACCTTACGACAATTTGAAACAAACTTGTTAGAAGATATATATAATTGGAACTCTAGTAAGTCCCTGAAGGTATCGACTGTTAATCCAGATCTCAAAACGGATATACTTTATAGAGTTTCCCACGACTGCCACATAACTGTCACCTATATTCTACCAAAAGCATTACACCCATTGTCAATGGGCTCAAGTCGTAAAAATACTAAGGCCTCGGGGCTGGCGACTGTCCAGTTTCTACTTCAACGACTGCCCTTTCGGCCGGGCCTAGCGTCGCTTCACCCAGTTTCTGTCTGTCTATCTGTAAAGCCTGCTGAAATTTCAAGCACTTTTGACACTTTTACACCGAAGCGAACAGAGAAAGAGAGAGCTAGAGAGAGTGGTGGAATGCGAGCGAGATAGCGAGATGTAAGCTATACCACCCAGTCGGACAGTGTCCTAGTGTATGACAGTCGAGTAGGAGGAAACGCCCTGTGAACCGAGGGCAAAGCGTTTGGCATAGTCTTACACAAAGATTTACGTACAACATGTTGACATAAAGTGCGCAAAAGTGGAATTGCATTTCGTATGAAACTTGAGTATGCTCTTTTGTTAACACGATGATGACACACTCACACATACAGACACGCACACATACACACCACACACACACATACACACACACACACACACATGTACAACTTTTCACTTCAGTCTGTGTAGTCCTTTCACTCTTTGGGCATTTTTAACAAGGCATAATGTGGCACACAGATAACCTCACGCACACGCATACACACACACACACTCACAAATACACTCACACATACACACACATACACACATTCGCACATTCACTCGCAAATTTCACACTTTAAGTGTTGCGGCTTTAAATTGCTGGCATTGTTGCTGTTCTGCTCACTGCATTCAACTTGACTGCAGAAGAGCACATTCTTGATGCTAAACTCAATCACATAAATTTGAAAAGCATTCCAAAATACACAGCAACAAATTTTATGGCATTTCCTAAACTTAACCTATATTTGTACACATATTTTTTAAAAATTCTTTAGCTGAAGCTTGATGACCGTATATATTCAAGAAAAATATGTATTTAGCAAGGCTAGAGTATAAATATAATTCGAGAGTCAATACACTGTTCAAAATTTTCTTTTTGAAATAACAGTTTGTGCTTAAGAATTGTAACGTAAAAGCTGCTTAACTTGTTTTGGCGACAACAGAGCCATTTTCAGCTCACTGACAAGTCAAGATTGGAATTTATTTGAAATATTTTTAAATTTACATGCAAGAAAAATAATTAAAAATATTTTGTAAAAAATATATTTAAAAAGAACGACTTTATATACACGAGGTTTGCTAATAATTGTTCTCAAATGTATTTTTTCCAAGAAATATTTATTTATTTATGAAGTTCTTATTTCCGCCTTCTAAGTAATCCTCATCAGATATTATACTCAAATAGAATAGATTATGGAATAAGTCTACACTTAAGCTGTTTATACTGGCTGACACGCCCACTCAAAGGTTAAGGCTTAGAGCTATGTGCACTATAGAGCCAAAGACAAAAAAGCTGCACAAAATTGAACTGAATACAAAAAAAAAAAAAAAAAACAATTTAACGCCACAAAAAAATTAAAATCAAAGATATATAACTCGCGCTAGCTAAGCAATCGCTAACTTTTTTAGCACACCTCGTCTTGCTTGCCAGACTAGAGAAAAAAAGTTGTTACAAGGCAGCTTTTGGTGCTCCCTAAATGCAATTTGTTTGTGCATTAACCTAGACACCTTCAACACTTTTTACAATGCCGCGGAATGGCGCGTAATTATGCCAGGTGGACTGGCCAGCCAGGTGGGTTTTTAGCTGCTTACCAGCTACCCGCAACCCGCTACGGACTGGCTGCCAACATTTTTCCAGCACTTAAGTGGCCTTTAACACCTGATGGAGGTTGTGCCACCCGTGCTCGTTGTTGTATATTTTGTTTTGCTGCTTGTTTGCGGCCATTAGGAAGAATCTAAAGCAAAATAGAAACGCTACGTGACCATAAATAAAATTGACAAATGTTGCTCGGGCTTTGCTGCTCACAGTTTTCATATTTCTTTTGCTTCATTTTTCAGGGCGCAAATTGAGTTTGCGGATTTGAAGCTCGAGCAAATTTGTTATGCAAAACTGTGCGTGATAGATATCAAATATATATATATATATATATATATATATAATATTCAGTTATCGCGATAGCAATGTCTGCCCAAAGCAAAGCTTTTAACTCAATTAGAAGACACGAGTCTAACGAAAAATGCAAATCACATAAAAGGCGTTGAGCGGGAGATTGCGCAATAATGATTGCATAATCATAATCGCAAGCTTCTGGCGAAATTTTTGATTTCATTGGCCACTTGATTGGCCAAATTGCCAATTCGCATTGTCGTTGATTGAACGGGCAGAGTGGGGCTCCTTAAAAGCGAACATAACATTTAATTTGATTGCCGCATACTTTCAGGCGCTCAAATGGCCATGAAAATACATATTGTGCTGAGCGCCATAAAAGGCAGTTTTATTAACTTCAATACAAATAGACGTTAGGAGCTGAAGCTGAAGCTGAAGCTGGAGTGAGCAAGCGGCTGCAGCAAGAGCAGCAACCACAAACACAGCAACAACAAAGTAGCCTACGAGTCTCTACTCGAAGCACACACACACACACACACACACACACACACAGAAACAAGTGTCGAGACGTTGGGGTAAAGTGCGACAGCCGACAAAGTTGTCAAAGTGCAATTTAGTTAAAGTGACGAAAAATTATTTGAAATTTTTGTATATAAACAAAAAATAATAAAATAATTAAAAAATCCTTTTTTTATTCATTTATACATGTAAAAAAATA
Organism: Drosophila anceps; assembly: GCA_035045945.1. Classification (NCBI taxonomy): domain Eukaryota; kingdom Metazoa; phylum Arthropoda; class Insecta; order Diptera; family Drosophilidae; genus Drosophila; species Drosophila anceps. Next base: position 5,384,115 of record JAWNON010000190.1, read on the forward strand.
TTTATATTTTTTAGCGGACGATTTTTAGAGCAGATTATTGAGCAGCAACTGAAGTAATCCATGATTCATGAGAGGCACAATTTAACTTTGAATATTTATAACTAGCAATGAATAAAGTTTAATATTTACATATTCTTACTTCAGAATTTTTAGATCAAACTTAACGATATTTAATTTAAAAAAGGGACAAAAAAATACAACTACTATATATTTAAAGCAATACAAACTAATGAAAAGCTTTTTGACACTTTCGTCGCCTGTACGCGTGTCGGCTTCAGGAAGCCCATTCATCCATACAAACAGGCATACATTTGCACATGTATGTATGAAGGTATAAGCACATACAATTCAATTTCCTCAAATGTTGTATTTATTATTTCCTCATTGCACTGGCGACGACAGCGACGACGCTGAGGAAGATGGCGACGTCCTTGTCGGAGTTAGTCCGTAAATCGCAACAGTTAAACAACAGATAGTGATACAGGAGTACAGACAAGAGAACACACACACATACACACACACACACACACACAGAGCAGAGACTTGTGTATGAAATTTGACAATATTGTCGGCACACACACACACACAAAGACTACACGAGGCACGCTTGCAGGCAGGTAATCGGGCTGCCCGTGTGCTTGAAAGGGTGGGGCGACAGACAGCCATGCCATGCCATGAAAGGGAAGGCATTCAGGCAGGCAGGCAGGCAGCTACTGTTGCTGCTGCTGTGCACATTGCAGCGTTTCATGCTTTAAACAATGCGATAAAATGGTATTAGTCACGTTAAATTGAATTTATTTAAGCGCGCTTTTAGGCGCACACAGACACAGACACAGACAACGGCAAAAACTCCGGCATAAGCTGCTGTATAACGAAACAACAACAGTGCAGCCGCTTTATGACACACTCTGTAGATATATACATAAATATGTGTGTGGGTGTGTTTGTGTGTGTGTGTGTGTAAGTTAAGCCTCATTGTCAGCATATCCTTTGAGTGTTTTATGTTTGGGCATGGCGGCGCTCGACGATTACCAGCCGCGACTGCGGCAGCTTCAATTGCCTTGGCTACCTGTGTGGCTTGCCGTGCCTTGCCTTGGCTGTCTATTAAATACGAGAATTATGCAAATTATGCGGGTGTTATTAGATTTATTTGCGGCATTATTTGGCCGTCAAGTAGACGCTGTGCTTGAGCGTGTGCCATGACAATTGCTCGCTTTTAAGTAACTCGCAGGCAACTCACGCATTGGCCATGATTTAGCATTCGCGTTCGCCTTCACCTACGCGACACTGCTTATGAGACAGTAAATTATGGCCGCACTGACATTTGCCGCGTATCTCAAAGTCAACTGAAATGTTGTTCATTTACAGCGAGAAAGATGTGCGAAAGCGAGATAGAAATTAGGTGAATCTTAAATTAAAATCAATTAGTTAAGATTTATAACTTCACATTGACAGAGCCAAGATCTAAGCAAACAGTGGCCATTAAACTGTCTTGCTTAACGAGAACACAATTGAGCATAAAGTCAATAGAATACAAACACTTGCGCTAAATGATGTATGTCAATGCTGGGAAAGCATTTAGTTAAGCAATTGAATCTCTTCTAGAAAGTAGTTCTCTTCATACTCAGCTTCCATTGAAAACGTTTTAGCGGAGTATTATGGTTCTATAACAATGTGTTCAATAGACAGGCGGAGAGACGGCTTTATCAATAAAGTGTCACAGGTCAGGCTGAGAGGTTATTTTGACAGACAGCTGTCTCGTCATTCCGATTAAGTATATATATAAGAATATATAGAATATATATTTGTCAGAAACTTATCTGTTTCATTCTAAATGCTAGTATAACATTAGTTTGTAGAGCTGTTAACTATGTTATTAAAGAAGAATTAAGTAAAGCAGAGGTGCAAATGAACGAACCAATGACAACTCTACATGATAATCTTCTAGTATGCGGCGAGAGATTCGCTTCGACCGTGTGTGATGACATTGCCATTGTAAAAGGAACCGAACGTGAGGTACTAGCAGAGAGGCGGTGCAAGAGACAAGCGGTTAAGTCGGCATATGAAAATGAAAGCAACAACACAAAATTGCGAACCGTTGCGTTTCGAACGTGATTACATAAAATAAGATAAAATATAGTCTGATTTACTTACTGTAGATGCATATTTTATTGTATATATATATCAGGAGACATGTCTTCAGCTAATGTATCTGTCCAGCAATCAGGTCTACCAGGCTGACCAAAGACTTTCGGTTAGCACAGGTAATCAATTGCCCACGGAACTTGTTTCCATCCTGGTTGATTGTGGCTCTTCGGAAAGTTTTGTGGTGGCTATGGTTTGTTGTCCAGCGCTTTTGCTGCTCTTCTCTTCTTGCTACACAATTGGATGATGTTACCCTCAAGCAAAAGAGGTTAGGGTGATACTATCACGTATTCGTTGATGCAGACATGAAGCCAGTTTTTTTGCAGTTGATTGATTGTGAGTTGCTCACATTAACACTTTGATTTGCCGTCTCTCATTCTGCCCAACGGAGTCTAAAAGGTAAACTATCAAAGACCAGAGGCAAGTATGAAAAAAAACGTTCCAAATATTTCTTTTATTTTCAGTTCAGGTATCTCCTAGTCGTGCATATTTCAAAATACAAATGAACTCAAGATAAGCATGTTTTGACTTGTACGCATTGTAATCACCTTGTAATACTCCTAGCTTGTTTTCTCAACTTCAGCTTCAACTTCAGTTGTGCCCTTCGTTTGCTGTCGTTCAGCAATTACAATTTATTCTGGTTATTTTGTAGCCTGCGGCTAGTCGTATAAATAACACAGATGGATGCAAAAGCTGATCAACATGATATGCAGACCTTATGCTAATCCACACACACGTACACACACGTACACACACGCACACACACACACACGCACACAGATGCTAGAAGTGCGCAATTGAAATGGAAAATGGAAACAGCTACAGAAGCGGATTAAACAATTTTGGTTGCAATTGTTTTGTTGGCAGCAAAAATTTTGTGCTGTGTTGCTACAGCTGCATAAATATTTAAAATTTAATTGAAATTGCATTTGCGAGGCGTGCGGCCAGGCAGCCAGCGGGACTGCGGGACTGCGGCTGCCTGGACTGCACAACGGCGAGGCCATGGTAAGATCAAAAGACAAGCGTTTGCCAGTTGTGGAAATCAACGCCTGAAAGCATGTGGCACACACACACACAAACACACATGGAACATGGAAAAGCACAAAAGCACTGCCTGGCTGCTCAGCCAGTGGGCAGCGTTGACAAGCGCCAAAGTTGTCTCGCGGGCATAGTGCACTGAGAGCGAAAGAGATGGAGGTCATGCGTTGGTCCCTATCACTGCGTGCTTGTTTACTGTTGTCCGGGCTTTGCGAAACGCTTCACACACGCACACGTACACATGCACACACAGCACACACACACACACAGCGACATGGACAGGACATCGTTGAGGGCTGGTTACGCCCACATGCGCTTCCTTTTTGCATAAGCAACGGCGTGCACTTTGGGCACACAGTGCGTATGCGTTATATGGCTTGTTATTTATCTTTAGCTCATTGCTCTCGGCCACTGTCGCTGGCTATGGCACTACGGCATGCCAATAAACTCCCCAGATAGAGGCGCGGCCCGGCACTCAAGGGCGTTTAATTGAATGTACGTGACCCGGTACATATAGCCGTATAGACACATTAACAGTGCCACCTTGACATCGTTGCCATAGCCATGGCGACATTGAGGCAGAGGAGTTGCAGTTGCCGTTGCAGTTGTTGTTGCAGTTGCAGTTGCCGTTGCCGTTGCCGTTGCAATTGTGCACCTTTTAGCCATGCATAAATCAATGCAAATTACGCAGGACGAACACTGACAACGCTTAAAGCTTAACACATACAATTCGGATTCGATTTAACACACAAACACACACACATACAGTCTATGTAGACTGTGTGTGTGTGTGTGTGTGTGTTTGCGTATATCTGCGACTATGACAATCTTTTAACTTCCACTGTCCCCATTTTGAATTTTCCATGCACGCATTTTAATCACTCACTCAAAGTATGCTTACAACAACGATAATCTTTTCGGTTCGCTCTTTTTGCCCCGCCAACCAGGTTTTCTGTGGCCATTTTTTATGAAGCTATGCAAATGCAGAGCATATTGCATATGCATCTGTCTGCCTCAGTGTGTGTGTGCGAGTGTGTGTGTGCGAGTGTGTGTGTCTGTGTATATGTGTGTGTGTGTACGATATATATGCAATTCCCATGCATGTTCAACATGATTAATTTCTGTAATAACTCGATTGGAATCACGCGCCAGCAGCAACTTTTCCATCACGCATTACATGCACACTGGCACTTCACAGCGAGAGCCGTAAGTGAACAATGACAATAAGGTTCTAATATGAATATAAATAATAAACAAAAATATTTTATAAAATACAAAAATATTTTATAAATAATACATATAAAATCAAATTATAAAAATTTAACATCGTGTACAATACAAACGAAATTAAACTAAAATATATAATAACAAAAAATAAAAAATTGATTTATATATATTTCTAAAAATAATTTAAGAAATTAAAAAGAATTGTATATACACATAAAAAAAATAAATTATATATATTGATATATGATTAAAAATAATTATAAATATATTGATATATATTATATATATTGATATAAACTTAAATTTTATATTATTATTCGAATTTATTTATTTATGTTCATAATAAAATGTTTATTTATATTCGTTAAATAAAAATTATTTGTCACTTAATTTCACAATTATTGTAACGAAAAAAAATAAGAGAAGTTTTTTAAATAAAATAAGAAATATAAAAAATACATAATCTATAAGTTTAAACAAGATAAAAAAAGTTAAAAACCAAAACATTTCTTAAAATTGTAGAGTATGTAAAACCCTTTTTTTATTTCCTAACAACTTAAAAATAGTTTTAATTAATGAATTTCAAATAAGAATTTTGAAACAAAAATGCATAAATATGATGAAAATATGACAGAATAATATATTTTATTGATTCTACTAATATAATAAATAAATAACAATCATATAACTTTATAAACCTATATATTAATATTTTCTGCCTTTCAAACAAACATGCAAACGTTAAAAGCAGCCGTCGTTGCCAGTTTGTGTGTGTGTCTGTATCTGTGAGTATATTTATATCTGTTTCTGCTGGCTGTCCCTGGTGCTGGAGCACGTCCCTGTTCCTGTTCTGCGGCGTACGTGAGTGTGGAATATGTGAGTGCAAGCGTGTGTGCTTATATGTGTGTCTCTCTTTCTATCTCTGTGTGTGTGTGTGTGTGTGTGTTTGTGTGGTGCTGTTGGCATCGCCTCTGTGGCGTCGTTTAGCATTTGACTGCAGTCAACGAGGCGAACGGCAGAAATGCTCCGACGGGCAGACGCAGAGCCCGTGTGCTAGTTAAATAATTTTGCATCCAGCTGGTCCCAGTCCTCGTTCCGCGTCCGTCTGCCGACTGTTGCAACTTCTATCCCGACTCCTATTTGATATAGTTCAATAAGTTTTAATGCACTTAATTAATTCCCGCTGCGTCTGCACAGGCGATCCCATGAGAAACATTTGCCATTACAAATTCGATTTTGAAAATATTTCTTACTCTATTTTTCACTATTTTTGCTTTTTTCATTTTTAACCTCTTTTAATTGTCAATAAGAATTAGAAACGCTTCGTCTCGTCGCATGTTTACCTAATTTAAGTTATACGAATTCAATTACTTCATCATCTAATTAATCGAATTCTCTGTGGCTGTCGCAATAGCAACTCAATTGGAAAATGCAATTTCGTTGGGTAAATACAAAAAAAAAAAAAAACAGAAAATAAAATTTGTTAGCATGAGAAGATGATAGAACGACGCAAAGGCTTAATAAACAAAATATTGAGTAAATTTACTTAGGGCAGATTAAGTATGTTTTATTTATACTACATTCATTATCTATTCAGACTTTTTTATTTCACTGAGAATTATCAGCTGCAAGCTTGTATTATTATAAATTTGTCGTACGTAATTCCAAATTAATTTGAGCTAATTGCTGAAAGACGCAATCACTGATAACAATCGATATACAATTTATACATAATATGGATATATATATCCGAGTATACGAGATCTATTTAAAAAGTACCGGGAATTTGGATTTTTTATATATTAGGTTTATTAATAGCAAATTTTTTGAGGCTTATCTCGACAACTTTGGCCATTGTAAATGCGCAGTTAATTTTTGATAGCTGCAACCACGACATATCCCAGATGTATCCCCCTATGTACGCAATTATTAAAAATATATACCCAGTAAATTTAAAAAAAAAAATTCTTTCATATGCTTATCAGTTAGTTACACTTTGTTAAGCCTATCAAATGTCGCATTTCATTAGGCTTAACACGCTTATATATATATATTCAAATATATAATATGTATCAATCAAAGGCAAAAGCAACAATTTGCCGCTTTTAATACTAAAAAAGCAAAATACATTAGCTGATAAAGTGCCGGAAGACGAAGGAATTTTGTTGCCTACTGCTCATACTAGATCAGTCTGCATAATATTCATATATATCTCAATTTACTTTGATCGACATATTGCTTTAAGCTAAGTTTATTTTTTTTGTCTCAGTTCAAGTTTATTTCGCTTTTCCTTCAATATATATATATATATATATATATATATATATATATATATATATATATATATATATAACAACGTTATCTTTAGTTATTGGTCTAAAAAACAAGAAAACGATTTCAGTGAAACAAGCTTTATTTCATTCGAGTTCCGATATATATTTTATTCAATAGATACTTAAAATAATTCCGTTAATGACATAATCAAATTCATAAATATATATATATATATAATATATAAATAAATATATATATATATATATATATATATATATATATATATATATATATATATATATATATATATATATATATATATATATATATATATATATACATAGTAATAATAATAATAAATAAATTAAATATAGTGGAGAATCTTTATTATGGGCAAAAAAATTTAATTTATGAATAAATAAACATTTTACAAATATTTGTAATTTTCGCTAAATACCTTCTAATTTTTTATGCAATTTATTAATTGTGTTTTAAACGATTTAAGAGCGAATAATTTAATCAAAGATTACTTAAGCAAGCTTTAGTTATGTAACCCGTTTTGTGTTACTAGTATTTACAGTCGCTTCGCGTAGACTGGGAAATCAACTTTAGCAGTAAAAATTGTGAACTGAATGAATAATTAATGCAACTAGAAAAATCCCAAACATATCATTTAGTTGTTTAAGTAATGCACAACTTTATCTGTTGGTCAATTTAATATTTGATAATTGATCTTTATTGTTGTGCTGATATGCAACTGTCGATCTTTAGAGAAATCAACAAATGAATGAAAATCTATAGAGCAAAGTTAAGTTTAGATTTTGCGCTGCAATAATTATATGCAATTCGCAATTCAGCTTGTGCCATCTAAAACCGGTCGAAGCGATCTCTTATAATTTATTAAAAAAGCTTTTTAAGTGAAACAAGTTTTGTTTTATGCAAGTTTCTAATTTATATTTGATAGCGTGGATAATTTAAGTGAAACATTATAAAAACATTTTAAACATACAAATATTTATATACATATAAGTAAATATATATGAATATATAAGTAAAGCACAAAATTTACTCACTATAATGTATATCAACATATTAAAACTTTTTTTTCGCATTTCACATAATTTTTGATTAAAAAATTGTTTTAGTTTTTTTTATAAACAGTTAGGTAAAGTTAAAAATTTGTTCACTATATAAACTTCTTTTTTGTCCCTTCAAACTTATGAATATTTTTTTTTTTATATATATTTTTAGTTTTTTATGAAAATTTTTACATATATTAATATGTATATAAAAATATTATATTTCTTGGAGTTAGCACCTTAATGTCAGTTATTCACTTTGAGTTTTCATGACTATGCCTAATTTCTGATATTTCTAAAGATGTGGAAATTTGGACGATTGACACCCAAACTAATACGATCCTCAACGATAATCGGTGCAACTGGTACGTCCGGCGAATTCGTGATATTTTCATCTTTCAGTTCAGTTTTTAGCTTTTCCTTTGCTTCGCGATGTGCAACTTTATTGCAAGCTTTTGGGCACTCGTTTTTGTTCGACTCTGCACAGCACTTTTTGAAGAATTCATCCTTTAGTTCGAACAAGCGACGCACTTGCGCCTTACAAAGATCTACATTCGCACTTTCGACATTGCTGCAGTCTTCAAAGGCTGCCATAGTCGATATCAAGAGAGAGAGCAGGCAAATGCTTAAGCACAAACACGTCTTCATGTTGGCAGATTTTATTCGCGACTGAATTCAAATCTGAATTGTCGACCTCTTTTGTATTGCTATCAGCGACTCAGTGACTTAATGCTGTTAATCGTTCTGTTTCTTCTCGATCTTGCTCTCTCGCTCTCTCTCTTCGTCAATATGTAACTCGTTATCTCACAACTTTCGTTTTTTTAATCATTTCAGATAGAATCTCTATTATTGACACAATAATTATAATTTATAAATAAATATTTTACAAATAGTTGCAAATTTAACGGAATTTTTTCCTATTTGTTTTATCGAAAATAATAGTAGTGTGATTGAGTTGTAAAACTAGTTCATTTAGACGAGAATTACTTAAGCTAGCTTTATTCCAGTAACCCATTTTTATTACTAGTATTTACAATCGCTTCGCGTAAGCTGGGAAATCAGCTTGGCAGCAAAAACTGTGAGCTGAATGAACAATTAATGCTGCCAGCAATACAACTGGATAAATCCCAGACATCATTTAGTTGTTTAAGTATTCCCAAGGCAATTCAATTTCCCAACGGGAAAACCTTTTTTAATTTGGGAATTATTCTTTAGCGTAGTGCTGATATGCAACTGTAGATCTATATAGAATTCAATATATAAATAGAACTCTATAGAGACAAGACTATTTTCGATGTTGCACTGTAATTATCAAAGCGGCTCGTGCCATCTAAATCCAAAGCGAACTCTTAAAATCTATTAAAAAAAACTATTTAAGTGAAACAAGTTATGTTTTATTCGTCTTCATTTGTATATTTTAGGTGAAGCATTATAAAACCACTTAACAGTTATAAATATTTATATACATAAATGCATATATAAATAAAGGTTAAGTGAAAATTTCATTCACTATAATATTATACAATATATTTAAACTATTTAATTTCTTTCACATATTTTTAATTTTTTTTTTAGTTTTTTTTTATGGGCAGTTAGGTAAAATGCTTTGTTTAGCCACTATAATATTTATCTGTATATTCAACCTTTTTTATTTCTTTTTACATATTAAAATAAAAAATATTTTTTTTTTATGGAGAATTTAATAAAACATTGAATAGCAGTTAAATTATTCGTATGTACACATGTTAATATGTATATACAAATATTACATGTTGTGGAGTTAGTATCTCTTGTATGTCCTATGAATTTCAAACAATGACTTTGCTGTTGTTGCCTTTGGTTTTTCATCAGTCTCCTTTTTTTTTGAAAAATTTACACCCATGCTAACAGGATCCCTAACTATAGGCGGTGTAACTCGTTCGTCCGGCGAATTCTTGATATTTTCATCTTTCAGTTCAGTTTTTAGCTTTTCCGTTGCTTCGCGATGTGCAACTTTATTGCAAGCTTTTGGGCACTCGTTTTTGTTCGACTCTACACAGCACTTCTTGAAGAATTCCTCCTTTAGTTCGAACAAGCGACGCACTTGCGCCTTACAAAGATCTACATTCGCACTCTCGACTTTGCTGCAGTCTTCAAAGGCTGCCATAGTCGATATCAAGAGAGAGAGCAGGCAAAGGCTTAAGCACGAACACGTCTTCATGTTTCCAGGTTTTATTCGCGACTGAATTCAAATCTGATTTGTCGATCTCTTTTATTATGACTCAGTGGCTTAATGCTGTTAATCGTTCTCTTTCGTCTTCGTTTTTTTAGTTTATTTCACATAGAAGCTCTATTTCACATAGAATTTCTATTTCACATAGAATCTCCATTTAATTTACAAGTAAACATTATTTCACAAAATATATTTTACCATTTTCATTTGGATTTGAATTGTAAAATTAGACCCGAAATTATTTAATCTAATATTACTTTTGTTAATTTTTTGGGAATTTATAGAAACAGTAACACTTTTTCCAGTAGTATTAACAATTGCCTTGCGTAGACTGGCAAGTATTTAAATAAATTAATTTATATGTTGTCATATTGGATCTTATTATACTTCTCGTTGGCCTAACTAAGTGGTGTATATACATAGATATATAAAGATATGTATTTCCTAGATTTCCACATTAATTCCCTTGACGAGCAGTTGCAGCTCTCTTAAATTAAAAGCAAAGCTGCAGCTACAACAACAATAACTACACCGACAACAACAACAACAAATTGCTGTAGTTGGTTTTATTTGTCGTGCGATTTGGTCGTCGACCGGCGGACAAAGCCAGCAGTGTACAGTGACCAAAGCAACAGAGCAAACAAATACATTGACAGTAAAAAAAAGGGACAAAAGACACTGGCAATAACTGAAAAGGGGGGAAATGCAAGTAAAATCAGCATTAATCGACTAGCAGATACGCTGTTAATACAGCAAAGATTTGTTCTTCTCTGCAATCAAATCAAATAACATTTAGCTATCGGAGTATTGAAATATTTTTTATATTTATATTAAAATTATTTTTTATTTACTCGAAGTTCTGTTTAAAATATTTATAATAATATAGATATAAATAATTTTTTGTGTTCGATTTGCCTAGCTCTTATTGAAGACGAGTTCGTAGACTAAAGTCAACTAAGGCCACGTGCTACGACATACGAGATCAACGTCTGTTTACATTGATCATATAAGAACGTAGCGATGATTCAAAGGCTACATGAAGTCGGCGGCTAATTAGGAATCATAGTCATATGCACTGCTAGATATGTCAATCAAAGCTAATTGATGTTGAGACTAGCGGAAATGAGGACTAGATTGATTCGATTGTTTATTATAAAATCTCATATGTTGCCTTCTGACTCAACCGTTCTACCCTTTGTTTCCACCATTTGCACTGCGTTCTGGGTGTAAAAAAAGCAAACAAAAAATGACATCAGAAAATGGCCACAGCGGTTAGCAGTGGCGATGACTTAACGGATTTTCAATCTCAGCCGCCTTCCGAACCACGTTTGGTGGGTCAGCGGCCAGTGGGCAGTGGGTGCTGTGCAGCTGTGGGCTGTGGTTGCATCTCTCTCTCTCTCTCTCTCTCTCTCTCTCTGCTTGGCTGCCACTTTGCAGCCGATATTTATTTATATTTATTTTATTTTTATATTTACACTGGCGTGCATGTTTGCTTGTCTGTCTATCCGTCTGTCGCTCTGTTTGTTTGCAGCGTCAACTTTTGCCTGCCGAGCAGCAGCAGCAGCGGCGGCAACTGCAACGAGGTTTTGGCTTGGAGTTTGAGTTCTGAGCGCTGGCTGTGGGGCGTTACATCCGCAATGCATTTCCTTGCGGAGTTGAAATAAATTGCGAATAGTAAAAACCACCAATAAATTGTCATTTCCGTAAGAGGGATATTACATTTTTTAAATTTATGAGCGCACGCGTGTGTGTGTCTGTGTCTATATATATATATATGTGTTTGTGTGTGTGTGTATGTGTCTCTCTCCCTCTTTCTCTTTCTCTGTGTACGCGAGGTTTTTAACAACAAGTAACAAGCAGCCCATTTTCGAATTTACGTATTGTTGCTGCTGTTGATTCTGTTTGTTATTCTCCGTTTTTTTTTTTTTTTTTTTTTTTTTTGCTGTTTCTTCTGCCCAAAGCGAAAGTTAAATTGAAACGGATGTTAAAAATTTTGCAACAATTTTTGTCATTTCCGGTCGCTAGAGACAACTTAAATTGCAAATAGTCGCCGCGCTAAATTCTAATTAACTGATAAACACAAACACGAATGAGTTTGATATTCCAACATATTGTAAAATAAATTATTATGCATGCCAATGGCTTGACGTTGGCACGAATTTCACAAATAACAGGCCAGCCGTGGCGTATACGTAATATGCCATAAATGTCTATATTGCGTATACGTAATATGCCGTAACTGTCTACAAAATGCACAAAAATCGAATGCAGCCACAACAAATTATAATAAAGTTTATCGATTAATGGCGGGCGGAAGGATTTGTGAATTGTACATTGTGGGCGGTTGCATTGACCGACCGAACTAGCCATGGCTTGCAATATATTTCAATATGTTACTTACGCCAAATGCCCCAAGCGAACAAACAGAAAACTAAAACTTGCACACACAAGCCCACACAGAGACAGAGTTGAGTGTGGCAGTAATGCGACGCGACGCGATGAGAAGCGAAGCCACGCGCTATTCAGAACAAAATTTATGTTTGACCAATCCACTCTCTTTTTCTCTCTCTATATATATATATATATATATCTATATATATATATATCTAAGCAGGGTGTGCATAAATAGCGTAGCTACCTTGATCAAATAGCGCAAAGGGCAAATTGCTTTTTGGTGACTGTTCACAAATTTTGGAAATTATGAAAAATATAAACAATTTGCGGCGTTTAGATAAGTTAATCAGTGAAATATTTTGAATATTAATAAAAGATACAAAAGAATTTAAATGGAAAAATTTTAAAATATAAATAAATAAATATTAAAATTAAACAGTCCTTTTATTCTTAATATAATAATATTGTGTAATAAAAAAAATATTATACTTTATTAAATTGTATATAAATACTTAAAAAATAAAAAAAAAATAAACAAAAACTGTCAAGGAAAATATTTGATCAATGACTTTAGGCACAGTAAATATAGATTCCACTGTTTCCAATCCTTAGCTTAAATAATAATACAAATTATTTTTAAACTTACCTTGAATATGGAAATTCAAAAAGAAATTTAAATAAAATGTTTCATCAATAAAATTAGGTAATTTTATGCCAAAACGAATACTAATTTGATATTAAAATAAGACCAACTTTAAGTAAACATACTTCGCTAAACTGGAAAACGCACATATGGAAGCACCTCTTTCTGAGTCAATTTTTTTTAGCTAGGATTAATTAATAATTTGGAGTCTATGGCAAATTATAAGCTATCAGAATTATGCAATTCAGTAAGTAAATATTTATATATATTTAAAATATACTTAGTTTTGGCTTCTGTATTTTGTCTTTGGCTCTTTATATTAATGTTTATATATTTTTATTTATTCATATTAAAAGTATAGTTTTCATTGAATTAGAACTATTGTTCCCATGCTTATTCCATTTCTGAGGAGAATTTTCAGTAAGTTTAGTTTACTTTTGTCATGCTGATTTAAAAGTATTAATTGATTGGCCGGCTTATTGGAAATAACTTATGGAGATTTGTATATCTTTTATAGTATGATATTATTACTCTGTTTATCTCATCCCAAAACAAATTAATTAATTTAACATTAAACTTAAATTTATATCAATTAAATACTTTACATATAACTTAAAAATTCGCTTGCCATTTTGCTTAAAACTATACACTTTAACTGCAAAATGTTGAAAGAAAAATAATTTTGTTTTAATTTATGTTGCCAAACAAATTAGTAAAAGAGCATACGTTATTCGTCTGTACAAAGTACTCAGCATCCTTTAAACCAGATATAATTTTTTTTATGTTTTGCTGCGGTTTGCTGCAATTTGCGTTTTGACATTCCTATCCCAGCAAACTCTTTTGCTGGCGCGTAGATTATTATTTGTAAATTTCCCAATGTGTGTGCCCACACTCTGTGTGAGTGTGTGTGTGTGTGTCTGTGTGTGTCTGTGTGTGTCTGTGTATGCATGTTGTTGTGGGTTGGCAATTTGCATGTGGTTATGCGCAAATTTCATTGTTAAGCGCACTGAAATGTTTTGCAAAGGGCAGACCATTCAGGTCCAGGCCCGGGCCCGGGCCCAGTTTCCAGATCCAAGCAAGTAAACAAACAAAAAAAACCTTAATAAACAAAAACAAAAAAAAAAAGTTGTTAGCTGCATGCAGATTTCGTATTTGAGCCAACACTAGATAACAACAACAACAACAATTACAACAAGCAGCAGGAAATGCAAAATAATGAAAAACTACCGACAGCCATTTGCACAATGATTGCGGCTTGATGCTGTTGCCGATTATGATGCTGAATGCTTATGCTGATCCTGATGCTATTGCTGATGCTGATGCTGATGCTAATGCTGCAGCACAAATATGAATATTCATTTTGTAATTTCTGCATTAGGTGTGGCTGCAGCAGTTCGCTGCTACAGTAATTAGGTGCGAATGCTTGTGCGGATATTAGGTAATTGGATGCGCTAACCATCCAGCTAATTATACTCCAAAACCCAAAATCCAATTCATGCCAAGCTCGAAAGAGGAGTGGTAAGCAAACCCAAACCAAGCCATTCACCCACACAATGTACTAATACCAAATGCGTAACAACAATTTGGCTTTTTTTTATCCAAACTAATAGCTGCATATAAATCGCCGACATGGAAGCAGGCAGCAAGACCAAGGCAAGAGAGGAACAACAACAACAACAATAAGAACGGTTGCTAAAATGCCTTAAGCCAGGGAATACGGATAAAATTTTCACGATAAATTTCACAAACAAACACCTGAGATACATCATTAGATTAAATAGAATGATACAGCGCTCTAAAGACAAACGCACAGTTGTGGCGTGTCGCTAAAGTCAGCTACTGCACAGTGGAACCAAGTCACTGAATCGGAATAATAAAACATTGTTAAAATTGATAATTTAGCAATATATTAACCACTTGTAAATAATAATAAAAACCTCAATTAACTAAAACATAAAACTTTAAAAATTCATACAAGAATTATCTAAAAATTTTAGTTTAATTTATTCTTATTTAAACTCTTTAAGAATAATTTTATTAAAAAAAAAAGGGGAAAATAAATATTTTTACAAATGTACAATTTTAAATAAAATATATATGAATCCATTAAAAAAATAAAAAAATATATCAATTAATACACAAATTGATAAAAATATTTAAAATTATATGAATTTATACAAATATCTAATTAAAAGATGTTTTCAAAAATTAATAAAAATTTATAAAAATATAAATATATAATAAATCATTATTATTTTTATAATTTTTACACAGCCACCAAGCTCATTAGTGAACAATTAATTCTGTGGTGACTTATTAATGCATAAACGAAATATATTATTTATATATTCTTTCAATAATTTTTACTTTTTTACAACCACAATCAGTGCCACTGTGCAGCAGTTTACCTGGTAGCTAGCTCATTAGTGAAAAATTACTTTTGCGGTGACTTATGTCATTTTGCAGGAATTTGTATATGCGCTTTTTATTTGGAATGCGGCTTCTTTGTGGCTGTGTCTTACTTAAGAAATCTTCGTGCATAGATCATCTGCCAGCTGCATGGCTGGATGGGTGGATGGATGGATGGATGGACAGGTGACAGTTTATTTGACTACAGAGATATGACATTTTCTTGCTGTTGACGTTTTGCTTTGGCAACTTTAAAAAGGCTTTATATATATATAAATATGCATATATATATATATATATATATATTGAATATTTTCTGCTGAGCCACGCAATTTCCTGTTTCGTTACGTGCTGCAATTGCAGCCATGTCAAAAATGTCAAACTCTGGGCTCTGGCTTTTGGCCTTTGGTTGGCAGTGTGTTGGCATTTAAATTATTTTAATCCATATGCTTGCTACCCCAAAAGATTGCTTAATAAAGCCAAAGGCAAAGCTCATAACATATATTAACGCGTCGGTTTGTTAATTAAAAAATCGCGCATACGTCACATAAAACGTGTTTAATACGGCCAAAACGTTGCGCATACGCCACGTGCACCCGCAAAAAGCCGTCCAAATATGTCAGCAGTAAATATTTAATTTAAAAAAAAAAACAAACGTGTTTGTATGTATGTGTGTTTGTATGTATGTGTGTTTGTATGTATGTGTGTTTGTATGTATGTGTGTTCGTGTGTGTGTGTACGACACTTGCAGCTTTAAGTCATTAAATCGAAAAAGTGTTGAAGTTGTGTTAATACATGTCGTATGCTTAATAATGCAAATATTGAGTGGGAAATTGAATTGCAACAAAAGGACAGCCTTTTGGGATATTATATTGTTTTTGGATTTCTTTTAGGGCGACAGCCATGCCATTTTAATTGAAATAAAATATCATTGAAGAGGCTCTCAGGGGTTAGCTGGTAGTGCTTTAGGCGTAAGCTGCAGTTGTCAATTACTTGGCTCAGTATGAGCAGTGCGATAACTTCTCGAATGCTGAGCTCAATATCTTTTAAAGTGGTGGGCTTAAGCTGACGAATTTCAACTGCGACGAATTTATTAGCCACTGAAGCCATGACGTCATCTGAACTTAAAACAACAACAACTAAGCCAACATTTCGATAAGCTTTGGAAATAAAATTTTACAAATTTAACAGATGATTCATAACCAAATGACGAATGTTATTAAGTAATCAAGCAGCTATAAGTTATCAGTAACTTTAACTGCTGCTAGAATATCTTAGAAATACATATCAATCGCTGCATGATCTACATATTTCCGCTGCTATTAGAGCTTGGCAAATTAAATTAAAATGCCAACATGCAGTGCCTTTATAGCCCAATGAAATGTATTTCAAATGTTTTGCTGCAGATGCTACGGTTAAAGTTTCTTCTTTTTTTTTTGCCGTTCGTTCCTTCTGCTTGGCTGGCACGCTTCATATTGCTTACAGTGGAGCGAGCTCTGTGCGCCATTTTCATCAGCCCTCCGCGGTGTCATTTATCAAAAAAGCTAAAAGAATATATTTGCATTTTGAAATATGGCATTTTTATGCATTGGTGTGTTGCATTTTGCACTGAGACGCGCGTTGCACTGCAAAAATTACCCATGCCACACAGTCAGCCGTACACTCTGTGCACTTCCGAACTAGCCCACAAGCAAAAATTCATATAAAATACGAATTCATAAGGCGAAAAATATGCGAGTTGTATGTTGTGTGTTGTGCGCTGTGTATACGCCACGTTGGCCGCAATTTATGCATACATGTCCGCTACGTATTCGCATTCACATTCGCATTCACATTCGCATTCACATTCACTTTCGCATTCACATTCACATTTTACATTCGCCTTCGCATTCATCTTGCCTTTTGCTATTTGTAACATATTTTTGCTTAATACGCGTATGAAATGGGTTTGTCATGAGTGCATTGCCCGTCCCACACACCTGCCGCACCTCACTTAGAGGCAGATTAGTTAAGTAGCTTTGCAACGAAGTGCTTATCGAGATGGCATTTATTATGCTGATCTATTGCATCTACGGCATTTGGACACAATTCATGCTGATCATGGGACAACATTTTAGCTTTAGTTTATAAGAGATCACTAAAGCGAATCGTTAAGTTCTCTAATTTATGCTAGCAGATTTTCGTAATTTCGTGCGCTTCAAGAGCCAAATGAGCCAAATGCTGGCATAAAATACCATAGTTAATGCCTTAATAAAATCGCCTTGTGGCACACACATGTTCATTCGATTGTCAGCAAAGAGAAACTGGAGCTAGCTTTTGGCAGCAGCTTAGCCAACAAATTAAGCGTTGACTCTATCGTTGACCAAACGGCCCAAAATCCTTAGCCCGCCATGGGCAATGGACAATGCCTTAACCATATAGAGCCCAGTCGAAATAGCGCTTTAAGCATAGCTCCAGCTCAACACTCTGTTTCTCTATGTTTTTTTTTCGCTTATGCTCATGTTCTCCACCTGCAAATGTTGCTGCCACTATTTTGTTTTTATCTAATATACCCGGCAGTAAACAATGAATGGAGCATATTGGGCGCATATATAATATAAATATTTCTTCAATTTTATTTGTCTTTCTTACTTTTCTTACTTTTGAAATAAATTTAATTATTAGTTTTAAATACTATACACATATATACATATTTTGTAATTATTTTTTTAATGTTTTTTTTTATTTTTATTTTAATGCACTAAATTTCAGCGTAGAATATTTATATAAAAAATATTATTTTTACCATCGATTAAGGTAAGATGTTTGTATACATATAAAATATATATATTAAAAAAATACTTTTAATTTAAATAAATTCATTCAATATACTTAATTTATATAATGTTTATACATATACATATATATTTATTATATTTAATTTATTAACTAATTGATTTTTTCGCACTTTCTCTGGCACTTTCTCGCACTTTTTCTAAGCATAAAGTTCTTATACAAATATATAATACATATTTTTTCTTAACTTAAGTTTTATATAAATTTATTTATTTTATGTTTATGTTACTTTATATATAACTATATGCTTATAATATTTTTAACTATATATTTATATATGTTTATATAATATTTGATTTAATAAATTTAGATATCAAATAAATTATATAATTATTTACTTTGCTTTAATATTTTATTATTATTGTTTCATAATTTTTGCGCAAGAAGTTAAAGTATTGATGTATGTTATATATAACTGTATAAATTTGTTTTCATTTCATATGCGGCATTATTTAGTCAGGCGCTGGATTTTTGCTGGTTACTGCTTTTGACTATTGAAGCTCGTTCATGTGTTTCTCTTTTCTTTCTCGTCTTTTTTTTTTTGCTGTTTACTAATTAACCGAAACATGCGCTTCTTGTAGTTACGCCTTCCTTTGCCACTTTCTTTGTTATTGCTTCCTGGCGCTGTCTATGCGAGTGTGTAGGTGTGCGTGGGTGTGTGGGTGTGTGTGGCATTGATGAAAGACCCAACACTGCTCTCTGAGCTGTGTATATTATTTTGCAATTAGACTGCTGGCCGATGGGCCGATGTTAACACACACACACACACACACACACACACACACAGGCATACACCCACACACCCACACGTGCGGCAGTTGTTGCCACAGCCACGCCCACTCGCTTTACTATGCGAAAACTGAATGGCTTTAAGGCTTTTCACGGCTGGCTGTTGAACTTTTCCGCTTACGCGTATTATTAATTTGCCCTTTGCTGTCGTGTCAGCATTTCAGCTCCAAAACTTTTTTGTCTTTAATTGCGCTGCATTGCAATATTGCGCATACGCCCCATGAGTGCCGTTGTTAATGAGCTGATAATGAATTTATTAAATTTACTACACGTTGCTTTTTATTTTCATATAATTTGTATGCATACACAAGTACATATTTGCCTGGACAGCCCGCACATAGATAAATTAACCGAAACCCTGTAATAATAGTAATAATAATAATAATAATATTGTAATAAGCGCCGGGGCTTTGGCTTACACTCGCTTCGGCTTTGGGTTTTGGGCCATAATTTATTATTTATACACGGCTGTGCCATATGAATTGATCCACAATTCTCTGCCTATTTTTGTTGTTGCGTAATGTTAATTTATGCACTTTGTTAAATAACTTTAATGCTCTCGCTACAAATAATGAAAAAAAAAAATCAGCACAGCGAATGCTGCGATAATTTATCAGCATTAACAGCGCCAACGAAACCGCAAATTTAAAAATTTGTGTATATAAAACAAATATATATTTTTATATATATATAAAATTAAACATTAAAATACACACAAATTAGTTGAATAATAAATGGACTCGCTGCACACACGGACACACTCAAAAATGCCACAAAATTTGTAAACATTTAATGCTAATTTCATTTAAAAGCAATTAAGTCGAGTGCTTGATTTGTGCGTAATTATTATTGTTTAACTTATTTTTGTTCTTTTGTGTGTGTGTGTGTGTGTGTGTGTGTGTGTGTGACAAATACATTTATATTGCTTAAGCTATATTTAATAGGGTCTTATAGTTTTTTTCATGTTAGCTCTATAGCTATAAAGACTGCATAGTAAAATATTCAGAAAATAAGCATAAAATCTGTACTCAGATCTCAAGCAATCGACTTGGGCTTTAGTCAGTTTACAGGGTATTCACAGTTCGACACTTGTCCACCATTTGCTTTGTATCGAATTGTTGTGTTTTGCCAAACTAAATACAAACATTATAATTATGCACGTAGCAGCGCATTTGAATGCAGTTAGAGTTCTGCATTTCGCAGTTTAATTGAAACGTTGATTCAATTAGCTGAACGCATTGCCTCGGCTGTGATGTTGTGGCCAAAACTCTGCCAGAGTTCAAAGCAATGTTCCATATATATATATATATATATATATATATATATATATATATATATATATATATATATATATATATATATATATATATATATATATATATATATGTGTGTGTGAATATATTTCATATATATTCATGGTATTTGATAATTTCATTTGCATTAAATGGCATTCACAAAATGCGAAATTGTGATCTATTTTCGTAATTTTACATTAATTTTAATTTTATTTTGAAACTATGCCGATTATATTTACTTTAAAGTTCTATTAGCTATGATTTGGATTAATACATAAGCTCTTATTTAGGCATTAGCAGTTGAGATTAACTTTTCTGGTTCCTCTTCAATACAAATCGCTATGCTAGCCATATTTTCTTCAATTCATATCAATTTCCGTTCGCTTAAGTGTCATGTTTCAAGTGCCTGAACCCTCATGCCATGCGCACAACTGACTTCGTCATATAATTCTCATTTTTAAAAAGATATGCTCTCATGATTAGCATTATCAAATTGCCACAGTCAAAACAGCTGTTGCTTATAAGATAAGCCGAAATAGTATTTCTCTTGCTTGGTTTAAAAAACCTTAAATCCGTTGCAATGCGGCAGCTAATTTAATAAATTGGAATTAGAAATAGTGAAATTCTCCTCGGACAAAGGCAAAGCTATAAAATCCACACTTTCTGCTGGACACACACACACACACACACACAGAGCCACCCACTATGATAACAATTGAAACGCATACCACACCACTTGGGTATTCCTAAAGGCAGGCACACAGACACACACTCACACACATACAAAGATATGTACAAAGGAAGAATAGAAATTACGCCGTAACCTCGCTCGCTCTCTCTCCGTATCTCACCCTTTCCCTCCCCGCAACGTCTGTAAATGACTGTGTGCGCTTCCATTGTTTTTATACGCAAAAACAGCCAAAAATAAAAAATATAAACCAGAAAATACCGAAAGTATACTAGAAATTCGTATACGCATTATCAGGCGCATAATAAGCGGATCCCATAGCTACGTGCATTATTTATTTATTTAAAAAAAAAAAACACTCACAAGCATACAGACAGAAGCTTTGCTGTGGCCGCAGCTCAATTATGCTGCAGCCGAAAAATGGGATTGAGTATGGCGATAGAACTAGATAGCCAGGACAACCAGCCGGGCAACCTTTTTAGCCACTTTCGTTTTAATGTAATCAAATGAACGTGCCTGGCATTATTCCACTGCCAATAAATTCCACGCGCCGCATAGCCAAGCTGTGCTGGCCGGCGCTCTTACCACTCAGCATGCGGCCCGCGGGATCTCCACAACAACAACCAAATAAGAACATTTGCTAACGGGCATAAGGAACTGCATAATACTCGTGCAGCGGACCAATGATAATCCAAATGATGATGATGATAATGGTGATAGTGCAAATCCTGGAAATAGTAGCTCTAAAAGTGTGTGAGATCTTGCTATAGAGTATTTCAATAAGTAACTTACTCTAACCATGGTATATATCAAATTATAAACTTCGAATCAATCATTTAAAAACATTTAATTTCTCTTGATTAGCCACGCCCCAGTGGGCATACTTCGTAATATCTTAACAACTAAGCAGAGGATAAAATTTCTAGTCATAAATTGATATTCCCCTTTTTCCACCAATTGAACGGGTTTTAAAGAACATAAAATATCTTAATGTTCTATCAGACGATTAGCTTTCAATGCAGTTCCTTCATAATGGTCGCTTAAATATACAATCGAAAAACCAATATACTCTTGTTTCATCCCCTGGAAGAGTATGAAAAAACATAACAATGTGCCGAACTCCTCGACGGCTTTTCTTTTGACTACGTGTAAAATTGAAAAATGCTGGAGTAGCCAAAAAAGAAAAAAATAAATAAATTTAACAAACAACCGCAGGACCAAGACGAAGTGGTCGAACTCTCGCCTGTTGGCAATAATTGAAAGGGACAACACGTCGAGGCGAGGCTATTAGGTTGGCCGCTATCATTGCTCTTGGGACACGGCAGCAGCTCTTGCTGCTAGAGGCTGCTGGAGGAGCAGCAACAGCAGCTAATGTATTTCGATCCAAGCCGCATATTTATTTATATTTCACTTATTTATCTTTACTTAACGACAAGTACTTTAAAATTGTTGCCCGTGCAAACAATGTAACACAAAAATAAAAAAAAAAAAAATAACAAACTACAACAAAACATTTACAAGCTTTTCGAACCGAACCTGGAAAATATGCAAAATAACTGTGAACAAATATATCTATTATTTATTTAGTCGCCTTTGTATGTGTTTTGCCGCTTCACACGTTCGAGTACAGCCCAATGATGCCAATGGAATCTGCCGGCAAAATATTTCTCTCTCATTGTATATTTTTTCACATCGTATATATATATATATATATATATATATATATATATATATATATATATATATATATATATATATATATATATATATATATATATATATATATATATATATATATATATATATATATATATATATATATATATATATATATATTCATATTTGTATTTATAAATATAACGCAAATCTTTACGCTCTTGATAGTTAAAGTCGAATACATTCTAACTAGGTCGATGAGTGCTGTGCATTTAGCCTTTTCACGGACATATTCAGCATTTATTAATAATTTCTAATGACTAATTATAATTATTTTATGGTGATTGCTTACAGAAGAACTACTTCTACACTTTACTTTTGCTTTGATATTTATCATATACAACATATTTTCTTTTCTTTTTAATTTCCTTTAGTAGTAGGAGACACCTTATAATACATATATATTTCTGATCATGAGGACGAGTTTTACCCTTGCCCATCTATACAATCTCTCAAGGCACAAGAGCTAGAGACATTCAATTTTAAATGTAAATTTCCGTATACCAGATTTATTTTCTTGAATACCCAAAAAGCTAGCGATTTAATCTTTTACTGTGTAAGTTCCTGAATTAAATACAGTGATTCAGATTTTAGCCCTTGAGCACAGACCAAGCGCAGTCGTTGCGTAAGCTGCTAGCGGAAAGTAGAATTCGAGCTTATGTGTATATTTAGTGTGCATGTGTGTATGTGTGTGTGTGTGTGTGTGTGTGTGTGTGTGTGTGTGTGTGTGTGTGTGTGTGTGTGTGTGTGTGTGATGTACAAGAAACATGATTAAAAAAGACATCTGCTAGTTGGCCACTCCTAACAAAAGCATTTTTTTTCCTAAGCCCATTGAAAATGGGAAATCAGGGTATAATGGCTTTGTGAAAATGTAAGTAGCAAGCAGGAGGAGACGTAGCAGACCCCAAAAGGTATATATATTCTTGATCAGAAAGACGAGTTGAGTCGATATAGCCATGTCCATCATGCAAAAGTTTACAAGATATTATATATATCCAATTATATTTTTGTTATTTTTTGTTTTGCCATTTCATTTTCAAAGGTTTTTTTATACCGTGTGATACTGTATATTGCGACGTATTGCTGAGAACTGATCGATCAGCAACCGAAATCTTTCCTGACAACACTTCGACTGTCGCATTTGTTTCTGCTCCTGCGATGCACTTGCTACATTGATTCTTAAGGTCCTTTAAAATGTAATTCGTACAGCACTTCAAGTAGAATTGAGTCCTTAGCTCGTACCAGCGACGCATCAAATAATTGCATTTCTCCAAGTTCTCAACATCATGTACGTGATCACAAGTTGGATATGCATCGACGCCAATCATCAACACGAATGTGACTAATCCCCAGTATAATTTCATACTTGGAGCGATCGTTGTGGGTCGGCCAATGCTTCGAATGTAACTGAGGCGAAAGGCCTCAGTCTGATTAATTTATAGAAAACAGAACGCCGCAAGTTGACTCACTATGTGAGCTTACCTGTTCGCTTAGTTCATCTCAGTTATTCACTTATATCTCTGTGTTAGTTAAAAATTATTCATTTTTCATTTATTTGTTGATGCTGTCATGATTTTTTTTATTGTTTAAATATATTAAATATTTTTTGTTCTTATATTCTATTCTATATCTGTCAATTGAATCTTGATGCACGTACTCTGGCTCTGGCCCTAGTCCTGGCTGCGTGCACAATGCCCAATACAATTCAGCAGCAGCGACATTGTCGAGCTCCCAAAGGGTGCGAACCACTCGGCCAGGAGGCAGTCAGTCGTTAGAAACGTTCTCTCTTTCACATCCGCATCCGCATCCGCATTCACAAAATTCCCAATTCATATTCGCTCAAGGCCATGGCAAAGGATGCAGGAGGCAGAGGCTAGGGGCAGCCCAATGGGTTTTTCTTGTTCTTGTTCATTCATAATAATTTTTATTATGGGTCATCGGCCATTTGTTTAACGCAGCACACACACACATACACATTTGCCTGCAGGTTTAGTTCAGGCCAGGCCAGGCCAGGTCCATTTCATTCAGCACATCTATTAGCCCAAATGTATTTTGGCTCTGAACCTTTTTCTACCCTGGCCACTGACTAAGCAATAAAAAGGGTTGCAATATGTTCTTGCAAGACATGTAACAGGTCTCTACTGAATATAACATAAAAATTGTATAAATTTTTTTCAATATTCTAAAAACTGAAAGAAATAGATAAAAATATTCTAATGTGAGAAATAGTTTTAAATATATTTAGCAAAATAAAAAATTATATATTTAAAAAATAATATATAAATCAAACCAGTAAAAAAATGTTAAATTTTTAACAGTTTTAAACTTTTTATATATGATAATATAGGAGGTCTGTGTGTGTGTGTGTTTTTTTTACCAAAAATTACCTATTTATTCAAGCATATGTATTTTATTCCCTTCAAAGTAATTTGCGTCAAAGTAATTTGCGTCATAGAAGAGCCAAAACACAGCTGAATAAAACAGCTTGAAAACAATAAGTTGAGCTTTCAAAATGGCCGAACTTATGAGTAACATCAAAAGGCCACAAGAAATGTAAATTTAAATATATTGAGTTTATTAATTGTTGAGTAATTTTTCATTGTTCACATTTTCATATTGCCTAAACAGTTTTTTTTTTATTATTTTTTTCAATTGATTCTAGTGATTTGTAGAATAACTTCTAGTCGAGCATTATAGACAGTCACACACTTGCTGTTTTCTCAGTTGCTCTTGCCGCTTATATTTCGATGGTTTTTTATATTTTTTATTTTGCATATTTTTGTATTATTTGTTTTATTTATGGGACTTGGGCGCTGATAAATGGCTCGGCCCGTTGTCCCATGCGCGTCCTATCAACGTGTTGATGTGATTTTTTCTATGCAAATTATATTGAGGAGGAGCAGAGAGAGAGCGAGAGCGAGAGTGAGATGAGATCGATGTGGGTAGCAAATTGATAGATGGGCTGTCCCACAATATGAGGGCTTAGCAGCTGCAAAATTATTAGGCCTAATGGCCTGGCTAAGTGTTTACTTGTATATATATTTATATATATTTGTGGCAATATCAAACTGTCGTCACTGTCAGCTGCTCACTGCTAACTAATGCATTTAATTAACACTCCAAGCAAATGCCATTGATTGAGCCCAGTTGGCGCTGGAGCAACATGACCCGTGCACACAGCTTGATTTCTACCAAAACAGGCCTGAGAGCATTTCACATGTAATTTTAATCAAAATTTATATTTCGATATTAGCTGCAAGCGAATGGCATACAAAATTCAGTTAAAAATTTATTGTTTGCTTTCATGTAATACGAAATGCTAAAGTGTTTACATTTGTTTTTCGGATAACTTGCTCTGGAAATGCAATTAAATGAAAATTGATGTTACATCAGCTAGCGACCTTTTATGCTCCTTCTCCATCTCTTTCTCTCTCTCTCTCTATCTCTGTCTATCTCTCGCACTTTTGTTGTTTTTATACTCGTCTACATTTCCCCTTTGAATGCAGAACTTTTCCAGTGTTTTCTTTAATTGGCTGCAATTTCTATTGCATTTCAATTTTAACTGCAGCTGCAGCTGCCTTTGCCACATGATTCAAATGAAAATTTCCTTTGCAATTCTTAAGGTCTAAGCTACTATCTACTATCGATGGGCAATCAACAGAAGTATACAATTTTTGTAACTTGATTGAGTTTTTGTAATTAGACATATATTTATGACTAAGCGTTTCATTCTGAAACGAACCTAAAATCATATGCAAGACATCATTATGTCATCAAAAATGTCATTATAAAGTTTTATATATGTATAGTAAAAATGTATTAAAATATTTATTATTATTTATACAATATTAGATTAGTTATTAGTAGTATATATGGCAAAATCATAATAAGTTATGGCTATTGCCATGACTTTCGAACGCGTGCAATCGGAGCATAGACATTTTCTCTTATGCGGAGCGATAGCATAGCTGCGAGAATCAGTCATCTGTCAAATGTAGTGACTCACGCTACAAAACTGTAGCAGATGAGAGATTTCTTATAAGAATTGCTTAGTAAGTCAATATCATTATCGCCAGTAGAACAATAATGATTTGATTCATTAACTTTTTATAAATTTTATACAAATAAAAGTTACTGCTTTGGCTTGTGGTTGTTGGCTCACGATCAGCAATTTAATTGGAGGCAAAAATAGCACAATTTTCTCCTTCTCTTGTCTCTGTACATGCTCATTTGTTTCGCTTAGTGCATCCGGTTTGCTTAGAATTCGAGTAACCTTGGAATAGTGTTGCTGATTGTAGTGTCTTCATATGGCTTACATATAAACATCAACTAAATGGACGTAGCAAGTGAACCAGCAGTCCTTTAAACTTCATTTGACTCATATAATTATTATTTATTACTTTATCAGCGCACACAGAAATTCTTGCTTTATTTTAATATTAATAAGTATATACTATATATATATATATATAAATATATATATATATATATATATTGTTATGTTATGTTACTTATAGTATATATTTAATAAAATTAAAATAAAGCAAGAATTTCTGTGTGCGCTGGATTAACAGCTTTATGCAGGATGACACTCCTTCCTATTTCAACTGTCAATCTATACTCCCTAGATAGAGATATAGCCTGTTTCGCTATAATAAGTTGCAATACAGCCTAGCCCCTACTGTTCCGGCCAATGGAACTGAAACGAGAGGCATGAGTGTGATTATATTATGTTTTATTTATATTTAGTTTTATTTATTGCGGTTACTTTATGCTATAAGCAGCTCGGGATATGGTTTTAAATTACTTGGTTTATCGACACACATATTTATAGTTTTGTTGCTCACTCGAATTCTATAATTCATGATTCCATGACTTATTTCTTACGCACACCTTAAGTTTGGTATAACTTAACTTATATAACTGTGACTATTGCAACTAAAATCTGATCTTCACTTTTATCGAGCTAGATATAATATATTATAATTGCCTGCTTCTGCCAATGAGCCAACTAAACTCAAAATTACATTCAACAGCTTGTTAGGAAGTTTTGTTGAAAAATTTTATCTGCTGGCTAGCCAACTGCTGGCGGCTGCTTAAAAGCTTTGCATTAACTATTAAGCGCAACTTATATTGCATAATGGTCGTCCAAGGGTAAGGGCAAAGGGCGTACCTGGTGACTGGTGCCTGGTGCCTGGTGCCTGGAACAAATGCGAAACAAATAAAACGTAAAGTGAGCTCGGGAAATTGGTGTCAGCAAAAGGCCCGCAGCCCGAGACTCAACAATAGAGAAATGCAAATAAAAGTCGAACTAATTTATTGGAATGAGAGCGGCGAGAACACTTTGCTCTGATGATTTGCAACAATAAATTGTTGCCCAATAAACGTTGGCAAGGTTTTCGCTAAATAAATTTTTATTTATTTTGGCCTTTACATTTAGACAAAATGCTTCGGCTTGCAGCGTTTCGTGCTGCCGTTGTGCTGTGCGCCAGTTTAAAAAATTCATTCGTGCCAGTGCAAAGAAACCAGTACGAGTGGTCTAGTAGGGAGTGCCTGACTAGGAGATACCGTGACTCACGCGAAGAGCTGACATTTCAATCATTCAAGTCAACAGCCAGCGAAAGGAACATGACTAAATCGATGCAGCGTGTCGTCTTGATCATGAATAAATATACTTTATGTTGTCCGCCTCGCCTCCGCCAGCCTCTGGCATACATTTTCACCAGACCATCATACCTGCAGTGCCCACCTTCAACAGGTTCAGGGTAAAGCAAACAGCTTAGAAAGCAGCCCTTCAGCCCTGCCACCTGCCGTGGCGTAGCTTTAGCTGTGCCCTAGCCTGGCAGTTGCCGGGCGCAATGCTATAAAATGCAATCAGCTGCAAAGAAAATGGGTTTTGCTTCACCTGCTGCAGCATTGAGCGAACAGCGAGCAGAGAGATGCCAGTAGCCAGTAGCCAGCAGCCAACAGCCTGGGCTGCTACTAGTCCCACTTCGAGTGCCACTCGCATGGCATAAATTAGAGTGCAAACAGCAAAACTGAGCGCCGATGCCAGACATATTGCGGCAACTAAGGCTGCCGTATGTCCTTATGAATGCAGACAAGCGCATCCTTTAGACATTGCAAAAGAACTGGCAACATGTTGCAAATTATGATTATAAGTCACTTAATAGCAGTTTCACAAATGCATAACAAGAGCTCTTCAATATGTAGTACAACTGATAAATTGATTGATTTGCACTTGAAGCTGGCATAGAAACCAATTCAAAAAACTTTAAGCTCAACAAGTAACAATTGGATTGACTTGATTTAACATGAATTTTGAAAGTCTTCAAATATTTAACTTTAAATTTCTACATCAATAAAAGTTCTCTAAATCTTATATTCTAATGATAAACTTTTCAATCAATTGAATTTTTGTTAAGAACTTTTGAATAACGTTAACAATTGATTGCAAATAATTATAAATCTATAACTAAATGAAATGTTTTTCAGCATACACATTTTTAATGCTTTAATCAATAACTCATTATGTGCAATAAAAATGATCAGCGTTTTGCTCTATTTGTTGTGCAACAAGCGCATTTGCATTCAAAACTAATATTGTTTTCATTAGAATAGTTGTCAATGCAATCACAGCAGCTTGAATCAATAAAAAACAAAAACCAAAACAGAACTGGAAACAGAAAACAGAAAAAGTTGTGGATTGGCATTGAAATTGCATTTCATTTTTCGTTCATCAAAATCGGGTCTGATATGCATAAAAGAATATTTTCACCGAAAACTTTTCAATTGGTTCGCCAGCTTTCAAAGTGCCTGGTCAACTATTGTTATATATAGACACCCACATATATATATATATGTATATAGATAGATAGATAGATAGAAAAAAAATCAAATAAAAAATGCAATTGCTTCTCTTTTTTTTTTTTTTGTTCATTTTGCGAATTGATAACGAAAGATTTTTGATAAAGTTTTTGGCTTTGTCAGAGCGAACTTTATTAAAAACTCGAGAGAGTGTGTCGTGTGTCAGCCAGCTAATATTTTATTCATTTCGATTTTTCGCACGGACCAATAAAAAAGAAAGTAAATAATAAAAAATCTGCAATTTTAGCTATTGTCCAAAATCGTTGAAGTGTGAAAATGGCTCACAGTTAGGCTACAGGCTTTCATTTTTGTCACCATAAAAATAAGTTGAGTGCTTCATAAATAAAACAAAAACAAAAACTAAAAACAAAAACCAACAAAAACAATCATAAACGTATTATTTTTAAAATATATAAAATATTTGCTTTATTTATACATAATAAATTTTATATAATAAATAATAATAATAGATTTTTGTCATTTTAATAAAGTCAACTGCGCAATCCGTTGTATGTTTTTATTGAGTATTTCTTTTACTTTAAAACTTCAACAAATATTTTTTCAATACATAATTAAAAAATATTTATTATTATTATTATATTATTTTTTTTTGGCTTAATATAACTTAAATTATTTTATGTATTTTAAAATTTATAAAATTAAAACATTCTTTTAGAGTCTTAAAACATAATTTAGAAAGACATAAAAAAAATCATTCAAATAAATATTTAAATATTTAATTAGTTTTTGGTTAGTATAAAAGTAAAAAAAAATAGATAAACAAAACCCGATTATATTTAAGCTTAAAAATTTGAAATGTCTTTCATGAAATATTTTATTAAAAATCAATAATAAATACATTAAATATATAAAAAAATATATGAAATTAAGCAAATACATTTTTTTAAACGTTAATAACACTTTATTTACTTTAATAAAATATCCAATATCAAAAATATTTTTTAATATAATCAATTTTTCATCAATATTAAATTTAGTATTATATACAAAACAAATATTTAGATTAAATAATTAGTTTTAGGTTAAAGGCAATGTATAAAATAAAACTAAATATTGCAAATTATTGGATATTTGATATGGGTATTCAATTAATTTGTATTCGGTAGAAATGATTGAATTGATTTTGGCTTAGTAATTTAGTGATTTGAATATAAAAAATATATAAAATATGAAAATCCATGTAAGACTTTATATTTGATTTTTTTTTAAATGCAAAAAAAATATATAAATAGATATAAATAAAATTCATTTATTTAATGTCACTATATAGAAATATTGCAAAAAAAAACAAGTTAAAACCAAAATTTATATCTCTAATGCTTAAGGCACAACTCAAGTCTTAAATAATGTAAATAACTTAACTGGCTTCCCTTTGTCTTTGCTTAGACATGAGTAGCAGTGACACCTATATAGTTATCGTGTGGGGCTTGTAGCTGCTTAACATATGCCATTTATAAATGCTAAAGAGCGAAGTTGGCTTTTAGTTAATGGCAAACAAATTTCCACGATTTTCCCTGTAGCTGACAACGGCCTATGGCAAAAGGCAGCTGTCAGTCAAAAGTTTGAGAAAGCATAGACCCAGCGCAATCGTCTTTGACTCTGCATACGATTATTCACACACACACACACACACACACACACACACACACACACACACACACACACATGAACATAAACTTATATAGACAAATAGTTAGACAGATAGACAGACCTTAAAAGTTTGTTGGCTTGTGGAAAAAGTTGCTCAGCGAACGAAGCCGAAAAAGTTTTTAAGTAAACGCGCAGCAGTTGGCGAAAATGACGATGGCTGGTATCCTGTGCCACAGATCACAGACCGCAAGAGCTAAAAATCAAAAACTTTAACTTAATGAAAATGCAATATTTGTCTTAACAAGAAAGAGCAGCCACCTTCGACTAGTCGAAGGTTTGTTGCTCTAGAGACAAATGTTGTATTGAAACCAAAAATATTTTAAGTGAGTTCCTAACAGAATTTGTAAAGAGTTTTACGTGTTACATAGCTAACAGCATAGCTGATATAACAGTTTGGGTAGAGCAGCACAACTTTTCGTTGTCTGCGCCAAATTTATGCATTATGAAACAAAATCAGACCAGAATCAGAGCTTGTTGATACTGAAATTGAAACGCAGCAAGTCAGGAAACTGATTATTATTTTATTTTATTTTCCCACTTCAAAATCAGCATTAAATTAACGTAATAAAATTCGAATGGCCAGCAAACGGAGGAAGTCCAACAATGCGAAACGCACAGCCAATCTATTCAAATGCCGTCCCCGAAGTCTTGATCAACTAGAGAGATGGGAGTTTCTACGCTTTCAATCCGCTCTCAATGCAGCTGCCAATTTGAACAAGAACTTACACAGTTCGACTACAGTGCCGAGCAATGGTTGTGCAGCCAAATCCTATGATGATTTACTGAGCATCGATCAGAGCCTCTTTGAAAATCCCTTTACGTGCGGCTGTCTCGCGTTGACTGTGTTGCTGCTCAACTGTGTGCAGAGCAGCTACTCCACCATAAGAAGAATTTTACGGCTCAAGCGAGAAACTCGACTGAGTCGATCACAGAAGCTATTTATTTAAATTACAGTTTTTATTGTATAAATACCAGTATATTTTGCCAGATCGTAGTAGAAACATTTGGCAGTTTTACTCAATAAAAATATATACATAAATATCAGCAAGTAATATAATAACAGCTCTTGATCTCTAATCAGTTTCATTCAAAACATGAGTCAAGACTCAACAAACGCTCCAACGCGCGACAGTTACATGTTGTGTGTAAGACTTCTTGATTTCAAAAGGCCTTCAGGTTCAACGCAGCCAACCTAACACATTGTCAGAGGCCAAAGGAACAGACATATCTAAGTCAAATGAAATAATACGTCAATCCTAAGCATGCACTCTGCACCCTGCTGCACAGCTTACGCAGCGGCTGCACTTGGACATGCTGTTATGGGTTTCACTATGGTAAGTAAATAGTTGAAAAACTTTTGTTCTAGAAGACCCATTTTATAGAAAGCACCAGTATCATCACAGTAAGTCTCTATTTTTGTGGTATATATATTTTTAGACTCTAGCTTTTATGGTTTAACAGATCACTGCATTCATACAGACAGACAGACAGACAGGCGCACATGGCTTAGTTGGTGCAGGTCATCCAAAAAGATAAAAATATGGTCTGCCACGCCTCCTTCTGCCTGTTACATACATTTTTACAACTGCAATGGGCTCAGCGTATTCAAATATGCAAAAGAATGAATTGGAGCTGAAAAGAATATTTAATATATTTAATTTGATGAATTATTAATTATTTTCAAATAAATGAAAGTAGCATAAATTATATAAATATATATTTATTTATTTACCCAAAATTATGAATATTTAAAACAATTAATTTTTATTTTTAAATTTTTCGAGCATTTATCCGAGTAAACTCACATACATTTATGCATAAAATTTATTTTCATATTCATTTTTCTGAATAATAATTAAAGCTCGCAATCAGATGACGCTGCTAAACTAGGCATATCACAAATAAGTAAGACTTAAGATTTTCTTTTTGGTTAATATTTAAGCTAGTCTCTTTACTACAATTACTTAATATTTCCCATCAACTTTTTTCATTCCAGTCAATGAACAATGAGCAAGCGCCGTTCACATTTATTCATGAAGCAACTAGGCTAAATTGTGATACACTTAGCAAGAAATAAAGAAAACGCTACACATTAAATCCTTTTCAACATTCTCCATCCCAGCCCTCGCACACGCAACCCTAGCGAATGCAAAGTCTGCATAATTTAGACGCCCAAAACTTTAGTCGGAGATTTTTTATGCGTTACGCTGCACGTAAATTTGGGGTCTCGCTCGTTATGTATGAGTGTGTGTGTAGGTGTGTGTGTGTGTGTGTGTGTGTGTGTGTGAGCGTGTAAGGCAGGGATGCGCAGATAATCCAAATCTCATTACGCGCAAGTCGTACTTAAGATTAAAAATAATTATTGCAATTTTTGTGCCGCGTCGCGGCATCACGTAGCCGCCGTGTGTGCCCCAATGCGCGGGCCGAGGGCCTAGGCGGCTGCGAACACAACGTTGAATAGAATCGACTGCATAATACACGTTTGCATCATTGTTGGGTAGTAGATCTATAGCGCAGCTAAAGCAATTCAACTGCTAAAATTCTTAATTTGTCAGATGCCCATACGATTTGTATTTGCATTCATTCGAAGAAGGCGACACACAGCTACATTACTGTCTCGATGGCACAACGGAAAAACCAATATGCTCATTTTCACTTAGCGAACGTGTAGTAGAAAAAGTGAAAATTCAATTAGAATGCGGCAACTTCATACGAGAGAGCTCGACGCTCGACGCCCGGCTGCCAGCCATGAGGAGGTTCTAACTGTCTGCCTGCCTGCCATCTGCCACCGCGCTCCGCTCGGCTCCGCTCCAAATGCAATGGCGACAAGTTACCGGTAGATACAGGTAGCCAGAAAACTGGCAAAAAAAAGAAAAAAATAGAAGGAAAATGCCGTCGCGTAATCCTTTTGCCAGTCAGCCAACGGCAGGCAACGAGCCCAACCACAATAATTTGATTTTACTTTGCTTTAACTTCATGAAAAAGTTTCAAGTTTTTTCACACACACACCTTGCCCACAACACACGTGGAAACACCTCTCTCTCTCTCTCTCTCTCTCTCACTCCATTTTTTTTTTTTGACTTCACACTGATAAAGTTTTTAATTTTGCAGCTCTGAAACTCATTTAGCGCAATGGAAAGTTCTGCCAGCTCGGAAATCTGATACGTGTTTTAGAATGTCTGGCGCATATTAAATTTAAAGTGCTCCCGCTACAGTCTTTATTGGCTTGCGGCGCAGATGCCAAAGATGAAGTTACAAATTGCCAACAACTCGAAACACGAAATTTTCCAAAAAATGTGCCGTCAACCGGAAAAATACACAATCTTTAAATTCATCTTCATTACGCAAAATGCATTCAAAATGAGTTTTTTTTTTTATTTTTTATTTCCGGCAAGCAGCGCAAACTTTGTACGAAATCCGCAACGAGTGGAGCAAAAAACAACAACAACTAAATGTAAACGTACTAAAACAATTTATGGAACAGCTTTTGCCAAAATCAAATGAAAAACATATATACATATATATTCATTTATATATCTTATATATATATATATATATATATATATATATATATATATATATATATATATATATATATATATATATATCCCTTTTTGCATAGAATAATATTTGAGAAGCTCTAACAAAATATTTGGCTTACATTATTAAAACGGATTGCACTCCATAATAATGCAAATTGTAAATGTTTTTACAGGCAATTATTGTTGCCCAGTATTAGTTAGGTTCAGGCTGTATTGAGTGTGAAATAATGAGTGCTATAGATAGATACCCTACATAGTTCAGTTTGACAAGAAAATATGCATAGTAATGTCAACTATGTTTATATTATATATGTATGTATATCAACTACAGTTTATCTGCCTGCTCTGATCAAGAGGTATGACAGCATCCATTGTCTGTTCGCTAAACCTCGATAGGTTAGACACCCCATACATATAGTCATATACAAATGTATGCGATTCAGATATAAAATGTGATTCCAATAGCATTACTCACAGCATTGGCGTGACATTGAGCTATAGACCAAGTGCGTTGGTGACACATAAACTAAGTCCAATTACGACTTACGAGTACCTAACTACTAGTTACTAAATGACACCGGTCATCAATTAAACAGCTCTCGTACTTTGCCTAAGGCAATGGCAAATGTCTTATTAATAATTCAGGCCAGCAAGTCAAATGCCAAATGCCAAATGCCGCGTGCCAAATGCTAAGGGCCAAAATGCAAGAAGCCCGGCAGTTGGAGTCGTTGTTGTAGCCAACTCATTTGTCACACTGAAATTTATTAAAATGATTATCTCGTACATACATATCGCACGGAATGCGTAATTTTTGTCAGTTTGTTGTTGGGGGAGGCGTGGCTATGCCACCCTCACCGATTTTTTCTCTCCTTTTTTGTGTGTGGCCACAAATTGCAGTTGCGTTTGTTATTAGAGGCAAACACAGAAAAGACAACAGCTTCTGGCTTTGCCTGTCTGATAAGCCAGTGAGTGTGGTTTCCATACCCTGCACAGAGTTGAAGAGAGGTATGAACAACGGATGAGGATAAGGGCTAAAAGTTTGGCCAACTTTATATAGATTATTTAGAGAGGTGTAGTAGGGGGTATAGGGGGAGGTATAGTATGAGGTATAGGGGGAGGTTTAGTAGGAGATATAGAGGGAGGTAAAGTAGGAGGCATAGAAGGAAGTATAGGAGGAGGTATAGAAGAAGGTATAGTAGGAGGAACAGGAGAAAGTATAGTAGAAGCTATAGTAACAGCTATAGTATCAACAATAGTACGAACTATAGTAGGAGCTAAAGTCGCAGCTATAGTAGAAGCTATAGTGAAAGGTATTAAATACAATTAACTACCTAACTATCTAATTAACAGAGTATCTGCGCGTTGATTAAGCCTCTTTCCGGTACTCTATCATGTTGGCCTTTGTCTTTTGGTCCTTTTGCTTGGGCATAGTTTAATTGTAGCGCGTGTCGGACCTGGTTAAATAGGGCAGAGGCAGAGGCTGAGACAGTGCCAATGGCAAGGGACACTGGCAGTGGCAGTGGCAGTGGCAGGGGCTGAAGCTGTGACTGTGGCTGTGGCTGTGGCTGGGGCGTGGTTAGAGCAACCTTGAGGCAGAGGTAAGGGCAATTAGTTGAACTACGCCCTGGGGAATTGCGATAATTAAAATGCTGCTGTATGCCGCAATATTTTTTAGCTGCCATATCAGACTAATCAGATTGCTCCTATTTCAAACCAGTCAACCTTTCTTTGGCATATACCACCCACCCACACCCACCCACCCATACACACACCCACACACACACACATGCATACGCACTGTCACACGCACGCTGTGGGTAAATCAACATTTGCGTTTAATTTGATGGTAAAAAGCACTTTAATTTAGTTGCCAAAGCCATCGAGCCAGCATCAACAGCCAACAGTCCGCAGGATTAGAATCCTATTAATTCAAATTCAAAGCGAATACCAAATTGATTGCCAGCAATCGCTTTTTGCCGTTTTGCTCTTCAAGCTGTTCTTTTTGTTACCAACAAAAAAAAAAAAAAAAAATGGGGGAAAAAAACTCTTTGCATTGTTTTCATACAAAAATATTTTTCGTAACTATTTTATGGAGGGAACGTGCGATGCGACGTCTTTTGTTGCTCTGCCTCGGCTCGTTGGGACTCCTTTGACGGCAGCTCCTTGGCCAGAATTGCCACCTGGGATGGCATTCTCATTTGAATGGCTTCTGTGAGTGTTTGATTTCGATTATTACGAATCACTCACAATTGCAATTTCCAATGCACCGCAACGAAGGCAGCAGCAGTTGGCTTCCAAATTGAAGCTCTTATCGAATGGCTTTAATTCGGCTTGGCGTCAAGTTCGTGGCCACAAGCAATATAATTGTTATCTAGTCCATAGCAGGGCTGGCATTGAACACACATTTGCGAGGGTTGTCTAAATTAATTATATATTTTTGCTTATGGCTGAACTGAGATGGAATAAAAAAATATTTTTTCAAAAATAGCAACGAAAAGTAGCAAAAATTTAAAGAAATGCTAAGAAAAATACAGAAAAAAATTTAAAAAAAAGAAATTTAATAATAAATATTTAGAAAATATAATATATATAAAATAGAACTCATGGAAAAACTAAAGAATATATATAAAAACCATGTTAAAAATGTATAAATATATTTTTAAAATTTCTATATTTCATTATTTTTATTATTTGTGATATTTTTTTAAATATTAAATAGAATTTAAAATAAACGTAATAAAATATACAGAACAAATATAGAAAATATTGAAAATATTCTTAAAATAAATTATAAAATTATAAAGAAAATATTAACATTATTATTTTTAAATATCATAATATAATTCATAATATCACAATATCAAAATACTTCAGCTAAAAATAAAAAATACTGAAAACAATCTTAGCAAAATTATAAATACAAAAAAAGTTATTTTCTTCTTTTCTTCTTTTTGTAAAAATCTATCAAATATAATCAAAAATTTAAATATATTTAAAAACCAATTTCAAAGCATTTTTGAGGCAACAACTAAAACTTTCTTGTTATTTGCCAGACTTAAGACTAGTTAAAAATCAAAGGATAAACAAAGAGATTGCACAGAAATAATAACGTAATATATTGCAACCTTAATGTTTCTATCTTTCTTGCCGATTTTGATCTTGTTAAAGTAGCAAATTTGTTAAGCTGCCTTCGCGGGAACAATTCTTATATGACAATTCAGTATTCAATTTACAATTGAGCTGCTATTAAAAAAAAAACCAAGCTGTAATTATTTTTTTAATGATAAATCTATTTTCAATAATGCTATTTATGAAGTTCAAATAGCAACTACAAATTGACTTTTTAACTATGCGAAGCCCAATCATTTGTGCAGTAAAGACATTAAATATTCATATTTTATGAAACAGCAAATATCGTCTTTAATTATAGATTTGCTGTTCTTGCCTCTTTGCAATAATAAACTTCAACAATTGTTTGCTCTGCGTTCATTTTGCAAGTACAAAAACTATTTTTGCTTGTTTTGTTTTCTTTAGGTTGCGCAGCTGGCAGCAACTTTCAATTTGGCAAACGGCAGCAAATGTCGTCACGAAAACAAAAAAACAAAAAAAAAAATGAAAATAGCTTAAAAAGTCAGGCAAAGAAAATGTTGGCGGAAAAAGTGTTTGGCAAATTTGTGTTTCTACACGCAGTTTGTTTTTCTTGCTTCAGCTTTCGGGGCGCATGTGTGTGCGAGCATCGTGAAAGGCAAATTGTTAAGCCTCGAGCAAATAAGGCTGACACGGGAAAGGGTATTCCGCTGTAGCAATGCAGAGTGCAAAGAGTATATCAGCGGCAAAATTCAACGTGAATTCCAGAGGAAGCTAAAAGGGTATCAGCAGTCGAAGAGTTAAGCTAGGATCATCTTGGTAATAGAAATAATAGTAGACTATCAAAAAGCGTTTAAAGTGAATAGTGAAATACGTTTTGTTTGTAGAGTCAACAACTAGAGGTAGAGATGTTAGAGTATAGTATCAACAATTGCTATAACTTGAATATATATTTATGGGAAGATAGGAAGAAAAGGTAATGTAGCACAAATTAAAGCAGAACATCAGAAAACCACAGGGTCTGTGCTAACATATTCTAGAAAATGTAAGATCTATCAAAAAAAAAACTTTAAAAATAGTAAAAAATTACAAATTATTTATTAATTGAAATTGGATACATCCTCTCTGCACTTTTCTAATAGGTGTAAAATAAATTAATTAAAAAATTTTACAAAATATTTTCATGTATTTTAGATGCTTTTTTATACAAAATTTGTTATATTCAATCAACTCAGCATTACAAAACGTTTTTTTTTTTAATTATTATTTATTAATTCATGAATCTATATTTTGTTACCTCCAAAATAAGCCCCACCAGTTAGGGTTTTTCCAATCTTCGAGGCATTTAAAAAGACACTTGTTCGCGATCTTGTTCAGCTCCTCCTTAGATGTCGTCATTGTCCGCTCAATCGTAGCATCCTTTCATGGGTCTCCTCAGTTTCGGAAACAAGAAGAATATCTATAAAATTTGATCCACATTCTTTGCTCACTTTCTTGGTATCGACAAAAATCAAAGACGAAATACGACCAAGCAAAAAAGCTGTCAAAACTTAAGTCAGCATTCAAAGTGGTCAAACTTGTCGAAATATTCAAGTGGGGCACATGAGGCTCCAGCATAACGTCACAAAACACATCATAATTTGGATATACATTACCCGATGCAATTGAAAATTCGCGACACTCTTCAAACAGACCTCGCATATCCCTTTCACCTGTTGTTGACACATTCAAAAACAATAGATAGAGCGCTTTGCAGCCATAGAAATAAATATACAGTTCCAGCATTTTATACGTATTACAATTGTTTTCATTTTTTATTTGATATATTCGAAGACTTAGTGCATAATTCGCTTCGTATAAAGTGTAGAAAAGTGAGCACAGCTAACGTTAGGACTAAGCTACATAATCAATAAAATTATTCATATATGCACGTATATATATGTATATATATATATATGTATATATATATATCTATTTATATATGACAAATGGTATATGTATGTATTTATGTGTTTATATTGAATGTCTCATACTTAAAACAGTATTTCATTTGATTTTGGCCAAAGTTGAGTAGACAAACCGCAATTAAATATATAACAGAAACAAATGGCATACAGTTTGAGATGCACTTTACAAAACTAATAATATACATATGTGTGTGTGCGTGTCATTATGTATGTGTGTGTATGTATGCATATAAATTCATATGATTAATTTTTATAAATATTTCTTTGTGACTAACTCAAATTCGTTGGTTTATGCCTGTTTGCTTGTTATGTTTTTTTGGTTTCATTGTTATGTGCTGTGTGTGTATGTGTGTGTGTTCGTGTGTGTGTGTATGTTGTATTTACATAAATAAATAAGCTACATGCCTAAATGAAGTTTAACAAAGCATATGACATAATAAATGTAACTACTAACTGTTGGCTACAACTCTTCAAAGTTATACAGGAAACCCGTCTCTCTCTGTGTGTGTGTGTGTGTAGTATTTATATTAGTTCTTCCAAAAAAGTTTCAAAAAGTATTTTATCCATTTGGTTCACGTCTCTCTCTCAGTGTGTCTGTGTGCGTGTGGGCAGCATCAAAAGGAAGCTTCCTGCACACTCTTCTGCTGCTTCATCTAGACTAGGGGCGTCGGTGACAATGTGGCACGTGTTGTTGTTCTGGTTGGTGATTTTGTGGGTGTGGCGGCACCACTGCCACTGCCACTGCCGCTGCTGTGCTCCACTAAGCCGCTACCATGCAATCGAAATAGTTCGCCCACCGTAATGGACACCTGGACGGCACCTTTGCCCTCAAGCACATCGGCGGCACAGCAAATTAGATTCTGTGTACAAAATAAAAATTTGTTTCAATTATTAATAAAAAGCACTCAAAATTATAGCAGAAAGTTAAGTCTATATCAAAAGACTGCTAGCACAAGCACACACAACAGTTTGACAGTCGCTGTGTCGGGTGGTGTGTCTTGGCTAAGGCAACAGTTGCCATGCAACTGTGCACGCACAGTGTGCAAAGAAACTAGTTTTGCTTTTTATAATTTTTTTTATATATATATGTATATGTATTTCTTTGACATTTGCGCATTGCGTTCTTGTGGTGTATGCTTACAATAAATGCATTTGGAAGTTTTGCTCCACTGTGCAGTGTATATATAGAGAATTTCCTACAATAAATGCAACTTTGCTTGTTGTTGTTTGGCTTCATTTCGTATATCAAAAAATTTTACACTGCCTCTCATAAATATATGGATCATGATTTGTTTATAATTTTTTTTTTGATTGTTTTCCTTTGCG
This sequence comes from Drosophila anceps, assembly GCA_035045945.1. Taxonomy (NCBI): domain Eukaryota; kingdom Metazoa; phylum Arthropoda; class Insecta; order Diptera; family Drosophilidae; genus Drosophila; species Drosophila anceps. The sequence continues at coordinate 5,425,319 of JAWNON010000190.1, forward strand.
TTGACAGTGTTGGAAAAGTTCTTAAGAATATATATATATATATATATATATATATATATATATATATATATATGGGGCATAGCTTGTCTTTGTTAAATGTTGTTTATAAAAATTAGAGACTATAACTAAATTTATTATATATATATATATATATATATATATATATATATATATATATATATATATATATATATATATATATATATATATATATATATATATATATATATATATATATATATATATATATATATATATATATATATATATATATATATATATATGTATATATATATGTTTTTTTTGCATTTCTTATAACTGCCTGAATGTTTATATATCTTTCTCTTTTCTCGGGGTCTTCTTCTTCCAATTTTGTTAGACAAAATATAAATATGTTGTTTGTTGTTAAGTACTTGTTAACTAATTTTAAATAACTACTCAAGTTTTCGAATGTGCGTTTCTTTTAGAAATTTGATTAGCCTTTCATCGAGAGTTTCGTTAAGTACTTAAGCATATATGTATATATATAATTATAGGTATGTGTGTATAAATTTTAATTAAATTATAGCGATATAGTATAGGAATGTTATATTTAGTTATTTTGTTTTCCATTTTAGTGATAAATAATACAATTATAGTCATTGGGAAAAGAGTTCACTCATTAGATAGAAATTTTGTTTGTTTCGCTCTGAAAAGTCTTGGCAACAAAATCGAGAAATATTGCTTGTGTGTAAGTGTGTGTGTGTGTGCTATATCATGTATATATAGCAGATTCTGACTGTCTGCACAGTCAAAGGCACTATTTGTGTCAAATTTGAGATGAGAATTGCTGTGCGTTGAATAGACTGTTTAAAAGATTGTGCTTTCGACTATATATATATTGTTGATCTTTGAATCTTTGAGTCGAATTAAATTGTTATCTATATATTTCACTACGATGGCAGCTCGTATTACTTTTCGAGCTGCCCTCGTATTGTGCTGAAGCTATCGAATTGTTTTCTATAACTATTTCACGATTGTTTTTTTTCCTTTTTTACAAACTATTTTGTGTCCCTGCTTTCAGTTAAAACCGTACAACGCCTGTTCGACTGCCTGCTCCAATAACAACAATCCCTATATGTATTATATAACTATCTATATCCTCTCTTGCATCCTAACTGTTAAACACACCTGTCTACTCTCTACTTAGTTCAACTAACAAACGGAACGCAAATCAAGTTTCTCTTTTTTTTCTTAGTTTCGTTGTAGGAATGGGCATAGCTTTTGACTTCTCTATAAATAAATATATATATATGATGGATATACTTTTGAAATGAACTGTATGATTATGTGGTATATGGGTTTATATATGTAAGTCTCACAGGATAGCAAATACAATTTGTGGGAATACCCTCAATATGCGTTTTGGCTTTACATTTTTGTATTATTATTATATAGTATATATGTATATAGTCATGAATGTTTATAAATGTCACAGGATAGCAAATACAATTTGTGGGAATACCCGTAATATAGCTTTTGGCTTCTATATGATGAGGAAAATGATGAAATATGATGAACTGGGTATTGTATAATCTCACATATGTAAATCATACATAAATCTCACAGGATAGCAAATTTGTAGGAATACCCGCAATATCTCTTGCAGTACAAAAAGTCTTTGGGTTTATGGAATTAACAACTAGGGAATTTGCGTAATACTTAAAAGCAGCCTCAAGAACTCGAACTACGAGAGTTAAATGTGTTTTTCTTTTTCTGATTAGTACAAAGCGCCATAAAAGCTGTCTTAGAACTATTGGCAATATATAAAGGCAATAGCAGCTATATAGACTATATATATAACTACTATATGTGCTAGCCGGGCAATGGAAAGAACACGAGCCATAGGAAGGTGACTATAAAAACGCACGACAATATGATCGTGAGTGTGTGCGAGTCGTGCTTTAGCAACGAAGTGCCAGCTTCGTGTTGCTTCAGCTGCTTCAGTTGCGACTGCTGCGATTGCTGTTCATCTATGCGATAGATGCTGAAGACCTCCAGCTTCGGTTGCTGTTCGAAGAATTCAATACGCTTCGCAAGAGATTTCACTGAAGACTGCTTCTCCTCCTTTGGCTGTTGTTGCTGTTGCTGTTGCTGCGGCTGCTGCTGATGCGGCTGCTGCTGTTGCTGCTGCTGCTGCTGCTGCTTCTCGTCAATTAGATGATAGTGTCCAGCCGGTCCAGCGGCGGCCACATCGTGTTCGCTTTCGATAATCGTTTGCAGCATGCGATTGTTGTTGTTCAATTGAAAACTATTTTGGCCATGCACACTCAATAGATTGTGCTTGATCTTCTCATAGGTCTTCAGTTTGGCTGTGCGCAGCAGCTGACCCATTGCACCCAGTTGCTGTTGCTTTGGTCGCTCGTAGAGCATACATGTTGCTGTTGCTATTGTTACATCATCATCAGACATATGCGCTTCCACACAATTCTCATACATAACATTATCTAGTTGCTGCAACATCTGTTCTGGCTGTTTGGTGCAGGAGTTTTGTGCTTGCTCTGGTTGTTGCTCATGCTCTAGCTGCAGCTGTTGCAGTTTTAGCTGCAGCTGTTCCTGCTGTTGCAGGCAGCGCATATGCTGATGATGTGGATTCGCATCGAGCGCAATCAAAGCGGCCACTGTGCGCAATAGGGCAACTGCATTTGGTACGCGTTGCCGCCCAGCATTAGTATCAATGTTATTGTTGTTGCTGCTGCTCTTACTGCTGCTGCTGTTGCTGCTGTTGCTGTAGCTGCTGTCTTTATCATTGACATACACATCAGCGTCATAGTCATCATCAGCGCGTGGTTGTTCGTTTTGTTGTGGCACAACATCTGCACAGGAGCAAATCAACTCCTGCAACCAACACCAATAACAGATTTTATGCATCATTTTTTTTTGTTCAAAGTGTACGTGTGTAGGTGTGTATTGTGTGTGTGTGTGTGTGTGTGTGTGTGTGTGTGTGTGTGTGTGTGTGGAGGTGTGGGGGTAAGGGCAGGTGTTTCTTAAATGTAAACTGACTACAAAAGCGACAAAGCTTTGGGCACTATAAAGCATTTCAATTGCCCCACAACCAAATATTTAGCTAATTCTATACAATGTTCACTAACTTAGAAATAGGACTGTAGCTGTTACAACATAGTGTGAAATACATACCTCATCGACGCCAATGCGACGACAAGCCTCCAAGAAATTATCCACATTGCGGCGGCAGCGTGCCATGGATAGTTTGTTCTACAAAGAAACGATATTAATATATATACATAAAATATAGTATAAAATATATATTTCTAGTTGTTGAAGAGTTAAGCAAAACAATTTGGTACAGGGATTTGCTCATTCTTTAGACTAATTAACTTATAATTTCAAGTAGCATTCATACCACTTTTAAAATCTATTTCATAGTCCCACTTAGTTCAACTTAAAACTGAATCACAAATCATTGCACCACAATTGCTTTGTTAACCCTACAATCGAACCACAATACGCACCACACCGGGTGATGGCACATGTATGCTGGCCACAGAGCGCGGGCGCACATAGTTGGCCAAATGACAGAGTATGACGCCGTCAGTCAATGCCGATGCAATGTCCTCGGGCAGCGTCATCTTAAGACGCGTTTCAATGATCTGCAAAAGTAAAAGAATTAGAATTGATTTCAACTATAAAAGCATTTATTACTCACGCTGCGCAGCTGTGACATGAGTTCGGTTTCCTCGCGCTGTCGATCAAACTCTCTGCGCATAGTGAAGCTGAGCTTCTCGGCAGGTATATCATGATTCCAGGTGACTGTGCGTGGTGTCTTTACGTTGCCCAATTTGCTGCTATTGCTAACAGGTGACTTTATTACGTTGCTTCCAGTAGCACCAGCAGCAGCAGCAGTACCTGCACCACCGCCACCGCCACTACCATTGAATTTGGTGGTGCAGCCATTGTTGTTGCTGTTGGTAAGCACCCCAACTCCATTTTTCAGCGGGCTTTGAGGCTTTACGTAGCCCACACAATTGGAACCACTGCCCTCGGCTGATGATTTGACTGATGATGACATCAGTTCCGTGTTGCGTGATGGAATCACCTTTTGTATAGGTTTCTTTGGTATGACCACATCGTCGATGCCATTGCCATTGCTGTTGCTGTTGCTGTTGCCATTGCTGCTCGGCTGCTTCATAATGGACTTGGGCAGGGTGGCGTTTGAGCCATTGGTGAGACGTGGCAGCTCCTCCTCATTGGGGCTTGAGTTCGCATTTGGATGCTTTTGCTTATACACGCTTATCTCCTGATTGCGCTGCTGCTTCAAGGCATCCTTATATTCCCTTTAAAGCAAAACAAGATTTGATTAGATTTATAAATACTTTTTCGATCCAAGACTTACTTATAGGTCTGTATATTGTTGAGACTCTTGCTTGACTTCCCATTACTGCGCTCTTGATGATGATCCAGCATCAAATCCTCGTCCTGATCCGGTGACGAGCCGTTGCTGGAGCTGTTCGAGTGTGCGTAGCTAATGTGCTCCATTGAACGCTTACAGGGCGAGGAAACGGGCGAAACTCCAGCACTCAGAGTCAGACTCTCGTCCACAATGGTGCTGGTGCTTGAGGTCAGCGATGCATCCATCAACAACTGTTGCTGCTGCTGCTGCTGTTGATTATTGCTGTTGGAGGGAGGCATCGTGCGAGGCAGCGTGGCACAATGCAGTGGCGAGTCAGTCTTCGACTTGCCGGGCGCATCGTGCGACCAGCGCTTGTCCAGTCCATCGCTGGTGCTATAGCCCGAATCGATTTGATGCCGCAACGCATTCCGTTGCGTGGATGTCGTTTCCAGCATGTTGCCGCTAGAATTGTGACGCGGTGCACGTCGCAATGTCGTGTAGCCGTCATAATTGCCACCTGCTCGAGCACCTTTCTCCTCCTTGGTTGCCTGCGTCTCCAGAAACTTGAATACGTGCACCAGGCCTCGCATACAGAGCTAAAAACGAGAAAGCAAATATGGAATTGAGTGCGGAATAATAACGAAGCTGCAAACTGGACAATCGTTGAACCAGATCCAATATGAGACTACAATCTAATTGTAACTATGACAATAATAATGTTTAGTATTAGAGCTGATTAAAATTAGGAATAAGCTAAGCTAGAGCTCTTGTTAATAAATCGAAATTGTAGTAGGTCTAAAAGATCTAGTTCAAGTTGATATATAATTTGCATTGTTGAGTAGCTTAGCTAACTAAAAGCTATCGTTCATGAACAACTTCTAAGTCAAAAGTATAAATCAATAGAACGAATCGCGCTCGTTTGAATAACTAGTATAAGACTATTTGTCCTCCAAGACCTACTGAGCTGAGTCAAATGAACCGAATTGTTCGCTGATCATTGAATTAGTTCAATCATTTGTTCAAACTTACTTATTCAGTCAAATTTCCTCTACTTACTTCACTTATTATACAACTACAACTCAAATCCTATCATTCTACTACTACAACTCTTCTTCTACAACTCTACTATTGCAACTCTACTACTTACATTTCTCCTCTATGATGCTACTACTAAAATTTCTACTACTACAACTCTACTACTACAACTCTACTACTGCAATTCTACTATCGCAACTCTACTACTTACATTTCTCCTCTATGATGCTACTACTAAAATTTCCTAAATAGCTAGTACTAAATTTTTACTGCTACAACTCTTCTACAACTCTACTACAACTCTGCTACAACTCTACTACTACAACTCTACTACTACAACTCTACTACTGCAGTGCTACTACTACAACTCTACTACTACAACTCTACTACTACAACTCTACTACTGCAACTCTCCTCTATGATGCTGCTACTAAAATTTCCTAAATAGCTACTACTAAATTTTTACTGCTACAACTCTACTACTACAACTCTACTACTATTTCTTATTACTTATCAGATATTATAACTTTACCACTACAACTCTACTAATATTTCACTCTCTACTCTTAAAACTCTTCAATTTGCCAATCTGAATAGAAAATGTGATAGTTTCCCAGCTGAGTTGGCTATATAAATAAAATGTAGAATTGATAGGCTATCTAATCAGAGTTTTTTTTTTCATAACTATGGCATATTTCTGCAAATAGATAATATTATGAGAAATAGATCAGAGTCATTTGTACTCACGCTTGCTGGTGGCGAGGTAAGAGGATTGTTCTCCAGCTGCAGCTCCACCAGTGTGCTCATGTGCCTTATCTCTAGCGGCAGACCGGCTATGCGATTGTTGCTCACGTCCAGGGAGACCAGGCTCAAGCAGGTGACCTCACGCGGCAGATAGAGCAGCTGATTGCTGCGCAGCGAGAGGGAGCGTAGGGTGCGCAGCTCGCCAAGACGAACGGGCAGGGCGGTCAGCTGATTGTAGGAGGCATCCAGATCGGTGAGCGTCTGATCCAATCGGCCCAGCTCATCGGGCAGCGTGGCCAATCGATTGTTCGAGACGAGCAACACTTGAAGCGGCAAAAAACAGATCTCGCGTGGCAACGAGCTCAGCTGATTGCTGCGCAGATCCAAATAAGTCAACGACGAGAGCTGCTTCACAGATTCCGGTATGCTGCGTATGGTATTATGATAGAGCATCAGTGTCTCCAAGAAAGCAAACGTTGTGATCTCCTCTGGCAGCTCACAGAATCTATTTCGGGACAGATCTGTAAAAGACAACAACAAGGCGGGAGCGACATTAATTACAGCTGCAAAGGGGGACCGTTGACTTGTTTATTTTTGGAAGGCAGGCTAGGAGAAGAGGGTGAGAGCAGTGGAAAAGGGAGACAAAAGAGTAGCAAGTAAGTAGTAATTCTCATTTGACCTTACGAAAAAGAGAAGAGCAGTTGGAGTTTCCAGTTTCCCTAAGGGAAAAGAAGCCGCCGAAAAAGAGTTCACAGTTTCCCTTATCACCGCAACATTGCTTGGGGCAACACCAATTCCCGACTCGGCTGCGTCAGAGTGGAGCGCATGACCTCAATCTGCCGGCAATTTACGATTTACCCACTCGTTGGACGCCGGTCCGCTCCCCGTTTGGTGGAATGGGCAATTAATTTACTAAATGAATTTGCATGCAAAATGAGCGCGGGGCAAGTGGTGCAGTGGGCTGGGCGGTTTTAGCATAGCGTGCAAAGACAATGGTGGTAAAAGGAAAATACAAAAAAAAAAAAGAGCGAAGCAAACAAAACAAATTCATTGTGTACACGAAATTGTGCGTAAAGTTGTTTAAATTCTGCTGGAGTGGGCGTAGATTAGGTATAAAGCAATTTAGCTGAGAGGCAGATTGGATAATGTGTGTGTAGGTAGGTAGATGAGGCACTATGAAGTATATGAAAAGCTGCTTAGTCTGAGAATTTCTCAGTTCTTGACTAGACTTTGGTTTTCTCTACGAATGAAAACTTATTAACTGTGAAGTACAGCTGTGGTCATAAAAATAGTAGTGTTGAAAACATTTGGAAAACAATTTGAATACATATTTTTATAAATATATATGCTAATTTTTACACTCGTTTCTTCTTCTTTTCAAATTTTTATGTTTAACACAACATTTTGCTGTTCAACATATCAGTCGCACTACTATTTTTATGACCACAGCTTTCATATACAGCTGTGGCCATAAAAATAATAGCTGCTTAGTTTGATGTCCAGAAATTCTTCAATTCTTTTAATTCCACATCAACTCTTCCAAGTTAGCACTTGGGTTTTCTCTTCATTTGAAGACTTTTTAACATCCATACAAAAGAGAATTATCATTGTTGAGCGAGCAGGAAAAGTGGCTTAAAACTCTAAAAATCTTTTCTTAGCTACTTCTCTAAGTGCTAAGAGCATTATAAACGGCCCTTAAACTAGTTTGTGCCCTATTAAAAGCACTTTGAATGGCCATCAAAATAATGCTCAGATGATATCATATGTAAAATTCAAGTAATAACAGAACTCGGCCGGCGTTTTTATTTTACTTTTATAGAACCAGCATGGGGTCTGTGTTCAAAAATAAACACATTTTTTAATGGGAGATGAATCACTTATTCTTATCAGAAATGAACTATAATATATTTATAGTTGATGTATAGTTTATAGTTGATTTATAGATTCCATATAGTATATATAGTTTATAGTTCATAAATTTAACTCAAAAAGTAGTTCAAAATCTTTAATTTTGAATAAACAAAAGCTTTTTAGTAAATAAACTCAAACCATAATAAGTTTTTGGAACTAGTTGTCCAACACTGGTTTTATGGTTCCAAATACTAATTTTGTTCTTCATGAATTGAGTTCACTTGTTGGCAAAAATGAGTTTTGTTACTGAATTTTATGCTCTCGTTAAGCTTTGTCCAATCTTTAGAACGAGTTATTCAACACTGGCAGAAGTAGTACTGCAAATACTTCTTATGTTCTCCATAAATTTAGTTCACTGTTGTGCTAATTTGTAATAAACGAGTTTCTTTGTAATTTACAAACTGAATTTGAAGCTCTCGTTAAACCAGTTCCAAAGAGTTGTTCAACACTGGCTACTGCAAATACTAGTTATGCTCTTCATGTATTTAGTTACTTCAAAGTTATGCTGATTTATAATTTACAAAATAATTTTGCAGCTCTCGCTAAACTAGTTCCAAGTCATTGGAACTAGTTGCACAACACTGGCTATTGCGAATACTGCTTTGTTCGCCTTTGCAAGTCGCTTATGCAATGCTCTTGAGGAGCAAAAACCAGAAATGTGAATCCATCAGCCACTTCCAAGTGCTCAACGCTAAAAACTGGCTGTCAACAGTCGTTGAGGCATTTGATTGCTGTGTTGTTGTTGTTGCTGTTGTTGATTTACGCACACAGCCAGTGGCTCCCCAACCTGCGAATGAAAATTTGCTTTATGCCTCGTTCACCTCATCATCGAAAGCAACAAAGAGGCAGGCAGGCAGGCAGGCACTTGGGGCGCGGCTTTTGTCGATTCTCGCTATGGCTTCACATAAGCGTAATCCCCATAAGTTCCATCTGCCCCGCCATTGCCCTAACTGCCCCCCCCCCCTTAGCTGCTTACAAATGCAGACAAAGGCAGCGCTTAAGATGGCATTGCCTGCAGTTGCAACACTTTGCGCTGCACCCACATGGCAAATGGAGACAGTTGAATAAACTTTGCCAGCAGCCAACAGGATGTGCCAAGGACTGCCGCAGACTGTGACATCATCAGCTTTAATCAGCTGATATCAGTTCTGATCAGCTTAGGCAGCTTGCGGAAATTGTATTTGCGCTGATTTCCCTCACAGCATCCGCGATATGGAGCAGTGACTAACTGGGGCTGCCACCTGCCACCTGCCACACATGCCTAGAGAGTCAGTCAGGGGCTGCTACTGCCGCTGCCACATGCCTCAACCTCTGACTCGTCAGCTGCCTGGGCAACTGCCTCTGCCTCTGCCTCTGCCACTGCCACTGCCACTGCCCCTACCTCTGACTCTTCATCTGCATCTGTTTTGGTCAATTGGCTATTGGCCAAAAACGCAATGCGCAAACAAATTGGTGCTACACACAACAAACACACAAATCAAATTGTTTCTCTTTTTTTGATGCCCTATGCAAGTGTGTAAGCGGGGTATTATGTTTTTGTGTGTGAGTGTAGGTGTTTGGTAGAAGGAGTATATATATTTTTGATCAGGGTCAGAATTGAGCCTATGGTATTAAATATATATACTATTATAATATATATATATATATATAGTTTCGAGTAGAATTTTATATGCAGTAGTGTTCATAAAAATAGTAGTGCAACTGAAATGATGTACACTACTATTTATATGAACACAGCTATATATATATATATTTATACATATATACAGTAACAATTCCAGTATAAATATACATTTGATTCAGCTTTATTAAAATCATCGCTTATTTCTTACACATGCTCAAAACATGCATAGCGTACCGGGTATTGCCAAGTCGTTCACTCTCAACTAAATTGCTTTAGTTTTCTCTTCTTTTTTGCATTTTTGCGTGGTTGTCGCGACATCAAAATTGGAAATTGGATCACAGCAGTTCGCGAATAATGTCGCACACCTGCAGCACAGCTCATAAATAATGTCGAAGCTACTCCCAGTATAAGCTACAAATATACACATACACATAGAGTTGTATATATATAACGTATAAGTTCAGGAGAATGCAGACTAAGAGCTATGGCTAGCCATTTATTGCTGCAGGGCGTCAACGGAAGCAACGAAAAAAAAATCAATTTGATGGCGCTAAATTCCAGACTAAAAGAATCAACAACAACAACAACAACAGCTCATATTTGGGTGCTTGGGCCCCCCCCCATGACAAATATGGAACCATTTGCCACTCGTGACTGGCAATTCCGGCAGCTGGGTTCAGGCCTCTATTGATGGATTTATTGAAATTAATTTAGTAAATTTTATGGTTTGGCTTTCGCCATCCAATGATGTTGAAGTCGATGATGATGATGATGATGATGATGATGATGATAATGATGATTGGGCACACGCTTGGCATTATGAATCATAATGGAATAATGGAGAAGAGAGCAAAGCCATCAAGTTACCCGTTGGAAGCGACTTTTACGGTATAATAAATGGTTATGCATTTGGATTGGAAGTTTTCTCAGTACGCGTGCCATAAATATGCTATAAATATGGTCACACTTAGTAATCAGACTTTATATGGAACAAGGGACATATATAAAGGGTTAGACACTAAGACAAAGAAAGCGCAATAGCTTGTAGATGTGTAATTGATTCTATTATAAAGCCAACTGATTTAGATTTACAAGTGATTTATAACGGAGCCACAAAGCAAATTAATCAGATTAATCTTGAATCGGAACTGGTTCAGAAGAGATTCAGACCTAAATACAAAAACGAGTGGTCACAATTCGGAACTGGTTCACATTGAAATTATACAAATGAAACCAAAATACGAATCGGAATTCAGAAGTGGTTCAATTTATTTAATATGAATTAGTTACGAATCGGAACTGCCCTGCAAGTAGTTCATATTGAGATATCACAAAGAGAACTAGAATGGTTACGAATCGGAACTAGTTCATATATGATTCATATGGAGCCACAAATAAAGTCACGAATCGGAACTAGTTTAACAATGACTTAAATCAAGATACAACACTTATTAAATAAGTCACGAATCAAAACTGATTCACAAGTGGTTCATATTGAGACATCACAAATGGAACTAGTCACGAATGAGGACTGGTTTAGAAGTGGTTCAAATCAAGACACCACTCAAATGGCATTAGTCATAACTCTGAGCTGGTTCACAAGTAGTATCAGCATACCGAACAAATTGAACTAGTTGCAAATCTACAAGAGGTTCAATTCAAGTTGCCGCAATTATCTGATTCACAAGTGGTTCAAAGTTAACTAAAAACTATTTCAATATGGAATAGTGAAATATGTTTATGTAATTCGTATAAATATCTTTACCCAGTTCCTTGAAAACAAAAACTTGATTCAAAAGTTCTGCCAGCATGATTCTTATTCTATAATTAAACTGTCTTTTGCAATAATCTAAGCCTAAAGTTTCCCACACTTTGCAATTATTTGCTTTATCGCGGAGTAAACGCGATTTGTCAATATGCAGCTGGGAACACAAACAAATACAGTTGCCATATGGTTTACCCTCTTGCCCATCTATGTATGTAGCTTCCAATACGTTTCAGGCAATCAAAACATTTATAACAACAACAACAACAACAACAATTATAATTCTCGCTTCGATGTCTGCAGATGAAATGGAATAGGAATCGCTGCGCTGCTTCAATTGCTTCGATTTCATGTGGCAAACACAAGCTGCCCCCACTCCACTCTCCTCTTCGCTCTCCCCATCAACTATAGCTCCACTCAGCAGCCACTCAATGCACACGCACACACGCACAATTGCGTTTGCTTGGTGCTCTGCAATTTTTTGCGCATATTTCATTTTTAATCAGTTTGTGAACTTAAGTTTATGTTTGCACTAACGGTAAACAAGCAATAAAATAAATATTGAACATATTTTTAGTGTTTTTTGTTGTTGTTGTTATATCTTTTGCGCTTTTCCAGCATATTCCAGCTGCAAGCATTTCGTTTTATTCAAGCAATAAAGACACTCACACGGACAGCAGCTGGAAATTGTCTGGCGTGTGTTTAATTTGTTTTTGTTGTTGTTGTTGTTGTTGTTGTGGCTATTGCCCCTAATTCATTTGCTATTGCTGTTGTTGTTACTGTTGCTGTAAGCTGATACGAGCTGCACTTCCAGTAGCGCGGCTAGTCGGCTGTCCAGTTAAGCTGCCGCTGTCAATACAACGTTTACACAATGATTGATTGCTGTAGATATGCGCTTATCGCAATATGTAATGCAATTGCGCTGCTTCTTCCAGTTAGCATTTCAATTGAAATACAGTGAAAACACATTCGAGTGTAGAGTAATATACATCATATATATTGTATAGCTGCATAACACGATATTTGTGTTTATCACAATTTGCAGCGCATAAACGTAGTGCGAGGGGCGCGCGCGTGCTACGCTAACAGTGTTTATGCCTCAGCCATTTTTTTTTGCTGCTGCTGCTGCTGCTGCTGCCACACATCGTGAAACCATTAAATATTGCTTACACTGCTCAATTAATGAATAGACACAGACAATGAACGTTCATTTTTCTGTGTCAAGTTTGCAGACAATTGGCCCCAATTCTGAAAGATGCTTGAATCATTTATCTATAGCAAGCATTGTGGCTGAGCTATTATATAATATTTTGAGTATTTTTTATATTATTATTTATTTATTTACTATTTTTTTCATCACCGATTGCGCATTGGCTAAAGATAGTTAAAAAGAGTGAAATTTAACCTAAATTGCATTTATCGTGAGTGCCGCTTGACATAATGCACGATCGCTTTCACGTGTCATCACTAGCTGTCAATCATTGTGCATGCAAAGCACGCAGCACAGTTTGACAGCCACTGCGCCGACGACGACGTGCCCAGCCAGGCCCAGCCCAACCGCAGCAGACAAAGTCGCTTCCTCTTCCTCTCTGCTGCGTGTTTAGAGCAACAAATAATAATAATAAAAAAGCAACAAAAAATAGCTACAAAACTGTCGGCTACATATTTACACACACACACATTACAACGACAACGGCACACACATGCAAACGTTAATTTCGTCTCTTAGCCCCCCTCGCTCCGCTTAAAATTGTTTTGTTTGCCAACGCTAACAACAACAACAACAGCAACTCCAACTGCTCTTGTTTAGCCTCACAGCAACACTGGCAACAGCAGCTGCAACTAACACTGCGCAGTTGCCAATGTTGTGTCTGCTACTCTTTCATCTTTACTGCTATTCACTACGCTATTCTGCTACTTTTCTGTATGTGCTCACTTGCTCTGCTACTCTTTCATCTTTACTGCTATTCACTACGCTTTTCTGTTACTTTATTATACATATGTCCAATGGCTGATTTGCTCTCCTACTCTTTTATCCACAGTTATTCGTTACTCTTTTCTGCTACTTTCTTGTATTTCCATACCTAGTTCTATATCTTTCTTATGGCATCTGCTGCTGCCTACGTGGCTTTTTATCTTTTACTTCTTTTATGCTCTCGTACACATATATCCTCATTATTTCTACTACTTTAGTTGATTATTTTCGTTTCAGCATTTTTGCAGCTTGCAATTATTTTCAACAATTTCCTGCACGTCGCCGAGGCACAATTTTGTCTGCCTGCAGCTGCAGTTGCAGTTTGCCTATTTTCATCTCTTTTGTCTGCTGCTCGTTGTTTGCTTTACGTGACATTCGTCTTAATCACGTGCTGGCGACTGCACTGAAAACGAAATGACTTTTGCCTGGAAGCAATGGAAGGGCGAAGGGAAGGTGCCATGGAAGGAGTGTGAGGAGTGGGTAGCACAGACCACAACAACAAATCGTTTTAGGAAACGTTGACAGCCAGCCAGGCAGCCAGCCGGCCCCCCGCACACACACATCCTACCCCACACTCCACTTTCAACATCCTCGAGGGTTGTTGGCAAAAACCCAAAGGAAAAGCAACGAAGGCAACAAAAAAATTCTTTATGGCTCTCATTGATTTCTTTTCAAGTGGTTAGTCGAAACGACGTTGCCACCTTTTGCCAGTTTTTTATTTCTGGGGTTGCAGATTCCTTCTTCTTCTTCCCGTTCACCTTTATTGGCACAACATAATTAACAAATATTTAGCAACAAAACGACTTCATTATGTGCTGGAAGGTGGAGGGTCGATCTCATAATGATGTTCACACCAAAAGGGGCCGAATGGCTTTAATTGCTAATTAGTCACGCCCACGCACGCTCGCACACACACACATAAGTGTGTGTGTGTGTGATGCGATGACTCAATTGGAAAGCCGTCGCAACGCATTGAACCACAAAGAAAAAATGTTCAACCAAAGATGGAAGTTCAACTGGAGCATAAATGAACTACGTATAAGGAACTAGAATTGATATATGATATGAGAAATGGAAGAGGAAGCAGAACACAAGTTTGACGAAGTCTTTGCAGTAGTTAGTGGTACTAGAAGCAAAGCGAGCGTTTTTGTGGAAGTCTAGTTCATAGAACTAGTACCAAAGTAAACTTTCGCGTGTAAATCATGGCTGTAGTACCAAAGCAAGCAATTTGCTTATTTGTAGTTCTTTGAAATAGTTCAACGCAATTCATAATAGTAATACAAGTTCAAAGCAAAACTTAATACTGTTCGGCTTTTCGGAATTATATATTATTTTTTTTTGTATTTTTTTAAAATTATTTGTTTTATTAAGTGAATGGAAGGTATGTATGTTCTTGCATTGCTTCTGTTCTTATATTGCTTAAGATCCACTTTATAGTATAAGAAACTTTATAAATATAACAGTAACCATACATACAGGGTATATAAATACTAATTTTGTGGTAAAAATGGCAAATGCATAATTGCATCTAACACTAAATACTAAAATACTAAATAATACTTCTATTTATAAGAATGAAATAGTATTCTAATTTATTTTTAGTTAAAAACTAAATTTATTTTTGATACTTATCTAGGGTTTGCTATATACCGTATGCTATATATAAAAGAGATGAAATGAAAGAAGAAGAGAGCCAGGCGCACAGCTGAAAATCGACGTCCTGCATCGATTTTACTTATTAAAACAGATGGTTCGCTCATCAGGGTAGTTAAATGGGTGGGTGAGTGAGTGGGTGTTTATGGGTGTGTGTGTGTGTATTGACTGCAGTTTTTGGGCACAACAAAAACGAAAGTTGGCTGAACTTGAAACAAGCAGGAGAAACGCCTGACAAAAAAAAACCCACCCGAAATGCGAATAGTGCAGAATGCAAATGGAAAGGCAGCAAAACGGTAAAAACAGCTGCAATAATTATGGCTCCTGATGAGAGAGAGAG
This sequence comes from Drosophila anceps, assembly GCA_035045945.1. Classification (NCBI taxonomy): domain Eukaryota; kingdom Metazoa; phylum Arthropoda; class Insecta; order Diptera; family Drosophilidae; genus Drosophila; species Drosophila anceps. The sequence continues at coordinate 5,440,756 of JAWNON010000190.1, forward strand.
AGAGAGAGAGAGAGAGAGAGAGAGAGAGCGAGAGAATGAGAGTGGTGAGCGGTAGAGCGTAGGCAAGGCAAGTGCGTGCGAACGCAATAAAAAGTCATAAAACGGCTGCAGATGGACATAGAGAGAGAAAGAGGAGAAGGATAGACAGCAGCCAAAAGAGAGCTAGAGCAAGCAAGAGAGAGAGCAAGCATGCGGCGGGCTGCTGCAAATTATTGATTTTCAAGCGAACAAAAGGAGATTTTAGCATAAATGTAAAGGCGCCAACCGCACCCAACGACTAGGCTGGGGGTGGGGGCGGTTTAAGTTGGATTAGTAACGCACCTGCAATAACGGTATCCGTGAGGCCAAACTTAGCTCCCGTTTTGGGAAAATCCTTCAGCTTGCGATTGGTCAATATCAATTCGCCGCTAAAGTGCGCCTCCTCGAGGATTCGCTCCAGCGAGCGCGTCAGCTGCGAATGGCCCAGCATGGGTGATGAGCCGCCAATGGGGGCGGGCGAAGTTGTGGAGGCGAGCAAGCTGCCTCCGCTGTGTAGGCGTTTGTACACCGTGGCTGCCATGCTGCTGTGAGTGTGGGCGTGGTAGCAGACGCTGGCGACGGCGTCACACACACACACAAACAAATAACCTACAACAGCACCAAAAACAACCAACGGCGACAACAACTGTAGCGAACTACAAGCGACGAAGAGCTGTTAAATGCGTTAGCATTTTCCTAGCTGTGGCACCAGCTAAATACTCATTGATAAGATTTCCAAGAAACGGTTTTTCCTTTGCGGCTTCTTTCTTTCTCGCACACGCACGTACACACACACGCGCGCGCCTTCGCACAAACACAAAAACACACCCGAGTAGCAAGCGGAGCAGCAGCGAAAACCAAACGCACGCCACGAAATTAAAAAAAATACTGATACAACGAACAAGCAGTGTGACCCAACTGCATTAGGCAAAAATTCACCACATTTTGAACAATGCCAAAGCTTGGTATTTTTAATAGTCAACATATTTTTGAAAAAATCTATAGCTTCACAAGCATTGTTAAATATTGCAATATTTTAGTTTAGTGACCATAGGATAAATTAAACTTCAACTCACACATGTTTCACTTAATAAAACGACGTTTAATTTTGTTATTTAATTTCAATTTGTTATTAAGTCTAATACTTAAGAAAACCTTGTCATTAATAATTTTTCAATTCACAAATATTTTAAGCAAAATTTCAAATTCGAATCGACCGCAGTCTCGAAGGTAATTTAAATATACGATATGAGTAATCGAAACTTAAAGCCAATCATCGGCTCATCTCGAAATTTTGATAGTCCACAACTATTAGCCGCTCATATGTTAGAAATAACTCATGTGGCGCTGTTAGCCAATAATTATTTATTGATATGAATAAGATATATTTGTTTAAATGAAACAGTAACAGTAACAGAGTTACCAACTGAAAGCCGAAATAATTCCAGCCTTTCTGAAGAAAAAAAAATGACGTACTATCGCTTTGTGCAAAAGCCCGGCATGGCCGATTTGCTGGCAGCAGAGTAAATCAATTACTGTTATAACTTACTGCAACTGTTAATAATAACATTCTGAACACATTCGCAGTTAACAGCAGCAGTATTCTGCAAAGCAACAACAACGTGGAATCGGAATGGGTGACAACGTGGTGTCGGAATTAAATAATTTGGATTTGAATAAGCAAAAGGCATGTTAAAATCCTTACAATTGGAACACAAGTGTATTAGAACCTAAACGTAATTAAGTTATGTTAAAAGTGTTGCCGTTCGTGGTTGCATTTAGAGGCAGCAGCTATAAAACATTGCACAATATACGAGCCTTGCCGCTCACCAAAACTCAACAGCAGTCAATACAACAACAGCAACAAGAACAACAGCAAGGCATACGCAGCGTTCGGTGCTACGCGACTTTGGTTGGTTTTCCCGCTTCCAATTGTGTTTTCTATATATTTAACTGTTATTGCCACATCATATACACCTAGGCATGAGTTTCTATGTGTGTGTGTGTGTTTGTGAGTGTGTATGTGTGCATTGTCATGTGTATGCCAAATGTGCCAAAATGAATCACAGCCGCCGGCTGCTGTGACGTCACTAACTTCAACTGCAATTTGACTCGTAAATACCTATCCTGCCACACTGACTTAACCTGTCTGCCCTATTGCATCAGTTTCTGCCGAAAGCACAGATAAAGCAAAAAGAGCCGAAAACACTTTTTGTTATTGTTTGATTGAGTGTGTGACAACTGTGCAAACGAGAAAACACCAAAAAAAAACTAGACATTGAAATATCATTAAAGATAATTGCTTTTTTAACTGTGTACGTTGTCTACGTGTGGCATCGATGAAATTTAATTAGTTTAAGTTTTTCTGTTTTGTTTATTGATTTTTCTTTTTATGCGCTTTACAGGCGGCTAAGATGAAGAAGGAGAAAAAGGAAAAACCAGCTGCAGGCGGCGGCGATAGTCGCAAAGGTAACTTGAATTTATATATATAAAATAGGTACAGTAAAAGCTCATGTTGGTGAACAACATTGTTTTGATGGTACTACAAGCAGTGTTGCCAATTTAGCTATTTTCTCGGCTAGCGGGACTTATAGCTATTTTGAGTTATTGAATGGCTTCGTTTGAGCGTGAAGAGAATAGTGGGGAAAGCAATGAGGACCATTTTTTTTTTAAGCTCCGACTTTTTTACTGTGATTTTGCTTTTGTTAATTTAAAGTAAACCAAAAAAAATGTCCTTAACATCGTTAAAGCTTTTTTCTGGATTTATCAATTTATGTGTAGTCATTTCTGGCTTTTTTCACTAGTTGGCAACGCTGGGCACAACAAAATATCCGTTATTTCGATATATATCGCAAGCATTCCTTCCAGCTGCTGCTGTGCACTCGGCCAGAATGGAATGGATGCTGCTGAGAAGGCATTGACCAAGTCGCTCAGCCAGTTTGACCAGTTGATCTGGCCTGAAGACAACAACAACACTGACTGCAACGAAAGATAGCCAATATTGCGATATAAAAGCGATGTATCACTAGTATTTCAAACAAGATCTGCAGAAAATTTGCATAGCAATGCAGACCTAGTCACTTATCAAAGCTTTCACTGTAGATCTTAACAATAACCCTAACTAACGGTATCTTTAATTCCACAGAGCTCAATCCATGGCCACAGTACATTGAGGAGCGTAATGTGTTCTGGAATAAGTGCAAGGCTGAATATGAAGCTGAATTGGCTGCCAAACCGCGCACAGCCATCAAAGTTACGTTGCCCGATGGCAAGCAGGTGGATGCCACGTCATGGGAGACGACACCCTATGATGTGGCACGTGGCATTAGCCAGGGTCTGGCCGATAATACCGTCATATCGAAAGTGAATGGCGAAGTCTGGGATTTGGATCGTGTACTCGAAGGCGACTGCAGTCTGCAGCTGCTCAAGTTCGATGATCCGGACGCACAGGCTGTCTTTTGGCACAGCTCCGCGCACATTATGGGCGAGGCAATGGAACGCATCTATGGCGGACATCTATGCTATGGTCCGCCCATTGAAAATGGCTTCTACTACGACATGCATCTGGAGGGCGAGGGCGTAAGAGGCTTAAGCTTAACAAACATGTATAAATAATATTAATGGGATTCCTCTCAGATTTCCACCAACGATTATGGAACCATGGAGACGCTGGTCAAGCAGATTGTCAAGGAGAAACAGAACTTTGAACGTCTGGAGATGAAGAAATCGGATCTGCTAGAGATGTTCAAGTACAATGAGTTCAAGGTGCGCATTCTCAATGAGAAGGTGACCACAGATCGCACCACAGTCTACAAGTGTGGCTCCTTGATTGATCTGTGTCGCGGTCCGCATGTCCGTCACACTGGCAAGGTGAAGGCACTGAAGATTACCAAGAACTCATCAACCTATTGGGAGGGCAAAGCCGATGCGGAGACGTTACAGCGTGTCTATGGCATCTCATTCCCAGATCCCAAGCAGCTGAAGGAATGGGAGAAACTGCAGGAGGAGGCCGCTAAACGGGATCATCGCAAGATTGGCCGCGAGCAAGAGCTCTTCTTTTTCCATGAACTGTCGCCCGGTTCGTGCTTCTTTCAGCCACGCGGCGCACACATCTACAACACGTTGATGAATCTGATACGCGGCGAGTACAGAAAGCGTGGATTCCAGGAGGTCATCTCGCCAAATATCTACAATGCTAAACTCTGGATGACATCCGGCCACTGGCAGCACTATGCAGACAATATGTTCTCGTTCGAGGCGGAGAAGGAGAAGTTCGCATTGAAGCCCATGAACTGTCCTGGCCATTGCCTGATCTTCGACAATCGTAATCGGTCCTGGCGCGAGCTACCGCTCCGCATGGCTGACTTTGGTGTACTTCATCGGAATGAGCTGTCGGGCGCTTTGACTGGATTGACACGCGTTCGCCGTTTCCAGCAGGATGATGCACACATCTTCTGCGCTCCCGAGCAGATCAAGGGCGAAATGAAGGGCTGTTTGGACTTCTTGCGCCATGTGTATACCATCTTTGGCTTCTCCTTCCAGCTGGTGCTGTCCACTCGGCCAGACAAGTATCTGGGCGAACTGGATCAGTGGGATGCCGCTGAGAAGGCCTTGGCCGAATCACTCAATGAGTTTGGCATGCCCTGGAAAGAAAATCCCGGTGATGGCGCCTTCTATGGACCTAAAATTGATATTACTATTATGGACGCACTGAAGCGTCCATTCCAATGCGCCACGATACAGCTGGATTTCCAGTTACCCATTCGATTCAATCTCAACTACATAGCCGACGATGGCGAAAAGAAGCGTCCCGTTATCATACATCGAGCCATTCTTGGCTCTGTGGAGCGCATGATTGCCATACTCACGGAGAACTATGCCGGCAAGTGGCCCTTCTGGCTATCACCACGTCAAGTGATGGTCGTCCCAGTGGGTCCGGCCTACGATGAATATGCCAAGACGGTGCGCGATGAGCTCTATGCAGCTGGCTTCATGAGCGAAGTCGATTGCGACGCTGGCGACACGATGAACAAGAAGATTCGCAACGCTCAATTGGCACAATTCAATTTCATTCTGGTCGTTGGCGACAAGGAGCGATCCTCGAATACGGTGAACGTGCGCACACGTGACAACAAGGTGCATGGCGAAGTGTCTGTGGCGGAACTGATTACCAAGCTGCAAAAGATACGCGACGAGTTCATCACAAACGAGGATAGCTTCTAAGCCGGCCCAACCCTGCATTACTCCCTCTACCAAAATATAATTCTCTATTTATATATACATATACATATATGAGTATATCAAGCTTATGTATACCCTAGCTTTGCACAGCAAACGAATGGCATTTCTTATTCAGTTGTATTTACGCTTACATCAACAAAATCCTCAAAATAAATTATATAGCCTCAACGCAGAGGCCAACAAATGATTAAAGAACTTGAATTTGTTTAGAAGAGTTGGAAGTGGTTAATGTAGATACTTGAATGTTGGAGTTGGAGTTATCTGAAGAACTGTGTCCTGATCATAAATCAGTCTGAATGAACAGCGTGTGTATATATTCTATATAGATAGTGTCGCAATCCATCAATTTGTGTGCGTGTGGAAGCTTCATGCTTATCGTAGATATTTGGCTAGCTAATGGAAATTCTTCGATAAGAATGAGCCACGTTAGAGCGTGAGTCATTCATGTAGACGAGGTTGGTTTAAAGGTTAATACAATATTTTTTGTAAAGAAATCAATTTTTTTCTGACTCGCGATTTGCTGTGCAACTCGAAGTCTAATAATTTTCATTAAAAAAATTGTTGCTTTAGTTTTTTTTCGTTTTTTTTTTTTAATTTATTGCTAATACTTATTATGTTTAGTTTTTCATAATTTGATTTATTAAAAATTGCGTTTCGTATTTTTGTTTTTATCAATTTTGTAAGCTTTTGCTTGTTTGCGTAAAAATGCACAAAATTCTCTCTCGCTAATCGAAGCAAAAATTGTTAATATTGTTTTTATAAATTGTTAATTGTTTACACTGCCTGTTTCATAAAAATACATATCATATATATTTATTCATAAGATGCCAAGTTCTGCGCCGATCCCAAAACACAAAAATAAACACAAAACAAACAAACTAAAATAGGTCTTGAAACACAAACAGAAGTCGCAAACTAAACGGCAGGGGCTTAGTCACAAATGGGGACCATGGTTATTCAGCGGAGTGGGGAGATGTTGATCCGTTAAGGCAGAGTATGGATAGGAGGGGGGGCGAGCGGAGTTTCGGCTTGAACACAAGCTGGCTCTCAATGGTATCTATGGGTCAAGGGTAGGGGAGCTGGAGGTGGAAACAAGGGCAACCAGCACACTACTTTGGAATGTTCTTTGCGTGTGTGTCAAAATTTTGTTTGCTTTTCTCTTTCTCTACTTCATTCTCATTCTCTTTTCTCTATAAATTTTCTTCTTTTTCTTTTTTTTTTTTTTTGTAAGTACAAGTTATGAGAGAGAGTGTGGGCTAAGCTGTGTTCACACGTGCCAGTTTAGGCTAGGGAAATGCCATAGTATGATATATATATGTGTATATATAACATAGTATACTATATATAGATATCATACTATAGTATAGTATATGTTAGATATCGTAGCTGCTCAGCTATAAAGATTAAGAAAAGCCCATTTTCTTATCAGTTAAGCGAGATGTTTTCGCAAAGTATAGAAAATTCTTTGATCTAATAATTTCTGCTTATTATTTGGATAATTGAACATTTTTAGCAAATGAAAAGTAGCTTTAAACTGTGCACGGTGCCACTCTAACCAGCGATCACTGTAGCTCCATTTTCGAATAAATTTAATTTAATTACAATCTTTTTTTTTTCTTTTCTTCTAAATATTTTGTCATAATATTTTAGGCATTGGAATTTTTGTTAGCAAATTAATAGTTTTACTTTGCGAGCGACCACTGTAGTTAGCTTAGCTTAGCTTTTACAATAAACTAGTTGAGTTGTGCTACATGTCTGCTAAGGCCTCGGCCGCGGCACGTCTGAACATAGCTTAGCTCAGCATTTTCGCATTTGGATATTAGGACTAGGCGCTTACTTATATTGCAATGCAATTTGATTTAACGTACATATTTAGCCGATTGCGTTAAATTAGTTTTTAGTCTATTTATGTTTTGCTATCATTTTTTTCTTTTCTTTAAGTTATTTTCTGTTTTTTTTTTTTTCTTTTGTATATATATAAATAAACTTAAACATAAAATCGTGTGTTTTTGTTGTGTGTTTAGCCTGGTTTAGGTTTTCTTTTATTTTTCTTCAATCTTGTTTAAGCATGTTCATCATCATCATCATCATCATTGTTCTTGTTGTTGAAGCCCGTTGCCCACATACACCTGGTCTACACACCTGGTTGTGCCAGCATGTATCAAAGTGTGAAGGTTGTCGAGGTCGTAGCGGAGTTCTGTGTGCGGATAAAAGGAGGCTGGTGGTTGTGGTTGTGGTTGTGTTTGTTGGATCGAGGATTAGTTTGGGTAATGGGCCAGTTCTAGCAGGCGCAGCCACCTTCGGGATCCTTAGTCTCATTGGGCGAATCCTTAAGCACAACCTCTTGCATATCTTCTGAAGGTTTATTCTCCGTTGAGTCCATGCCAGGCAGCGCCGCTGCCACACGTCTAAATAATTGTTTCACATTGTAACCGGCCTTGGCGCTGGTCTCAATGAACATCACATTTAGATCTTTCGCCTTGCGTTCACCCTCCTCGGTGGACACCTGACGTTTGTCGGACAGATCCGTTTTGTTGCCAACGAGCATGATAATGACATCACTGCCACGCTCTGTACGAACATCATCGATCCATTTCGATGTCTGATGGAATGAGTTTGTATTCGTGATATCATAGACAACAACAGCGACTGTCGAGTCGCGTATATAGGAGGGTATTAGCGAACGGAAACGCTCCTGACCGGCTGTATCCCATAATTGTAGTCGCACTGTCCGATCCTCCAGGTACATCGTTTTAGATAGAAAATCAATACCAATTGTCGCCTGGTAGGTGTTGTCGAAGCTGTCATACATGAATCGTGTAATCAGCGACGTTTTACCCACGCTCTGCTCGCCGAGGAACACCAATTTGAATTTGCGCAACGGATTGCCAAAATCGCCGGATGACATGTTCACTTATTTGTGTGTTGCGGTTTCTGTTGCTGCTTCTGCTGCTGCCTCTACGGTTTCAACTCTTGTACGTGTCGACTTTTTCTTAATTGCGAGTTTGCTGACCTCTCCTCGCCTCTCTCTCGTTCACTCTCACACACACACACACTCTCTCTCGCCCACCTATTGTTTTGCTATTGGGGCGTGTTACTTATGCGGCTTCTACTGTACACGTTGCACTTTGTATTTTCTGCATATATATATATATATATCGATGCATGCACTTTTTAATCTGGTTATGCTTAGCACTAGGTTCAATTATTAACGTAGTAGTATTAACAAAATTTTCGTAGAAAAAGTCAGCCACCAAGTCGATCTGAGTCAGTTGTAGGGATGGCTATCGATATACTATATCGATAAATTCATTTTATAGTCAGTTGAGCAAAATGCACAATACGCAAAAATACCAAAATCATGACGCATCACAAAATACTAACTTTTCTACTGTTCAGCAAGAAGCGCTAACGGACAAAAATTTAAAAAAAGAAAAATACTTAGTCTTGTGTAATTATAAGTGCCGCAATTGTTGCTGAAAAGCTTCTGATTAGAGTCAGGGCTTATCAATGAATCAAAATATTTGTTAAAAAGCCACTTAAGATAGTTGATTTGTATGAAATTGTAATGCACTCTTATCTATATATATAAATTTCTATGAAATACTTCAATTTGAGTAATTTATTGCACTTAATTTATAACTTTTTGTTGCTGTTTAAGCATTTATTAATTTATATATTTACAATAACCTCAATATTGTTATTATTTATTAATGATTTGAGCTTTAACACTTTTTTCGAGGAAATAATTTTAAGATTTCAGAACGCAAATTTTTAGATAAATAATTGAAAATTTCAACTAAGTAGGCATATTTCATATGAATTGACTTAATAACTATAAATTGCTTTCCCTAGTGCTGCTAGATAGTTATTATAATTAATATTACCACCCTTCCAATTAAATAAAACGCTTATCTATTAGTACGAAAGCGCAAATTGAAATTTCTTATCATTTACCTACGCTGTGTTTAATTCGTATCTCGTTTGTGTTTTTTTTTTTTTTTAATTTAAACGGCGCTCGATAAAGACGAATGTAAACAGTTTCTCGGAAACCATGTTGCTGAACGGTCAGAAAGCCTCAAGCTTATATTTGATTGGCTGTTGTCTATTCATTGGCTTATGCCATGTATCGGCAGCTGTTGTCCGATCCACCTCGGATGAAGTGAGTCCTAATGGACGTGTTGTGGGTGGCGTAGCGGCCTCTGTGAACAGCGCTCCCTATGCGGTGTCTATGCAGTATCAAGGTACCCATTATTGTGCAGCCAGCATCTTGAATGCCAACTGGTTGGTTACGGCTGCCCACTGTTTGACGAATAGTGCCCAGGTCCTTGGCAGCACTTTGGTAGCCGGCAGCAATGCAGTGAAAGGAACTGCCTCAACGACACAGATGCGTAGCATAACCTACTTTGTCATCAATGATCTGTATACGGGCGGAGCGGTGCCTTATGATATTGGCTTGGTATATACGCCCACTGCATTCACCTGGACCGCTGCTGTCTCACCTGTAAATCTACCCAAATCTGGAGTAGTACCAACGGGTACTGCAAATCTTTATGGTTGGGGAAGTACGTCAAAGACTAATTCTCCCTCGTACCCCAGCGTTTTGCAAGTCGCTGCCAATATCCCGATCATACCCGTTTCGTCCTGTGAAATAGCTCTGGGTAAGGATGTGCATAGCACTAATATATGCACGGGTCCTCTGACTGGAGGCGTTAGCATTTGCACCTCGGATTCGGGTGGTCCTTTGGTGCAAGGCAACGTTTTGATTGGCATTGTATCCTGGGGCAAGATGCCATGTGGACAGGCCAATTCACCATCAGTGTACGTGCAGGTGTCTTCGTTTATATCCTGGATTTCAACTAATCAGAAAGTTCAATAAATCATATTTTTTTATACTAAAAAAATAAATACTTGCAAATTATAGTATTTTAAGCTGTTGGTATATTTTTTGGAGCTTTTTCACTCGCTGGTCACGCTTTGCAGTGCACTTGAGATATCGATATTATTGCCAAAGCCATTGTCTTGCGGCTATCGAGCAGGGCGAAAAAAAAGAAAAAAAGGAAAAAAAAAATTCCGATAATTACAATTAGAGGCACGGTTAGCGCAACGCATTTAATTAATATTTATTGAGAGTCGTTGCACAATGGAAGTCGAAACAGCGACAACACCTGAACACAATCGAGAATTTGCCGATGTGGACATTAACAATGGTTCAGTATCCGGTGCATCCGACGAAGAGGAGGTCCCAGCACCGGGCAGCGTAACATTGGATCAAGAAAATGATTTATTCGTATCGGCAATGACGCCGAGCGAAGTGCATGTAAGCATCAACCCAGTGAAGAAATATTTATTCAATTAATCATCATTTAATGGGTCGCTCGCTAGTAGAGCGGGCGTCTGAGTACTTTTATCTTTTGCTTACAATGTTCGCGTGCTTTGTTTGATTTGTGACAACGTCACAGAAAGTCGCGCTGACGCCCCTCTATGCGATTAGACAGACGACTTATCGCAGTGCAGTTCAAATATCTCTAGTTTAAGCTAATTATAAAAATCTTTGTATATAATTCGAACAGCGTCGTATTTCTGCGAGCAATTTGGAGGAAGTGCTGACAGACGATGGTGATTATTTCATTCAAATTGTCATATCAGATCCCCAAAAGGTGGGCGATGGCATGAGCTCCTATTTGGCCTACAAGTGAGTCACACGCCTTATCACGTTTCAGTCTTTTTATTGCAATTTTATTTATTTAGGGTGACAACGAAAACAAACATTCCAAAATTCAAGCGCAATGAGTTTAGCACTTTGCGGCGCTTTAGTGATTTCTTGGGCATACATGATCTGTTGGTCAATAAGTATTTGCGTATGGGTCGCATTATACCGCCGGCACCATCGAAGAATATCATTGGCAGCACCAAGGTTAAAATGAGTCCACAGCAAACCGAGCCGGGCACACCGATCAATCAGGAATGGATCGAGATACGGCGTGCTGCACTCGAGCGTTTCGTCCATCGTACAGCACAGCATCCGGTGTTGCGCGTCGATTTGGATTTCATTAATTTCTTGGAGAGCGATCAGGAGTTGCCGCGAGCGGTGAATACGTCCGCTTTAAGCGGCGCTGGCGTTATACGACTATTTAATAAAGTTGGCGAAACAGTTAACAAGATTACGTACAAAATGGATGAGAATGATCCATGGTTCGATGACAAGATAACCGAAGTGGAGCATCTGGATTCAAATCTGCAAAAGCTTTCGTCAGCATTGAAATCACTTGTCTCCTCACGCCGCGAGCTGTCCGTACTGACCGGCCTAGTGGCCAAATCGGCCGCCATGCTGAGCACCTGCGAGGAGCACACGGGTCTCTCTCGTGCGCTCTCCAATCTCGCCGATGTGGAGGAAAAGATAGAACTTTTACGCTCCGAGCAGGCTAACTCGGATTTCTACATACTCGCCGAGTTCATAAAAGACTATTTGGGTCTGTTCGGGGCGATCAAGTGCATTTTCCATGAGCGCGTAAAAGCGTTTCAAAACTGGCAATACGCTCAAATGCAGCTGTCGAAGCGACGCGAGAATCGCGGACGTTTCGAATTGGCCAATCGTGCTGACAAACTGGATCAGGCACAACAGGAGGTCGAAGAGGTTTGACATGCAATTTGACCTATGATTCATACACATTTATTACAGTTGATATCTAATTTCATAGTGGCAAGGCAAGGTGCAACGTTGCCAGCAGCAATTTGATGATATTTCGTCCGAAATAAAACGAGAAATGGAACGCTTCGAGCTGAGCAGAGTGAAAGACTTCAAAGCTAACATTATAAAATATATAGAAGTTCAAATGGCGCATCAGCAACAGGTGAACTGATAGACTAATTTCTATATATTTATTGTTTTACATAATGCCCTTACTTATTTTACACAGATAATCAGCTACTGGGAGGCATTCGCTCCATATGCCAGAGAAATCGTTTAACTTTAAATTCAATTCATCAGATGCATTTCCAAACAGCAAAGCGGCATTTAGCTGTAATGTATGTAATTATCTATGCGTGTGTGCGGGACCAAATTTGTCATCAAGTGGAGAGATCTAGAAATGGTTTGATTTAAAAATGAAGCTAATATAAAAAGCTGAGCTAAAAGCTGTCGCTGTCGCTGCTGCTGTTGGGCTTATCCTAACGCTTTGAATTCCTCATGTGCAGATAAAGTTGAACTTTTATTACTAATGCATTCAAAAACACACACACATATACATATATATATATACACACATATATATATAATATATATATATATATATATATATATATATATATATATATATATATATATATATATATATATATATATATATATATATATATATATATATATATCTATATATATAATATTTTTATTCTTACACAGTAATTATTATTATTATTGCAAATATTGCTTTTATTTTTGTAAATGTATACAAATTTAAAGTTTGGCGTAGTCTACATGTCGCAGAGCGCGAAATTCTTCTCAATCTATATTCGGTATTATATAAAACAAAACAAAATTTAACTTCAATGAAGCCAGTTATTAAATGAATATGCATGAAACAAATACAAAAATGTAATTAAGTGATTGAGTTGGGAAATGAATTTTCCCATCCTTGTTGTTGGTTAATATATATATATATATATATATTTATGTATATTCTGAATACCTTTTGTAACATGACAACACAACATAAAATTTAAACGAATAAATTTGTAAATATGTACGTATGCAAATGTTATATTATTTCTAGCAGCTAAAATTCCCTTTTAAATACCAACGATGGCTTTGATGACATATATCGATAACGATAAGCTGCGCATGTAGTCGTTTTATAGTGAATGGCAAAAAAAGCGCTGTTGACAGCGAATGGTGAAATCGTAGTGTGAATATTGTGTAGTCATTGTGTCGAGCGCGTTCTGGAATTTTCAGTCAATTTTAGATTTATTATAAAAACACGATCACAAACCATCTCCAGCATTTACTTTATCACGAACAACGAAGCAACGAAGTTAGTACGTAATTATGGAATTTCCACATTTGGGCCAACACTGCAACGAACCCACATGCAACAGATTAGGTGTGTATGACCTATTGGGAATTGGCAACGTTTTAATTAAATTAATGTAAACACAATTGTTTTATGGCAGACTTCCTACCTGTTAAGTGTGACTCATGCGATAAGGTGTTTTGTGCCAGCCACTACAACTACGAACGTCACAATTGCCCTGGTGCTCACAAGAAGAATTTCCAAGTGCCCATCTGTCCGCTGTGCGGAGAGCCAGTGCCCACGGCTCCGGGCGTTGAGCCCGACCTAACGGTTAGCCAGCACATAGATAAGCAATGCAAATCGGATAGCAAAAAAATCTACACGAATCGCTGCCATGCCAAGGGATGCAAACGAAAGGAACTAATACCCGTTCAGTGCTCTCAGTGCAAATTAAACTTTTGCCTGCGTCATCGTCATAGCAGCGACCATGACTGTAAGCCAGCCTTTACTACCTCAAGTGCTGCTGCTGCTTCGTCAGCCAGCACATCACAAGGCATTTTTAAAATATTCTCCGATACGCGTGCAATGGCTGCGCAGGCAGCTGAGAAGCGACTCCAAAGCAAAGCACAAGCAAATACCAAAGCAAGGCAAATGCCTGCCGCAACTTCAGCTGCAGTTGCACAGCGCAGCCAAGTGCAAAATATTCAAGGAAATATGGTAAAAGTTGCAAGTATAAATACGAAAGTACGTGATCTTAATATTTAACTTAAATTTGCCAGACTGAGGACGAGGCCCTGGCGCATGCGCTCGCTTTATCTATTATGGAACAAGATGAAGCAGCTCAAACCAATCGGAATGGAGCAACAACGTCCACAACCACTGCCCAACGCGCTACGACCGTGGGTGGACGTGATCCACAGCAAGCAAATGGAAAGGATAAATGCTTACTATCTTAGTTGCAAGATTCGAAACGGAAACATATCCATCACTTGACCAACAGCCAGTGTGCGCTGCCCTTTTGTTAGATGTTTAGATATTTAGATAAACTAATTCATCATATTGTTTGTAATTTATATTTTATGTTGATAATTTACGTTGACTTCGTCACATTCTCTGCACGCTTAAGGCTGCTCTTAGCAAAAATAATAATTCAAAATCGAGCCGGTTTCAAATGTCCCTCGAACTCGGTTGTCGAAACTGGCTCGATTGATTAGCTCTACTTGGGAAGAATAAACTGTAATTTACACTTTGAATTGCCTTAGCTTTATAAATACATACATAGGTGAGGGTGAGGGTAGGGGTAAGGGTAGGGTTACATAGCGGCTACATATATTGCATACTACTCGGCGCCAGACACCGTGACTTGCTGCTCCTCATTGGCGCCTATTTCTACGGATACATTATCTGGTTGTTCTGGAATTATGTTCTGCTTAGCATCAGGTTCAGATGCATCCACTGGCTCCGCTTCGGGCTCCTCTACAACTACAGCTTGTGCTTGCTCTGCTTTGTTGGATATGGTGCTCAGCTTGCGACCAACTGCTGCACCTTCTACAGATGAAGAAGTGCTTATCTTTCGTGCGGCTGCTGCAAAACTTGCCACGCCTTCGGCGGCTAAAATGCTGGCACTTGACAACAGAATGGAAACTTGCTCGGCAGAGGGACAGCTCGTGATTATCATGTCATCAGCCGAATAACCATTTGTTGTAAGCAATTGCTCCAGTTTCACAAATGCTTGAATGATGTTGTTCTGCAAGGAAACATGATTACAATTGCTAATCCAATCCAATGGGTCATACAACTTACTCGTATAGGTCTAAAGATTATAAACTCTGTATCACGATTGCTCAGATATAGCTGCATCGCACGCTGCAGCACCGCCAGCTTGGACTTGATCAGACGCTGGGTCTCTTGGATAATGCTACTTATTTGCTGTGGACTCGCCCAGTTACTTTGTCGCAGCACATAGTTGATTTTGCCCGCTGTGGACTCGGGAGTTGTTGCGCTCGTTGTCAGCAAAGCTTGAGCCTTGTCCAGGAATGTGACGAGCGGACCCACAAGCATATGTACCGCATCTTTGATATACTGCTCGCAGACTGTCTTCAGCTGTCGGTCGACTTCTTTGCGCGAGTCTAGCAAATGCTCCTTGATCTGTGGTGTGCCCTCGAGCAAAAACTCAAGCAGTGCATTATTGCTGCCCATGGAGAAGAGTTGCTTTCGCTTTTGCAGCAAACCAAAGGCAGCCGTCTTCACTTTGCTGAAGTCCAACGAGGTTTCCTTAATAGTGAAATCAACACGAAACGGTGCAATTTGTTCGCGCAATATAAGCAAGTGTTTGATTTCAAAGAGCTCTCCATCAATCGGTGTCTTGGCTGTAGAGATTTTTATCGCTGCCTGCGACACACTCTGTATGCAAAGTTTGAGTGCTTCCTGAGACAGACCCTGAAAGATGGGACGATCCACGCAGCGATACAAACGGGAAAGGCAGACCAAAGTGCGTCGCACTGTTGGATACCACATGCCATGCAAATCAGCGGGCGAGTCTACAAATTATATAAGGATTAATCTCTGTACTTGGTTAGATTCTGAGATCCTACTCATTTGTTTGACTTTGTAGGCGGTGTCCACGCTCTCCGCTTCGCTGGACATCATGGAGGCGCGCGAATCCGAGCGACGCAGCTGGATTGGCTCTTGCAGCGATAGCGCAATACTCTGTTTAAGTATTCAGTAAGAACATATGAAGATCTAAGCGACTTAAGTTTGGATATTAATCAAACGCACCTCCATCATTTCCAGTTTCTCGGGATAGGCCAAGTCACCCGTTGAAGGATTATAGTTTTGTATATCGGATTGCAGATACAAATGTGCACGGAATACCAAACGCTCCTGCACATCTTGCAGCAGCTGATGAGCTATAGTAGCAAATGCCTCCAGTCCACTGGCTGTATATGATGATATCGAGTATCCAGTTAGTTAACTATAAAGAAATATACTCTCTATACTTACGATTCTGTTGCACATGTTCCTCGAGCATTTCGATGCGCAAGATGGAGCAGATCTCTGCAAGCGTTTCCAAATGATTGATGTGGATAATAAAAGGACGCAAGGTGTCATAGAGTATAGTGCACAAGCCCTCCAGATAAACGCTGTAGATAAAAATTTGTGAGTCAAGCGATTGTATTGAGTTGTATTACTAGTTACACTCACGTTAGATGCGTTGCGCCCGTGCCGAAGAACTGATAATACAAACGCTGCTCGTCCTGACAGACGTGGACGAGAAATGCGCATGCACTGCGCGTTAGCGAGCAATGATCGCCCTTGTGCGCGTTCTTTACATTTTGTATAGATTGATTAACGGCCGGTGACATAACACTTGCACGCTGTGCCAAATAATGCTGCTGTAAGTCGGTCATTAGCTGGTTATATTCGCTGCTGCTGCTGTGCTCCAATCGTGACTCGATCAGCTGGGCAACACGCTTGACCTTTGCAGCCGCTGATTGATATTTGCCATAGTATAAGGCGAACGCAGCATCGGGTGCTTGTAGAGAGGCATCGTTGCTATTATTGCGTGGATGTAAAGTCGCCTCCGTTGCTTGATTGATGACATTCACAACATAGTTGCGCACCAGAGCCGTAGCCTTGCCCAGACACTGCTTATACTTCACATTATAGGCAGCTGCATCCTTGAAGTTAGGCTAAAGCAAAACACATTTGTTATTAGATAGTCAACAAACGTAAGACTTCACTTACATGCTCTGCTAGATAATTTAAACATTCATCAATTTTGTTGAGGCATTCGCGAAAGGCTTCACTTGCCACGGACAAAGTGGGACTTTGCAGACGCTGATTGAGCAGCTCCACTTGACTGAAGAAATGCAAACGTCGCTGAATTTCATTGCTAAGCTCTTGGAGCTTTTGTTGTTCATCAATCAACTGCTCGCTGGCCATGTTCAGGGCGCTGGTCTTTTGCGAGACAAACTCGTACTCAGCGCTAAGCGCGCTTAGTCGATCCATGGCCAAAGAGATTTGTTCGAGCATGTGCGCACATTCCGCCTTGCGTTGCAGCAATTGCTGCAAATACTTGTGATAGTTTGAATCGCCACGTAGCTCGATCTCTGCGTTGACGTTCACAAACCAGATCAGAAAATCACTTGTATTCTGCAGCCCGTCAGGGGGCAGCTGCTTCTCCACTTCGTTGCTGTCCTCCACTGTGTTGTACACTTCAGTGCGCGTGTACCCCGACGTCACCTGCCATCGAATAAGTTAAAAAGTCAATACCAACAATTTGTTTTGGGCTGCGTGTCTATTGGATTTCAGCTTACCATCGCTTCATCGTCGGTCCACAAATTAGCGAGCACTTCCAAGTGTTCCTCTTGTTGTGCGCTTAGCGCTGCCAGTGGATCGCTCTGGGACTCCCATTTCATTAGACGATTACGAATTTTACGCAAATTTTCATTTTCGCTTTGCGCGCTGGCGACGTCATCCATTTTCCTACTGTAACCAACGCCGAGGTAAATAAACAGCTGCTTCGGCTTAGTTATTTATTGATCAGCTGTGCTCGTGTACACACTGACGATAACATTAATCAAGTGGTGTGCACTCACTGTAAACTTATCGAAAAGGCATCGAATTTGTTGATCCGGCTGCAATTTTGTAGGCGTTCTTCATTTATTATTATTATTATTTATATTGTGCGTGATGGCCCCGCAGCCGGTGGTAACGGGTCTGTCACCTAAGGAGGGTCCGCCTGGCACACGCGTCATCATACGTGGCGAATTTCTGGGCAGTCGTGTGCAGGATCTCATTGGTATTGAAAAAACTTTGTCATCAGCAATAATTTCTTTTTCTCATACTATTTTAACAACTGTATTCAGGTCTTAAAATCTGTGGTTCCGACTGCCTGTTGTCGGCGGAATGGAAATCGCCCAACAAAATCATAGCACGCACTGGGCCAGCCAAGGGTAAGGGCGATATTATAGTCACTACCATAAGCGGAGGCGTGGGCACATCTACGGTACAATTCCGTGCATACCATGAAACCATTGGCCCTCTGAAGGAGTCAGCTGTGTGGATAGAGGAGTCGCCATCGCAAAACTTTGCCTGGGGTCGACGCACACTTGCACAATCGGGCTTAACCCAGGAAGATCCCTTGGGCCTCTCCATTGAGGGGAATGAACAAAAAATTCCAGAAGATTTACGCGATTTGTTTCCCGATGCTTGCGGCGATTTGTCACAGGAGAACTTCTCACCTGCTTGGTTCATGCTCGAGAATCACTTGGCCACTTCGTTCGAGGACCTGAAGGCGGGTCTGGCTTATCTAAAGCGCAAAGTCGAGAGTCAGAAGGAAGGACAACTCTCTTTTCTGAAGTCGAACGCAGGCTCTGTAATAGATCAACTGGATACGCTGATGAATATACGCGATAAATTTCAAGAGGATGTCAAGCTGTACGGCAAGGAACCTTTCCATGTACTCGAGCAGTCTATTGAGAGTGAGTAGCTAATGCATATAAGTATAGTATATCAGCTAATCTTCTCTTTTGCAGACTCCATCAGTGAATCGCAAAAGATTTTCACGGATGTGCTCGTGCGGAAGGAGAAGGCCGACTCGACACGCTCTGTGCTCTTCGCCCTATCGCGTCACAAGTTTCTCTTCTGTTTGCCCAACAGCGTGGATCGACGTGCCAAGGCTGGGGAATATGATATTGTGGTCAATGATTATTCGCGTGCCAAGAATCTGTTTGGAAAAACGGAACTAGCAATCTTCCGTCAAGTGCTCGAGGAGGTAGATCAGCGCATATTGTTGATCCGTAGACAACTGCACGAGAAGGTGGTAAAGATGCCGCAGAGCGTGGAGCAGCAGAAGAAGCTAATCAAGGCGCTTACTAGCTTGGAGCTGCAGCAGAGCGGCACAGCTATTGGAGATCGGCTGCGCAATACGGATCCCGCCTGGGATGCCATTGAGGCACGTGCCAAGTACCTGGAATCCACATTTCGTCAAACCTTTGACCAGTACGCCACTAAAGATGCAGCGACACAGGAGAAAACCAAGAGCCGCGATCCGAATCAGGCGCCGAGCCGAGTTAACTTCTGCGAGGAGCTTTGCGACATAGCCGCCTCCCAGCTGCCCGATCTGTGGCGCCTGGGTCAGCTGTATTTCACGGGCGAATTACGTGGACCACATGATCCCAAGCCGGGAGACTTTAAGCGCATGGTTTTAACTGCCATCGAGAAGTTTTGTATCTATCTGCGTTTGGCCATTCTAATTGCCGCTGATCAGCGTGCTCTGCGTCAATCCAGCGGTTTATCCTGGCCAATTGGCTCCTCATCAGCTACGCATCATTTCTTGCCGTGGATTCCGCAATGCTTGCGTTACACGCGCATCGCATATGCCACGCTGATTGGACTGGATCTGCCCTCGGATGCACTTGATATCATACAGAAACTAATTGATGAAGTGCGTCTGTTTTGCTTCTCCATCATATTTAAACGCGCCACCGATCGTTGTAAGAAACTAGCAGCACTGGAGACATGGGAAACAACCGTAGAGGATTACCCGGGTGCAACGCAACTGCCCGCTGCACTGGAAGCGCTGCTGGTGGAAACCTTGGACGAGGTACAGTCGGTGTGCATGCAGCCAGAGGTGCGTGAGGGTAATCTGCTCGAGCCCCATTCGGATGGGCAGCGCGAGGTAACCCAACGCCTGCAAGAACTGCTGTCCGCTTTTAGCGGCATTATTGCCGAGCTAGCTTATCCCTCGCATGACGATGAGACGCCCACGCATAATGTATCACAGCTGCTTGGCTTTCCCAATGCCCAGCAGCCGGAATCGGTGTCCGGTGCTGGTGGTGGTGGTGGCGCTGCTGTCAACTGGGAGCAGCGCATGCTATGCTGCCTGGCCAACTATGCGTATTGCAACAAGAGCTTCTTTGCACACATTGGCGAAGTCTTTGTGCGCTATGGTTATCCACTGCCCACGCTGGCCATTGAGACGGCTCGCTACAATGCCAATCAGTTGTTTACCAATCTGTTGGAAGAGTATGTGGAGCATAAGGGCGATCCATTGGTGGGCACCATCGAACCATCCATGTATTTGGGTCGCTTTCAATGGGATCACGAGATGGAAATTGGCCTCGGTCAATTGCGTCCGTATGCGCACGAGTGCTTGGACAATCTAGTAGGTGTCTACTCCGAGATCTACAGCATCTCGCCAACCTTGCTGCGTCCCATATTGGAGTCCATTGTGCAGACTATATCGGAGGAGTTGGCTCGCCTGATGAGCTGTGTACAGCACTTTAGCTACACGGGCGCTATTCAAGCACATGTAGACATACGACTGCTGCGCGATGCGCTCGAGAACTATGCCAATGAGACGGCCAAGTGAGATAAATACTAATCTTCTGCCTTAACCTGTTAATAACTCCATCTATCATTCTGTCTATAGAAACTACTTTATGGAGGCCTTGGAGGCCATAAGTCCACCACTCAATGGCGAACAGAAGCGCAAAGCGGATGAGATTTTGGAACGTGTTAAACGGAATATGCGCCTGCAGTTGCTTTGCTTTGCTGTGAAGGAGCCCTGAGCACATTCCCTCTCAACAATTTAGTTATATATCAAATATTTATCATTTGCAATTTGATAAACAATTACTCTAGCTAAAACTTTCTATTATAATTCCATATTGATTGTTTAGAGTTTCCATTTGCTAGAGTAATTGTATTTTGAATGTATTTAGTTAGCAAAGTAATGCTTACATTGCAGAGTGAAACTCTTAAAAATTATATTAAAGAAAGCTTTACAAACAAATAATGAATTAGTTAAGGGACAAATTATCCAGCTTGAACTCGTAGATGAAATTCATGCCATCTTTTTTGTATTTTTCTAAGGCCAGCTTGAGCACCTGCTCCACATCGATGGCATTGAATTTCTCTTGGACACGTTGCTTGATGGGATTCTCGATGGCATCCATGATCTGATAGCGCAACAGATTGGGCAGCACATTGACGACAAACTCCATGGCATAGTCCAAGGTGCCGGCCCCATCGCATCGCACCTGAATGTTACCCATATCGAATTGAAGATCGTTGATCTGCGGTCGCTTGCGTGTGTCCAGTGGTTGGCTGATCTCAACCGTTGCACGTATATGCTGCACCGTGAACTGTACATGGCCCACGCGCGTCATCAGACCAAATCCAACCTCCCATTGCCCTGCTCCGGTGATCTGTTGTGTGCCCAATTGCATGCGCATCGACATGGTGTTGTTGTGCATGGCTGCCGTGACGTTGCCCACTCGATAAAAACTAGAGCAGCCTGTGATCCAGGTATTGGTGAGCTGTACACTGAAGACGCCCATGGTGCGATTCTTGTCTTCCAAACGATATGGATCGTAGCCTTTCTCTCTAACCATTTTGCGTAGGCCGGCAATGGCGCTGTCCAGCGGGGTTATCGAATTGGGCATTCGGCGATCTCCCATGAATTTCTCAATCCTTGTATTGATCTCACCGCGTACCTGCTTGTCCGCCTCTTGCAGCATAAATGGCTTCATGGCATCAAAGACCAAATTGGGTGCCGAATTGATGATGCCCTGGAAAACGCTGCCCAAGAAGCCAAGATTCTGGAAATCCATAGACATCTCTCCAAAAGTAATGTCCATGTCAATATGTTCCGTGGTCAGCTGACCATCACGCTCCACACCGAGCGTCACCGAGCAACGGACGTAAACCTTCTTCAAGAGGACGGTGAACGGTCCGTTGGCCTTAGAGAAGAAGGAACTGAGTATGTAGTTTCCCTTGACCAGCATTTCCTCCAGCTGTATGCCTGCCTCTGCCTGCAATAAACCAGATGGAGAGGATTAGTAGGATTAGTAAGAGATTGAGCTAAATCGTTTACCACTTGCCTTCATCTCCTTGAAGTCCACATCGACGGTGGCTATGCGAAATTTCGACAGACCATAGGCCTTCACTTTCATCATGTTCAGATTGGCCATGCCCAGACTTTTGGCCATATCGGGCACATCCATTGGGTCCGGTATGGGTGCGCCTGGCACACCAACTGGATCTTCTTGCTTGTAATGCTCCAGCAGCCCCTCGATTTGTGCGGCCACGCGATTTTGGCTTGCCTCAATGTTATGCGCATCATCGTTCCCATCGTTAGCCTCTGCTGCGGGTGACAAGGTTCAACGGGATTTGATAGATAACTAACTCATGTATATACATATATTTGTGTAGCTGCTCACCGTTCTCATCCTGCGCCTGGACGCCAACCAGGATTAGGCATGACGCGAGCAAAACTATCAGCACTTTCATCTTTGTGCGATTTCGAATATATTTATCTCTGCTTATCAGTTGAGGAACTTGAAAAAACAACAACAGCAAAAACTTGATGACGGATGCGCACTTGCTGCTGCCTCCACTCGGATTCGAACTCGAACTGACGACTGTCCGCTGAGTTAATCAAGAGATAATGATGAGCACAGCAGCATCAACAGCAGCAGCAGCAGCCGTTGTGCTTATCAAAGGGCACGGCTAATGTTGAGCTAAACTGAATTTGAGTCGAGCTCGATGCTGTTTATTCTTCTCCCCCTTTTTTAAACTGGGAATTGAGTGAGCGCGCGTGGCTGAGCACAGAAGTCTGTATAAATTCCATGACATTCCATTTGCGACTTCTGCTAACCAGCTATAGCTGCTACAAATTCTAGAAACCAAATGGTTTAAACTTAACTTAGTTATGTAAAATGTGTCATTAGATAATCTGTCTAAGAGAGCTAGAATCCTGGTTTGAGTCCGTGACTTGTCGTGTTGTTTAAGGTCAAAGGCCAC
The DNA here is from genome assembly GCA_035045945.1 of Drosophila anceps. NCBI lineage: Eukaryota > Metazoa > Arthropoda > Insecta > Diptera > Drosophilidae > Drosophila > Drosophila anceps. The sequence continues at coordinate 5,463,837 of JAWNON010000190.1, forward strand.
AGTTGCCAATGCTGTTTAAAATCAAAAGAATGGGAGCTTCCAATTATATATAATAATAATTAAAAATAATAATTTTCACTAAGCCTTAAACAATTGTTTAATATTTAGTTAAAAACATCTAAAACTTTCGTTATTTGATATAAAATTTGCCAGTTTTTGTGCCCATTTAGTTTTAACAATTGGTTTTTATTCGACTTTAGACTTCATTTTTATTGTTTGATTTGCATTTAATTACATTCATTGCGATTGGCTTTCATTATGTAAATCATAGATAATTTTAAATAATAATAAAAAAAAAAAGATTTTCACGTGCTAAAAAAAAAGGGTTTCGTGCTAAAAAAAAGTGTTTCATGCTCAAAAAAAATATGTTTCGTGCTCAAAAAATTTGCTTAAAAATATAAAAAAAATTTACATAAATTAATGACAAAATATGCGCTTAAAACTATGAAAAAAATTGGCTTATGCATATGAAAAAAATTGTCTTAAAGCTACACAAAAAATTGTCTTAAGTCTATAAAAAAAATTGGCTTAAAAACTATGAAAAAAATTGTTATTCTATTGTTGGTTCTTCTTTTCCTTTTTTTTTTTGGTTTACAGCGGCCGCATACAAAGCATTCATTCACTTATAAATAATTATTATACTATTATAATAATTGTTAATGTTATAAGACTTTGACTAATTGTTACAATTCGTTGAACGAGTAATAAATAGAAATTGCTTTGTGTTTTCTTGTTTACCTCAGTTGGTGCAGATGTTCGAATTCTGCACTGCGGCGCCTGACTTAACAGTTAAAAAGATTTAAAATATTTCTTATGTACGTAAACATACACAGAATATCACTTATGAATAGATAAGGTTCAAATAAAATACATAAGGAATTATATAGGATGCAATATATAAATAATTTCCGTTGTTCACTCAAATGTCTTCACAGCTCTGTCTTCTTTACAGCTCTGTGGGGATTATATAATATGGATTTCTTGATTTCGTGAGCTGCTGGTTAAACCAGCTCAATTTTTTTTTAAACAAACAAGAAAAAAATATATAGTTGTGATTGTGTATTCCAAATAATAGCTGTAATAAAATAAGAAATGATGGGATGAGCGCTTAAGTCGATTGCAACCGACTAGAGAAATATACTGCCCTGTACCTGAATCTGCATTTAGGTATTATAAATATATATTCAAACATGTGGTATATGTACATATATATATTCCGCAGGTACAGGGCATGCATACATACATGTATGGACACGCACAGTTCTTCTACCTACGCACAAATATTTACAGCATACACAATTAAATCTACTATGAAACGTGGACCATCTACGGATTGCGAGGCTGATTTGCCCATTTACACTGATAGCTTACAACTCATATAGGATACGCTCTAATGTGGCCTCATCCTTGTCAGCGCCCAAACTGCTGTCGCCAGCGGCAGCGTTGCTCGTCCTTGAACCGGCGCTGACAAGCATATCAGCTGACTTCCTGAGCACACTACGCTCCATATCTAACCCCTTCGGAAAGGTCTTGAATCTCTTGGCCGGCTTCTCAAGGCTCAATGTGGGTGAGTCTGGCTGCGACTCTGTTGCGGCTGGTGTTGGCTCCGCCACCGTTGGCGGCGGCATTATATAAGCGAATTCAGGTATTGATGTATTGCCATCATTGCTACGCAACGGCAAGCGCTGAAAACCAAGCTGGGCCGGATCGACGGGCTCGCTGCCATTGAAAATGTTGAAGCCTACAGAGATGGAGAGAGAGAGAGCGACAGTATTTACTAAACGTTAACAAAGTTAATGGAAAAGATGTACTCGAGCGGCTAACATACCCTGGTATTGACCATTCTCGTTTTGCATGAGAACTAGCGGATGCTGCGATTGCTGCAGATTGTTAAGTGGCACCAACGTAAAGCGTAAAGTGGGTTCCTCGACAGGTGCCGCCACCTCTGTTTCTGTATCCATTTTATAATCCTCTTCATCACTGGTATCATCGGCATCCTGATGTGGATTTTTGCAACCAATGCATTTGCAATCCACACACGATTTGCCCGCCACATAGCAAGTGCAGCGTGAATTGCGACAGGTGGCCCTACCAGGTGCCGTGGTGGTGCCACAGCGACAGATATGTGACATGCGCGAATCCTTGGGCTTGGGTATTTGGCTTGACACTGGCGCCTTTGGTGTGGATGTGTGTGGCAGAGCCGCCGCGGTAACGTTGGCAACTGGAGCTTTTGCCACAATTGGCGCAGCCACAGGAACTGCAGCTTTGGCAGCTGTTGCAATCGGAATAGTCGCTGCAGCGGGTGCCGGAGCAGGCTTGGCTGCAGGCTTATGGGCAGCTATAACCTGGGTAGTGGCAGCTACAGGAGCTGGAGCTGGAGCTGGAACTGTAGCTATGGGAGCCGGAGCTATAGCTATAGGAACTGAAGCCATAGCTATGGGAGCTTGAGCTGCAGCTATGGGAGCTGGAGCTATAGCTATGGGAGCTGGAGCTGGAACTGTAGCTATGGCAGCTGGAACTATAGCCATGGGAGCTGGAGCTGGAACTGTAGCTATGGGAGCAGCAGCTGCGGTCCTTATGGGTGATGCTGTTGTTGTTGGCGGCTTCACCTGAACCGATGAGATTATGGTGGGCTTCTTATTACGCAAATTAACAAGTGTAGTCGTGGGGGCAACGGCTTTAGAGCTATGTAACTGCTCCTGATCCTCCACATCTTCGAGCAGCAGTTGACCACGTCGACGCTTTATAGAGCCACTGGCGTTCACTGGCCTAAAAGACGTCGCATTGGATGTGCTGGCGACAATTGGTTCGTCCGTGGCGACAATTGGTTCGTCCGACTCAACTGTTTCCATTGCTTCGACTGTTGCAACTTCTGTGAGCTGTTGCTCCTGCTGAGATAGTTGCACCACCTGACCAATAGAGGCCATATGCAACTCGCCGTTGGGCATCACATAGGTTGCATAGTTGGACGTACTGTTGCAGTAGTCTGCAGGTATCGTAAAGGCACCAGATAGATCCACTTGATCCGACCAAGGCGATTCAATGTAACCAGCAGGCAATATCGTTTGTTCCGTTGGAATTATCATTTGCTGTGGTTGTGGTGCAATGTGCGTGTGGGTCAGCATCCGTGCACCGGGCGTCATCATGGGCAATGGATGTGCAAACTGGGCCTGTTCTCCAGTTGCCGCTGCCTCCAGCTCAATATCTGTAATGGACAACTGATTGGGCATATGCTGTTCATACGGCAGCTCAGGTGTTGTGGCCGCTGTCGTTGGCGGTGTCTCCGCTGGCAACGATGATGGAGTATTTGTGAGAAATGGCAAATCCGGCTGGAGTAAAAATGTTTCAGACATATTCTCATAGTTGGCGCCCTCCTCTATGAACCATTGTGTTGATCTATTCGGCAGCCTAATCCGTGGCTTTGGTTCCAAGTTCACTTTCCTCCTGATGTCTGGTCGCAGATGAAAAAACTCCGAAAACAGTGAAGATTGTCTTAGATGCACACAGAGCGTTTTATAGCACAGCAACTGCAAAGCCATTGTTTTGTTTTCCTCGTAGGTGCGGAAATCGGAGCAATTAGTGCACTGCGGACAGATGGGCCACAAATTCTTTCGTCCACGCAGGCACAGCCGGCACACATGGTGGCCACAGAGCGATCCCTTTGGCTTATAGGGATCATTGAGCAGGTTGCAGCAGACGGCGCACGACAGCAGCTGACGCAGCTCACCAATACCTGTATTAATCTCGTCAATGCGACGTGTCGACAAATTCGACGCGGACTTCAATGAGAGTAACGTAATTTTTATATAAAGTTTTTGCGCCTCCATCGTGGAAATGATGGCAGACGATAGCAAAGTGTGGATAAACGTTTGGTGACAGTCTCCGTCCCAAGGAGACTGTGCTGGGTGAGCTGCTGCGTTTGCCGCCTGCCTAGCCGTAGCTGCACCGCAATTCCGCTAAAACATGTTATTTAATTTGATTTGCTGTACTTTTGTCACCGGTGTGCATCGAATTTTTGGCTGGCGTTCCTCTAGCAGTTGTTGTTGTTGTTGTTGGTGTTGTTATCACTTAGCGGCTAAATACTTAGAAATACTATTCACGTGCAAAAAAAAAACATCACAGAAAAAAAAACAAAAAAAAAAGATGATTATGTAGTCTCAATGTTATTCAAGTCATTTTTAATTTTCACTTTTGATTTTAACAATTGAAGAGTAAAATTACCAAAGATGAATTGAAACGCCGTGCCTGCGTTTTATATTATTTGCAGTGCAATGTGACCGTTTCATGTGCAAGTTGTCGCACATTACTGTGAATGGCAACTGAGCTGCCAACTTGCTTAAAAAATACTAACAACTATCGTGACTGATTCGAAGCCAGAGCTGCAAGCCACAAATTATGCGAATAAATATTTAAAAAAAAAGTAATAGCAATTTGTTGGCAATACAGTTGAAATATTTAATAATTTTAACAACATATGTCAAATGAGAAGTATTCTAAAGGCTGGAATTGGCAAGGGTTGTTAATGTTCAATATATTTTAGCTTAAAATTAAAAAATTTCCTTTTAGAAATTTGCGACAAATCATTTTGCTACGATTGAAATTTTATACTCAAATTAAACGTTTTTAATATTCGTGTAGTTAGTTTAAAAGCGAATAAACGTTGAAAACAGAAGAGTCTGATTAAACAATTAAAACAACAGCTTAAAAATGAGTCCAAGAAGCGAAATAAATAGGATAAGCACATTAAGATCATTTATAACTAAAACTGTTATCGATAATATATTAACTGTCATATATAACATCGAATATGTTATACATAATCTCTAATCTCCTATATATATTTTATGTGTTGTCCGAGTCTGTTAGACTTCAAAATCTGTTATACATTTTTCGTTTTTAATTTGATTAACATTTAAAATGAGTTAAATATACATACATATATACATACTACACAGATATTCGCATACAATTAACATTGAACTTATGAAGGGCATATATATAGAGAACATATTTAAATTCTTAGAAATATTGTAATTTTAGAATACATAAATCAATAAGTAGCGTTATAACTTAATGGTATACATGTATGTATATACGAAATGCGGACACTAAACACTAGGCAATATGGTTTGAGTGCAATCTTAAGAGCTAAATATCTCAATCTATAATATAACATACATATATACATATGTATCTCTGTCATGCCACTAGGTAGCATCGTTTAATTAATTATCTTCTATATCTTCTTTATGCTATGCTTTGTTTTAATATCGACGCTCGTCCTTCTCGTTGACCGCTTTCAGTGGCTGGTAGCTGGGATTGGAGAAGGCGTCTGTGCTGCTGCTGCTGCTGCCACCTGCCGATTTGTTTGCCAGATTCTTGCGCGGCGGCTTCACGTTCACATAGTTATCAGCGCTGCTGTTGCCATTCAGCGTTGTCTCGATGTGATGTCGCGGCGAGGGCGTGGGCGTGGGATTCGCATATTGTGGTGGAAATTTTCGCGCCTGCTCCGGACTGCGCTCCTCGCCATCGGATGTGGAGATACGATGCAGCATGGGTATCTCTTCAGGCGCCTGATCAGCTGCATCCACTGTGCTAGGCAGACCATTTTTGCGACGCACCGGCTTATGCGCACTGCTGTCCATATTATTCGCTAGCGTCGGCGAGTGCTGTTGGCCCACTGTGCGATTTGTATCTGGGAACGTGAAAGAGGTTTCGTTTGTGTCTATGGCTGGCAATTCGGCTAAGTCGGCGTCGCCTTTGGGGCGCGTGGGTGAAAAGATGGCGGTGCTGTTCTCTGTATTCATTTGTAGATAATCATCGGATGATTCTTCGATTCCTGTTAGTGTGAATATGTGTGTGTGTGTGTGTGTGTGTGGGTGTTTGGTTGGTTGATTGGTTGGTGTGAGTGTGCAGTTTAGTTAGTTACATCCACATCCAAGCGAACATTCAACATGTACTTACTTATTTTTGGCACTATGTGTCCATTGACATAGCGTGGCGCTGTCGGAGCAAAGTCATCCGGCGCACCCATCAGCGACAAGTAGTCCGTGGGTCGGTTTTTCATATATTCCGTGTTCGATCTCATATAGGGATCATTTAAGTCGAGATAATGCTGAAATTATACAAATGAAATTCTCTAAGTAAGTCATGTCGCAATTCAAACATTTTTTCAGACTTACATTGGCCACATCCTCGCCCAGCATGTTGGCAAAACGTCTTTCGAGTATATTGAACAAAGGTCGACTCTCGGGACTAATCAAATAGAAATGGGTTTAACTGAAGCAGTTCATAGAGATTTTTCATTTCATTTCATTTACCTCTTTCGCCAGCACTCGAGCATGATTTCGTAGATTTCCTGATTGGCATAGGGCGGCTTCTCCATGCGATAGCCATCGTTGAGTTTGTTGAACAGCTCCTGATTGGGATCGATGCCCGGATAGGGCACCTTCGACAGCGAAAACAGCTCCCAGAGGACAATGCCAAAGGACCAGACATCGCTGTAGGTGCTAAAGACATGATCGCTAAGCGACTCTAGCGCCAGCCATTTGATGGGTAATTTGCCACTCTCTGAAAAAGCAAAATCGAAGAATGATTAGAAACGATACGAATGGTTATAGTAAGAGATAGAGATGGATAGATTAAGACACAAAGATCACATTAGCAGATCAAAATCTATACAAAATGTGAAGCTATAGATCTTACCAGATTTCTTATAGTTATCTCCTCGGTACATGGATCGTGCCAGACCAAAGTCACAAATCTTTACCACATTGTCTTCGCAGAGCAGAATATTACGTGCAGCAAGATCGCCGTGCAGCACCTTCTTGGACGAAAGGTAATCCATGCCGCGTGCCACCTGGAAAGCCCAACTGATCAGATCGGTGGTGCTGACAGACATCGCTTCGGTGGAGTCTGTCTTGTAATTTGAGCGCCAGGCGGGCTGTATAGAGTTGTTGGACATGACATGATCATCTGCCATATAAAGAGATATTCATACAGAGCTCTTGAATGAAGAGTATAGTGGGCACACTTACCCTCTGGCACAGTGGTCATCACTGTTGCCTCCGTGGCACAGGTGTCGATTTGACGATCGTAGGTGGAGCCGCCTGTTACAGTGCGGCCGGCACGTGTGCCCGAACGTGGATCGTTGTCGGAGTTTCTGCGATTATGGTGCGTATAGTTGTTGTTTACGGAGTTCATGTGATTGATATATGGATGGTTCGGGAAACCGACGTTAACATATTTCAAGCCACCACCAACACCACCACCAACACCATCACTGGTTAATATACATAGTAGTGGGTGCACAACACAGACACATTTAGCAGGTTCAGAGCAGAGTGCAGAGGAATAGTAGACCATAAACCACAATCACAAGCACAGTTATGTTGCGCGCGTGCGTGCGTGTGTATGTTTGTATACATATATATATATATGTATATATACATTTATATAGAGATGTGTGTGTGTGTGTATTTTAAGGAAATTTGATTGTCATTAGTTTGTGAATTGGGTTTTTGTAATAGTTAAGAGCATTTGTTAGCGCGAGTTGCAGTAGAACGAGAACAATGTTAGTTAACAGGAAAATTAGAACAATGTTAGTTAGCATTAGCTATGGTCTTAATGTTAAATGTTAACATGCTAATATCTTAGACACTTACCGGTGCAGATCGAAGTTGTCTGAGATTCGTTGCGTCATGATGCTGGGATCGATGCGATCATTAATGGGATTAATCTGATTGATAAAACATTTGCGATTGCGCAGCAAAAAGTTTTGTATATTGCCAAAGCGACAATACTCCACAATGACCATTAGTTCACCTGTTAAGATGTCAACAGCAGTTTGAATATAAGTAAAATATATATGGTTAAATGTAAGTCCAGTTTTCATTCTAGTTTGCCTGACTTACGCTTAGCTATATTTTTGGTAACAGCGCCCAAGAGATTCACAACATTCAGATGCTGTCCCAGATGGACCATAATCTTTAGCTCGGAGACTAGAGCACGCACCACTTCCGCATCGGCAGTGCGTTTCACCATTTTGACAGCTACTATGCTGACTGGCTCGTCGCTGCGTATACCCTCTGCCTCGCCCTTGAGCACCACACCGAAGGCGCCGGCTCCAAGCTGCTTGCCCAGCTTCAATTTGTCGCGTGGAAACTCAAAGTCACGATCATAGGGTAACAGTTCCGCTTGCTCATCCAGCGACAAAGCCGGATTGATTTGCTCTACATCGCCCTCAACAAAGTTGGCCAATCCAGCTGCCTTTAGGGCCAAATGATTCTTGCGCTCCTGTCGATAGCGTATGCCCAGGAAAATGCAGAGAGCAATCAGAATGACAAAGAAGATGACAGTGAACCAGATCCAAGCTTTGTTCATGCCAGGCATGTCTAGAATATAATTGTAATTGAGTATATACTATATATATCTAAATATATATACAAGGATTCACACTCACTGGCAATGATGACCTTGACGGCGTTTTCGATGCTGCCCAAGCGATTGGCCACCACACAGCGATAGATGCCATCGTGTGTTGGATATAGATGTGGTATCAATAGCTTCGTGCCATCCTCGACAATGTGCGTGCGGTTCGTCTCGAATAGCTCGACATCGTCCTTGTACCAGTAAACCTTTGCCTGCGGCACAGCCTTCGATTTGCACTCTAGGATCAGCGAATCACCCAAATTGCGTTCGATTTTTGAATTGGCATTGAGATTTGTGTACGCCCATTGAGGAGCTTTAGGATCGTGCACATAGACATCGATCTCACGACTATCGTACAAATCTGGATTATTGATATGATGTGCACGGCACTCGTAGGTGCCTCGATCCTTGTCGGCTATGGCATGGAACTTCAGTGTCTTCGTATACGAATACTCTGTGCTGTTCATCTCCACTTCAACATCTAAAAGCCGATTCACAATTAAATAATCAATCCAGCAATAAATGATGCAGACAAATCACTTACCTGGACCACCGACCATTAGTTCGCCGTCGTGATACCATTCCAGATTGCCATCGAAATGATAGGCCAGAGCTGCGCAGGTGAACGTCTCCTCATCGCCTTTGGCTATCTTACGATTTGGATCCAGTCCCGATATACTAATGTTCTGCGCAATGTTACCCAACAGAACATGTGCCCGGGTCTGTGATGTAATTGGTTTACTGTCAATAAGATTCTGAGCCACGCATATGATTATTCCTGGTTTATCGGGCGTGAAGATCGCTTCATGTATATTCTCGATGCTCAACTGACCGGGGCGAGTGTTCGTCTTATACTGTTAACAGAAGACTTTTATGTTATTGATTGAATTTTTATACGACAATATTAAAATATAGCTAGAGTTTTTCTTTAACTCAAACTAAAACTCGCAAAGTCTTTTCCTGTTATCTTTCGTTATGTTAACTGTACGCAATTTAAAATTAAAACTGTTAACAGCAAAAGTCATTTAACAGTATCAAAAATGTTACATTAACAGCGGTAGCTGCAGCTTTGCAGTGCGTAACCATAATATGTTAGGTTAACAGCAGCAACTACAGCTTTACAGGCACTGTTAAAGGACTCAGTATTCGTGCTTAACAGTTTATAAGGGAAATAGTCAATGCTTTTGAGTTTTTTTTAATTAAAAACATATTAAACTCTTATAATTATATAAATGTTTAGCCTGAACAGACTGAATACCTGATATTTTTCCTGGACTTCTGTGGACTTGAATGTCAATATCATTTGTGCAGAGAAAGTCGACAGCAAAATACAAATAAAATATTATTTTAAAAATTAAATATTTTAAATTTGATAAATATATATTTTACAAATATATTTAGTATGTTTAGCAAGCAAATGGAATTAGTTAGGAATGCTACAGAATCATATGTTTTATTTACATAAATTTAAAATTCTCCAAGAGGATTAAATTAAACTCTATTAGTTAGGAAGTGGATGCGGTTTAGTTTGTTTGAAAAGTTTCTAATCTACTAGATTATTATAGTTACTATACTTTCTGAATACTTACACTAAAGTTCTGCGATGCCTGTTCACACTCGGGCCAGCGCGGCTTTAGGCGACAGGCCTTGAACATAAATGTGACAACAGCAGGTGGATACGCTTTGACGCTGCAATTGAGATGGGCTTCCTGGCCAGCCACCACATAGACATCATTCATGCTGAGAACAGGTCCCGAGATGACGCTGACATTAAAGTTCAGCTGCTTGGCATCAACTCCATTCGTTCCTTTGAGCGTATAGGTGCCGCTGTCCTCGAGCTGAGCGTTAAGTATTTTCAACGTTGTGCTGGACTCAGTGGCGAAGATTTTAAAATTCGGTTCGGTGTCCCAGACCTCAATGTCATTCGGCTTGTACCACTTGAATGTGGGCTGTGGAAAGCCCTCAAAGTTGGCCGTCATTTGTATCGTACGGTTGGCATGCTCGTGCACTGTATAATGATTGGAGGGCTCTGACACTTTCAGATAGCTGGAGTTGGGCTCTGTTTTGGTTGAAAAAATAAAACCAGTTCTATACTTGTTTTTGAAATCAGCGATCAAAATGGTACTCACGCATAACATGCATCCTGTAGGAGCCGAACTCCCTGACATGTGAGTCGCTCACGACACACTTGTAGGTGCCCTTATCAGTCAGCTTGGCATCTCGCACGGTTAGGGTGCTGCGACCCACCTGATAAGTATTATTCTTCACCCTGTCGTCAAATTTCGGAGTGGTGTTGGTATAGCGAAGCTAAGGGGGTATTGAAGAGATGTTAAATTTTAAGCTAATAAAATTAATAATGTTCGAGTCAAGAGTACCCGACTAAGAGATACTCTGAGCATAATTACATATCGAAATTATTAGCATTATTCTTTTAGAAGAACGGGTTAACTTGGCAGAAGTCAAAGTAGAGACTAAATAGGGCTATTGTGTAAAGACATAAATCCTTAAAAAAATCTGACTTCGAGCAAAACGTAGTACGGCCTAAGAAGTGGGACCTGAACGTAGGAACACTGATGATAGTGTTCAGCACATAGAAAGGCTCCTCTTTGAAGGTTAATGGATAACGCCAAGATAGGCAGCAGTCCAAAGGGCAGGCATTTTAGTCGTTAAGCAGCCAATGCAGTCGGACACAGACTTTTCTTATTATCATGATGATCATACATATTTATCATTTTGATTACTATCACTAATATAAATTTAAATTTTATAATCGTGCAGCAACATGGATAAGACACACGCCTATATTACAAATATATATAAATAAATATGTAAATATGTAATTATTGATATTTAATTAATATTGAAGTATAAATATTTTAATTTAAATATTTGCCAGAAACACTCGTTCAGAGTAAGCAACAATATTGATCTTAGATAATGATAAAACGTAATATTAAGATTAAATGGAACACGGAAAGACAGACAAAACGATGGACAGATGTAGACGACTACATTGACTCAGCTTAACAATAATATTTGATGAAATATATATTTATATATATATATATATTTTTATATTACTTGTTGCATTCTTATGCTATATTCATAATGGGTTCGCGAACGAAGAATATGTAAAATAAAGTATGTTTCCAGTTCTGCTTGCTTGGACACAGTTTGTATCACGAACTCTAGACCATCTCTAATTTACTGTATATGTTGGACACCTACCTTTTCCACTTTTTCCGGAATGATCCACTGCATATCGTAGACAACGCCGTGTGGCGCAGACAACTCGCAGACTAGCTCAAATGTTTGACCCTCGTAGACATGGCCACGGGTCGGAGAGGTGATGACCGGCTTGTTGAGGCGATCGCTCGCTTCTGTTGTGGCACGCAGAGAGGATTACGTTATTGAAGGCAATTGACAGTTAAATGAAGTTGGGCAAGCATTTTTACAGATACATGCAGTGGGTTAGCGGGGGAAGTTTTAGAGGAGTTAGTGTAAGACTACAACATGCAGGTGTTAAGAACTAAAACTAAAGTGTTAGCTATTGAGTCATTAAATTTCAAAGCAACATTAATAATAAATTCAAATAATAATTAATTGAAAAATAAACAACGTGCGACAGTAAAAAAATGCAAGCGATCCGAAAGCGAAAAAGAACACAAAAATAGAAATGAAAACAATATGCAGGACATTCAGAGACAACAAGACAACAAGGGACAACCGCAACACTTACGCCCTTTTGGTTGCCTTGAGGGCAAAGGTTTCATCGGGGCCAACATCGTGTAGCTACGCTTTAGACGACGCGGGGCAGACGACGATGATGAGGAGTAGGACGAGGATGTTAACGAGGATGAGTCAAAGTCAAAGTCTGGGATATCATTGGCTACCGTGTTATCGGTATCGTTATGGATATCGATATCAATATTAATATCGCTATCGCTATCAACATGCCCAGCACCAATTGTTAGTGCAACGATATCGTTGGCTCTGTTAGTAACATTGATGGATTCATTGGCGAGAATCATAACCTTTAAATCATCGTGCGTTATGTTAGTTAACATCACAGTCTGCACCAAAGTATTTTTGTCCAATCCGAATGCTGAGAATGTGTTAGCATATTAATAAGACAGTTATTGAAAAATATTTATATAAAAAGACAAATACAGAGAGATAGAGAGAGAGAGAGATAGAGTAGCTATTGATGTGCATAAGAAATCTTAATGTCACACATAACCTCACATTTAAATGGTATTAACAGTTTTATTTTGTAACAGCTACCGTGTGTCAACTGTACTTCAGTGTGCGTGTGTGTGTATTTGTGTGTGGGTGTGTGCTTATTGTGGCAAGTGATTTATATAAAATTTTGATTGAACTGTTGTAAAATCTTAGACCCTAAGCCATAGGTGCAAATCCGAAAGCCTCTTGAAAAGTTGAGAGTAATAGAAAGATTTTTCTAGTTTTTGTTTTTTAAATATAAAGCAATATTTACGACACATATATGGACGGAAAATCACAAATCACAAACTTTGGGGTGCAAAAACTCACTATCAATGTGACCGTTACCAATAAAGCGCACAACTATGATCGTGCTTTCCTGTTCGTTATCCGGCGAAGGGATTTTGGGCTCGCAGTAATATTCACCGCCATCGGTAACGCTGCGTATTTCGATAACAAAACCACGTTTCGGATCATATCGACCGGTATTCTCACTGGAAAATGTCTACGGACAATACATATATATACATATATTGATTTATTGGATGATTATAGGCAGGTATATCAGATATGTTAAGTGTTACGAGATGCGAAAGATGTGAGTAATGAGGGCAGAGCGAAACTTTAAATGATAACAATTTCTTTCCTATCCATCTAACAATCAGCAACGATAACCTGAAAAAACACTTCGAAATCGGTTCACTCTACAGTTGTTTTTGTTGTTGTTATACTATATATAAGTATATATATATAAATATAAATATATTCATTTATGAATATGTGGTATGTACAGACGAACGCAAATATAGTATGAAACTGGCTAAATACATATGTCTATCGTTTATCGATTATAAAAGTATTATCAGTTACTGCTTAAACATACTCTGATAGTATATGTCAAACGTGTGAACCATGGTAGCCGCCTTGCATTTCCAGGATGGCGGTATTTTGTCAGTTATAAAATAAAGGGTGAACCCCACCTTGGGATCGTAATTTGTATTATTGTAGAAATCATGTCGGCTTTGAGAGGCTATACTTGAGCTTATTTTACCTATCTGCTCGACGAGATGAATGGTGAATAAACATGTTTGAGAAGCGTGTGAATTTGATAAGCACAAAAATATCTTTTATTTTGTTAAATACGCACCTCACTGTTGAAGGTTAGCAGCACCTCCGTCTCGGGCATGGTCGGCTTACAGGGTATTATCACCTCGGAGTATTGGCGAGCTTGAATGATGGGTTCCAGCGGCACTAGCAAATTGTTTTTGTCGTTCACAAATACATATATGGTGCTAGCCTCATCCTCGTTGACCAATCTCACGAGCGTCTCTTCCGACCAATTTAATTTATCGGGCGCTGCTGAGGATTTGATGCAATAATAGGCGGATACATTATCAACTGTGACCTCCTCCAATACGAGTTTAATGCCAAATGGACGCTGTGGATCTTCAGTGTTGTCAAAGGATTCACCCTGTTTGAATCCTTCGTGGCTATTCCACCATTCAACGGGTTCGCTGGCCTCACATTGCAGTGTATATGTTGTGCCAACATCCAGTTTAAGGGAGTCCTTGCAGGGCGTTATAAGTGGCACACCGAATTCACCGCCACAATTATAGGGTATATCATTGCCCTCAAAGTCACTTTGTGGACGGGGAACTAGTAGGACGAATGGAAGATTTATTGTAAGTTCATTGACAATCTGAATATATATATATATATATATATATATATATATATATATATATATATATATATATATATATATATATATATATATATATATATATATATATATATATATATATATATATATATATATATTGATTATACGGATATTACTATTTAAAAGAGGTTATTCGTGTATATAAAGTATCTTTATCAAAAATTTGCCACTATCTCTCACTTCTGTTACTATCTGAGGTATCTGCTGGTACTAAATTGGTCTCTAAATGGAAACATATATGAATACTATATTATTATTACCTATAAGCAATATTAGCAACATATAAGTAATTAGATATTTATTAACTCTGATTTAGGTCATTGACTACCCTCTCCTGTCTCTCTCTCTCTCTTTCTCTTCTGTCTCTTCTCTTTCTGTCTCTTTCTCTCTCTCTCTCTCTCTCTCTCTCTTTCGCCATCTCCCACCGGCCTAGCAGCCGCCAACAGCTTTGCAATTCTCTATCTCCCATATAAACTCCGACATTTCTTATAATATATAATAATATATAATACGTGTGTATATGTTTTATATTATGCTTTCTTATGAAGTCAATGGTTTTTTTTACTGGTGATAACTAAATCGAGGGCTGCTGATAGCATAAAGCTCTTGAATATACATATACATATACTCTTGTATACACTGTGCGCACATTAAGGAAAGGTATATAGGTTTGATGTGATCTCTGTGCTAAAGAAATGAAATGTGCAACGTTACATTGTGAATGTTTATTTTATACAAATTTAACTAAGGTCTATCAACCAATTTTTAAAAGACTCTTTCTAAGATCAAAATGGAATTAGACATTTAGATATTTTCTCATCACATAGTTTTATAGTTTTTGAGTAATAAAGTCAATGATAAGCAAAAGTTCTAAGCCAAAGTCTAACAGAGTATGTATCAGTCGCGCGTTTCTCTGTGCTGCGCGTGCGAGAAATATGCCATAGATATGAGGCACTACGTAATAGAGCTGGCAAGTGGTAAGCGATAGAACATATTATATTTTATGAGTGACACTTTAATGGGGTATGCCGATCGTTTTAATGGTCGGCGCCACAACCGAAAATGAAAAGAGAAAAGAGAAGCCATTTGCTTATCAACGATCGTTCGAAGTTCACAATTGTGTCTAGCGATTCACTTAAGGCTCCATAGAGATTGAATGATTGGAAGCTGGCTGGATGAAGCGATGGAGCGTGGATCATAAATTATAAGAAAGACAAGAAGCAAAGGCCTGTGCGATCATCATTGTATAGCATAAATACTCATATAATATACATATATGTATATGCACACACAGAGAGAGAGAGAGAGAAAGACGCCATATAGACACATTATATATATGTCAGAGTTGATATATGTACGTGTATACATATATCACTCATATTTTAATTGTGTGAATTGCCTGCGCTAAATATTTCATGGCCATCATTTAAATCATTTCAACTAAAAATACCCTGCAGTTAAAGCCTAGCTGAGCATGCCTAACTGCTTTGAAGCTCAGCAATATTTCTATGCTTTTGTGTTGTTGTCCTATATCAAAATAATATTTCTATGCTTTTGTGTTGTAGGCTTATATCAAAAGTTGCCTTCATATATATTTATATATATACATATATATATGTATGGAAACTGAATTCATGGCACTTATCAATTCTCAGAATTTTGTTCAGGAAATATGTAAAAAGTAAATGGTAACATATATATATACAAAAATATAGTGTTTTGAAAAGCAAATATTCAAGAAATATTTAATTTTATATTCAATATAAAACAGAAAACCGTTACTTACATGCTCGGTTGTAGCGCAAATATGAGATTCCGATGAGGCAGAGTAAAAGAAGTTTCCGCATTTTGATAATGTTTATCAATTATGTTAAATTATATATTTAAATTGTTGTTGTGTTTGTTTTCTTTTCTTTTGAATATATATTTAAGATATCTGGCTGAATCGCTTCATTGTTATCACGAATTTCGCTTGACTGCACTGTAAAAAATTAATTTGGTTAACTTTTAGTTTATTACAAAAATATTTTTTAAAATACGATTTTATACTCTGATAAGTGAACAAAATATAAATATATATAATATATTATAAAACAAATAAAAAATAGTTCTAGCATCATATTTTTTGTTTATGAATTTACATCGAACTTATTTATTTATTTTTTTTTGATATTATTATATGCATAGTACATTTTTGTTTGTTTTATTTTATATATATTATATCTATTATTATTTACATAAGATAAAATGTCATTAATTTATTTTTTTTTTATTTTTTTTTCATTCACAACATCACAATAGTCTTGTGCTTTCCGCTTCGAGCGTTGCGCGCAATCTTTCCAACCCAACTGAATGCTCAATCTTCGAGCTATATATGCGACTGGCATCACGAAACTCGATGGACTGAGACTGTTCAGGATATTGTTATTGTATTTCACTGTTCTTGTTGTTGTTGTTGTTGTTTTTGTTTGTTTGATAAAATAATTGTAATATTAACGAATGTTTGTTTGTGCATCTATATGGACTGCTGAACCGTTAATCTGAAAAATGTGGCATTATCACAGCTCCAGTTTATCGTATTTATGCGCATAAACAAAAACAAACTGTGTCTGAGCAATAGAGAGAAAGACAGAACACAAAGAGAGCGAGCGAGCGAGAGAGAGAGAGAGAGAGAAAGAAAGAGAGGAAGAGAAAGCGCTCACGCATGAATAGAACTTCGTGCGTTACGCATACGCACAGTGTTACACAAAATATTACAATGCACATCCGCTATAAGCGATATGCACAGTGAAGCCAGATCATACAAATGTGGCACAACAACGAATACAGCCATAGCTCTGTGTGGGTGGCCGGCTACATGCGGCGCACTAAATAACAACGGGACATGCACAATTAAACATGTTGACTAAAACAAACACACACAACGGCCAATTGGATCTGTTTATGGCGGGTGGCAGAGCCATAAATATGCTTGTAATACGTACTCACAGCCAAACAGGCAAACAGCCACCCATCCACCCACTCGCTACATCTGCTTCAGTTGACAACAAGTGGTCATATAGAAGGAATTTCTCATTGTTTTTGCCAACTGGGAACACACCCAGAGAAATCAGCTGAATGGCGGCAGCATATGGGGGATTGCTGACATTTAAGCCTAGCCAACTTGTTGGCTAATTGCCTTTTTGGGCTGCCAAACAAACGGCAAACAAAGGCATTCATCTTTGTCAGCGACAGCAGGACACAAGGACTCCATGAGTCATCTCTTGCTCGCTAACATCTAATTAATGTGCACTTACACCTGCAAATATTGACAGCTCGAATTGAAACGACAAGTTTAATCGCTTAACCATGATGCGAGCAAGCACTTACTTAATGGCAGGGAAGAGAGCAAGACGCTTGTACATGCCAAGCAGATGCTCTGCAGCTAAACTGACGTTTTAAACGTACACGTTTAAGAGGATTTAAGTCGTAAAAGGGCGGATACAAAAACCGGTTAGCTTTTTAGAGCAATTGAGTTTTATATTACTTTATTTTCTTTTTGCATTTGATACTTGAAGCGATTATCTTGATCTGTGCTAACAGTTTTATTTGAAATTACATTTATCTATTCTATTAAGTTAACACAAAAGAATAATAGCATCAAATTCAAATTGTTTCTTGCAGCCGCTGGTGGATTTATGAGAATCTCATAGAAAGGCAGCAATTTGTATATGAGTATAGTATATATATGCATACTAACATACGCCTATGTTTATATACATATATACACATATGCTTACATACATATATACATACATGCATACAAATAACTACATACAAAAGTACAATAAATTTATGGCCCAAAAAACTTGTAGATAAAGCACATAAAACTTCATGAGAATCGAGTTTTTAAAGAACCAATTTTGAATATATTCTATACATAAATAATCTATAAAAATAACATTAACATAACATGATTGTGTGCCTTTATGCCCGCTTAACAGACAACTGTTACACTTAACAGCATTACTTAACATTGCATATAGGTTTTGGCCTTTGTTTACTTAGCCAAAACTCAAGCTGCCCACTTTTAGTTAATATATCATATTCACTAAGAACTGCCACAACATGTCCAGTCAGTTAGTCGCATTGCTCATGGTTACCTTTACGCATAGAGTATGAAAACTTGCTTGGATCATTTTCTTTTCAATTGCCCACAGCGCGGCTACTTCTATGAAATGTGTCTGGCAACATGCGGCCAACACTTAGCAACATGTTGCTAGCTGCATGGACTTTGACTGCCGCGGCTGTTGCTCATGTCGACTGGGGCTGCCTTTTTCTGATTGTTGTTGTCTTTTCTTTTTTTTATATATATTTTTTGTTGCTGTCGTGCAGTTGCCATGGCGACACGCCCACTTTTGCATTTTCAAGGGCGCTCACGCATACCTCTGGCCACATTTTTTGCTGCAGCAGCAATTGCTGCTGTTGTTGTTGATGTTGTTGTTGCAGTTGTTGCTGGTGGTGTCGTGTTGGCTATTTTTAACTGCCTCGTAGTCCCCTCTCGATGGGCCAGCCCCGCCTAATTACCAGTCGCCAGCTCTCAGCCGCAATTGTTTGCTGCCTTCTGCGCAATTAGTGACAATTGCAGCGGATTTAATTTGCGTCCCTTTCGCACGCAGGAGCCGCTGTCCAGCGCTATTTGATTTGTGATTTAATTTCTTGCTCAATCAGACATGAATCAACTTTTTACTTTTTTTACTCTTTTAGCGAATTTTAAATAAACTTCGCTTAGGTGAATATGATTGGAAATATTTAACATTCATGTTTACGAGCGTTTTGTTTGCACCGATGACGTCATAGGTGAACGATACGCTCGAGCGCACACCCTCGGCTCACTTCAGACAAACACACGCTTATCACATGTGTGTGTGTGTGTGTGTGCGTGCGTGTGTGTGTGTGTGTGTGTGTGTGTGTGTGTGTGTGTGTGTGTGTGTGTGTGTGTGTGTGTGTGTGTGTGTGTGTGTGAGACACACTCACTGAAAATGCCTCGCCATGAAAATCTGTTTACATAAATGACAATATTTGCGTATTAATTGAAATGCGGCCCAGTGAAGCGACAACTGATTGTAAAGCAAAACCGGTTTGTGTGATGGGGCAACTGTCTGGACTCCCCTAGTATTTGACGTACCATCCATATATATCTAACAGTTTTCACACTTCTCTATATAGAAATTCCTTGAAAGGCATCAATTCAATTGCTCATAATGCATATGAATTGGTATTTGCCGTCGAAAGAACTTCATATACACATATGTATATGTGAGATATATGTTCGCAATTTCATTGACCAATGCTTTATTTAATATTTTAATAGCGGATATATATGTATATGTGTATAGACAAATAATCTAATCTATCTACATATATCTATACATATAGAAGCGTGCTAATATCCCCTCTAGCTGCATGCATACAGATGTCTCTAATAGAGTTGAGCTTAAATCTTAAGTCATGTGGCAATAAATTTAAATAGTTGAGTGATCTTGAAGTCTTAATACCCTATCTATAATGTACCTATTAAAAATATATACAAGATGTCTTTAGAGTTTGAAAAATATGCAAGATTTTTTGTACTTTTCTATCGTTTTTTATTTGTAATTTATTTTTGGAAATTTCCAATTGGAATGCCGGAGTTCTCTTTGTATATTTCATTTTATACTTGCTTATGAAAATAAAAGAGTATATTAGTTTTATGCAGTATTCGAATTGCGTTCGTACGTTTGCCCTTATATCTTGCAACGTTTTAGAGCTTGAGCTTTCTCAGTTAAGTTAGTGCGGACTCTCTTGAAATACACAACAATTGTTGGCGCTACACTACAACAGTCTTACGTATTTTTTGTTTGATCTCTGCTATAATTGTAGCTGAAACATTTTTCAAACTACCCTCGCATGTGCTAAGTAAATTATGATATTTGATATTGCTATTTGTGGTTTGGATACTGTTCCTAACTTATTCATATTTTTTATTACTTTTTTTTTAAATTTTTATACTCATCAAATTTCTAATCATCTCGCTATCTATCTAGTATAGCGTCGATTAGTCATTTTCTATCCAAGAAATAATTTATAAGCGTTTATTTTTAGAGATTTCTTTTTTCCAGTGTACTTAATCTTATTAATCGCATTTCGCTTTGTTGAAATAAATATTTTCAATTCTTTGAATCGATGTAGAAAATTTTTCTATATATTTATATTTATATTTACATTTAGATTGTTGCATGTTTCAGTTCCATCAACGCCTGGAATTTTCATGGTTTGTAGTTGGTGTTGTTTATGGGTTAAGTTTTTTGACAGTTTGCTGGGTTGCTGGCTTTTTTTATGGCCAATAAATGGAAAACTTTGTGGCGCTTGGCTTGCCTTTCCATGGCTTTAGGTTGCATGTGCAACAGATTTGTAGCTGTCATGCGGCTGCCGGTTCTGCTGGCGCGAGATGTTGCTGCAAAAACAACAACAATAAACACCTCTACGTGCCTGGACGCCACAAATTGTGGCATCCACTGACCCTTGTTGCTATTGGCCATTTCTTTTCATTTGGCCCTGCGTAAAAATCTAAATTTGTTTCGTTTTCTGTGTCTTGAATTGAATTTTATGTTTCAGACTTAACGATTCCAAAAGGAAATTGTTCGCAGAACATGTCGCACATTTCGTTTTTATTGTGGAATCCTAGAGCAAGTTATGCACTGAGCGAAAATTTGGCTGACAATTTACAGTCAGTTTTTTGTTCTTCATGAAATGTCAAGAGTTTCTCCCACGCATATTTCATTTTTATTGTGAAATCCTTGAGACTAACTGTGCACTAAGAGAAAAGCTGAAGTAGTACAGGGCTAGAATTTATTAGCTAGGGTTTGTCATGAAATGTAAAGCGTTCAGATCATATATCAAATATAATATATCATAGATTTTGAAAGCTCATAGATGTCTCGGGAATATCTAGTAGCCAAAAATTGATTCTATACATATAATAAAATATGATATGATATAGGTATTGTTATTATATTCATAAAGTTGTTGTTATATTTGGAGATTGTTTTACAAAAACTCTTTAGTTATTCGCCAACTGTTTGTTCTGCTGCATTTTGCTAACTCAATTTTTGATTTATGTCGCTTTTTGCTTTGTGACCTTTGCGAACGGGTGGGAAAGTCAAGTGGCTTTCCATCTCAATTGTTTTGCCATTGCAAGCGCAAGAACTTAATTGCAAAAACTGCTTAAGCAAACAAAAACAAACAACGACAACAGCAAATTCTTGGCCTAAAGCCAAAAAAATGCACAACAACAGCAACTACAAGAACTGAAATGAATGCAGTCGAAAATATGAGGAAATATATTTTCTACCATTTGCGATTGCTGGAGACGAAATTGGCCGGGTGGAGGAGGCGTGGCAGTGGGGTATATCTGCTCATTAAAAATTCAAACTGTGCAACGCACGCAAATTGAAAATTTTTAACAATTTGGGCCAACAAACGATTTTTTGTGGTTTCAGCCAATTTATGGGCCTGAACCATTTGACAGACAGCTGAACAGAAAGCATGCGGGCGTTTTCTGAGCCCGCGCATAAATCAAAGTTTAGCAATTGTCAATTGTTCGAAAAAGTAGCTGCATATCGGCAAAGATCTGCAGTGGGCGGCCAATTGTGCTGTTTGGACTTCACAGCATGAGTTGAGGCCAAAAGGAAAAACCAGCAAAGCCAATGCGAAGATATAGAGAAAGTGCCACTAGCAGATGTCTACATAGATAAGAAGCATACCACAAATGCTAGCTGCACTTCACATATATCTAATTATGTGGGAGTGAGTTGTAGAACTATAATCTACCATATGGTATAGTTGAAACCATTTACCAGATTTCATTTTCATAGTTCTTATAGCTCCTGAGTTCAATAGGTTATATGCAGGCGTATAGAGAAGATGTGGGAGTGAGTTGAATATCCACAATCGATCATATTGTATACCTGAGGTCACATACTAAGTTGTGTTGGACATTTATAGAGAAGCTCAGATATCACAGCTGATATCATATCAACATATCTATATATGAGTCTTACTATATATATATATATATATATATATATATATGCATATTTCCATCTTTCCTTATTCGCTTACGACATCTTCAAGTTCTACGAACTAAATTATACTCGAAATGGGCTTGAATTGAGGTTCTAATCATTATCATTAGACTGTTCCGCAAAAAAAAAAAGAAAAATGTTGGGCCATGACGCGATTCGCGTGCTCCCCCAAATGATGACGAAATTAGCTGGAAACGCATGCCATACTGAAGGACCTGTCTAATTCATTAGTTTTTTCATTTTTTTTTTTCGTACTTAAGAGTCGCGTTGTGTAGGCGTGAGTTGAGCTAAAGAGCAATTAGTATTACGTTCGCCACATTTTCGTATCTTATTAGAGATATACGTGCACTGAGAGAAAATGTAGAGGTATATATAACTAGATATATATATTTATAAGTATATCACTATCAGAGCAACTCTAAAAATTTAAAGAATACTGAAATAAGATGATAGTGTAAATATAGTATATATAGTATATATTGATTAGCATTGGAAGTGTTATCTGAAGAACTAGTTCTACTTCTAGGCGGTTCAGTCAAGCACTCTTCAATGTTAAACTAATTCACTTTTTTCTAGAATATAATTTTCTTTTATTTATACAAGTGAAAGGGTATCAGTTGACCATATATCATATAACTGCCATGTGGACAAACGATCTTAAGTATAACTGTAACAATGATACTAAAATGTAAACAATATTATGTACACAGAGTATATCATATAAGTATATAAATATATATATATATATATATCATGTAAATATATATTCTTCTTATATTATTAAATATATAAAAGGAAATTTGTCAAACTATCCTCGTATGTATATCTGTATATATATGCCAGTTAGGCACAGACTAATATTATTAAGAAAATGATCAAACTACCCTCGTATAAGCTATAATTAAATTTACATAAATATCAGTTCACACCCTAATTTCCACTTCAAGCCATTATTCCTCTTACCTTTCGTTTTTTGTTGTTGTTCGTTCATTTGTTATTTTTTTCAGTGTACTTTGTTTGGCAGCTGTCATACCAGAGTTTAGGGCTGTCTGCTCAATATCTGCTAATGGGCCGATGACAATTATTGTCATACTTGCAAAATATGTCAACTGCATGCTTCTTAAGTATTGTTAATTAATTAACTAACAATTGTTAATGTTGTTGTTGTTGTTATTAAGGCTTGACCCAATATTTGTTGACCACGTTCCATGTAGTTCAACTAATTGTGATATATGAGCCGAAATAAGTGAAGCTATTCGGAGCGTGTCGCGTGGGCTCTGTTGACATATTTCCGCCTTGGGGGCGGGCCAACAAGTGCAGCTCCACACACGAACACACACTCCTGTCTCTCTCACTCACACACATGCACAGTTGACAGTTGCTGCCAGCGGGCGTGGGGCAGGTTGGGAGTTTGATTGTGCAATGTATCTCTATTGGATTGCTTACGCCCACAGGCGCGCGAACGTGGAGCTGCGGCTTGTCTAATGCATTACTGCTGAAGTGCAAACGCTGTGCCGACTACTAAAACAACAACAACAACAACAACAACAACAAGATGAAGAAGAAGAACAAGAACAATAAGATCAACAACAATTGCAACGCAAGCGCCGCAGCTAATCTAGCAGACAGATGCATAAACAACAACTGGAAAAACAAACACGCTTTGCATTTTGATAAATTGGCAAGAATAGCAGAGGGACAGCTGCCACGCCTACAGCCCACTTGCTCACAAGACGCGGCCTGATAAAGGCCGACATTTAAATATATATTGTGTTTATATAAGGTTTTATTTCGCCTGCTTTCGGGCTCGTATTAAGTGCGGGCGAGCCTAAGATACTGTATCTTGCAGATACACTCGCAGCGCTTATCAGCATGTTTAACATGTGTTTTGCAATGCTCGATTATATGGGTGTATGCGTGTGAGTTGTTGCTTATCTTAGCATTTGTATTGATATGTACACCTAGTTAGCTGAGGGCTTAAATTGGCGCCCAGAAACAGCGAAAGGAAATGCGGCAAAAGTTGTAGATGCAAAATAGTAGCAAAAGCAAGAGTAGAGCGTTCGGAGTTTTGATAAAGAAGGCGATGGTACACGGAGATGGGGAAGATAAGTACACGGAAATTAGTAGTATCTTGTTTATCTCTGCTTTTTTATTTCCTTACATAATTACAAAGAAAGTTGCGTATTTCAAATGTATTAAAAGTGAAATTCCCACTTGACGATACACGGAGAAAAGTGTTTGGTAACTTATATGGCTTTTAAGTGAGTTTAACTTAATGAAGTCAAATCAAATTTAATTTGAGCTTTAAAAACTTTTTCGGCAAACATTTCAATAAGTTTATTATTGGTAAGAAAATAAAATTAAAAAAAAAAACATTTCGGTTGCAAGTAAAAAATGTTAACGGAATGTTGCGAAAGATGTTTAGAGAAAGTAAATTAGCAAAAATATAATAAAAAAAAATAAATATTTTTTATTTTAGAATTTCAACATATCTAAGGCAAGCAAATTTTCATATAAATTTGTAAAAATTCTGAAATTTATTGTATTATATTTTCGTTAAAAAAAGGAATTTTAATGCATATTCAATGTAAATGAGACACCAAACAGCATTCATTTCTTACTGTGTAACAAATTAAGCCTCAAAGTAATTGTTGCTTGTACATGAGTCAGAGAGTCATGGAAATGCTCATAGTAAAACCGTTTGGGGTTTTCAACAAATGTGGCTTACATAATTGGTCAGTAGGTAAAATTCGCCACTATCTTGAGATTTGCGAACAAACTTTTGGAATTACTTTATTTTAGCTTTCGATTTCATAGACGCGAATTTTAAGTGGTTTTTATTATTATTGTACAACAAATGTAGACATTTTTTTTCTTTCTTCAATAAAAACAATTTTTGTTGGCAATTTGTTGGCACGCTGCCCGATTTATATATCGGCCATATATTGTAAACAGCAACAGCCGCAAATATTACGTCTAAAATAATCTTCAAGTGGTTTGCGGGTTTATTTATATATTTTTGTTTCACATCAAATTTTGAGTCCCGCCTTCGATTGGCAATGGCATCGAAAAAGTTGAAATTGCATTCGATTGTGTTGACTTTGTTGAATGTAAATATTTAACAATTATGTCTTGGCTCATTTGGGTCACGGAAAATGCACGAGAAACATGGCGCAGGCATTTCCAAAAAAAAAAAAAAACAAAATCATAAAAACTTAATAATAATAATAATACTAAATACGAACTGCAGAGGGCTGGGGGTTGGGGCTGAATTGCGTTTCACAATGAGATTAAATTTTTTATTGTTGTTCGCAGGCAGCTGCGTGCCAAGGCGCAAAGTTTTGCACTTTGCACACGATTTACGAGCTGCAAGTGCCGGCAAAAAGGAAAACTTGAAAACTTCTAAATAAACATAATGAATAGCAAGAAAATTCATCTAGCTTTGCTCTCTCTCTCTCGGTCAGGTGAAAGGCATGGCTTTAAAGCCAACGGCTTTGCATGAGTTATGGCTAAGACCTTAACTTAAACAACACATTTTCCGCTGCCCAAAACACACATAGACACACACACAGTTACACCTTGGCAATTGCCACCCACCAGGCTGACCAAACGGACAGCTCAATGGCCTGGCTAAAAAATGTTATTCTGCCAGCTGCAGCACATTTAAAATACCCTGTATGCGTGAGGTATGAGGGGGTATACTGTGCGCCTAAAAATTATAAATATATATATATATATATATATACATATATATATATATATATATATATATATATATATATATATATATATATATATATATATATATATATATATATATATATATATATATATATATATATATATATATATATATATATATATATATATATATATATATATATATATATATATATATATATATATATATATATATATATATGCCTCTAAGCATGTGCCTTCTTCAGCTTTTCTATCTAAATCCTATACAAGTTTCATAATATCTTTGAGATGTAAGTATAAGTATATTAATTTGAAATAGGATGATCTTCAAAAGTGTTTTAAATACAATACAAAGATTCCCTAAACTAATATTAATGTAATGTTTTCATAGAGATATCACAACATTGTAGGAAGTGTTGCATAGTCCATAATCCAGCTTTCTTCTCTAATTTTATGCAGCCCACTTCCATTAATAAGGTGCAAACTAAGTATGTTGCAGAATGCCAGAGTCAGCTTCCCACTCAATAAACACCTGCCCCTGTAATTTGTGCCTTCGACAAAGAAATCAATTTATCAGCCATATATAAATTTGATTTCCAAATGATTACCGGGTATTTTACAGTCGATCATTCTTCAATACACACCCTAATTATATATTTATGCCTTGTACAGGCAAATCCACTTACACAAAGCTCTCCAAACCATGTTCAGTACTCGCAAATTCATTCGGTTTGTATTGCGCCCAGGTGGAGCTAACTTCGCATATGCCGCGAGTGTAGCGCATTGGAGTTCAGCGTAATGCAATTGGCATTAATTTGATACATTGTTCAAAGATACCGGGAAACACTAAGACACTATGCTAACACCCAGATAAAGGTGTGAAAATGTGCTGCTGGCCATTTTCCATGTAAATACTCGGGCTTTATTGATTTTCCCGCTTATCAAAGCAGTTAACAGTCGTTGCTGCGGATAGTGCTGCAACTAGTTGCGATTGCAATTTCACTTGCCTCGCACACACACACACACACACACAGAGACACAAATAACAATTTGCCACAAAGTTGGAGTGATTGATGCAGCGGCAGCAATTAACGTTCTGTGGCAGCTGAAGCTAATGGACAAATGGGGCAAGTGGATCTCGAGAGCGTGCATTTAATAAACAAATCGGACACAGCAGGCAATTTCACAGCTGACCCAATTGGATCAAACAGATGCAAGCTACAAGATTCAAGATTCCATATTACCATACACGATACAATTTGTGTGGGGAAGTATCTTTGATTCGTTATGGGCTGCAATTTGTGTGCAGAAGTATCTTTGGTTCTATAAAAGATACAATTTGTGTTTAGAAGTATCTAGGATGCCAGAGAATAAGTAAAGATTGCATAAAATAAGCAATTTGTGTGTAAAAAGTATCTTTGATTCGAGATGAGACACAATTTATAAGTAGAAAAAAACTTATTGAAAATGCATTTGGTATTGAGAATGATATCAATGAATGATGCAAGTTACAAATATGTTTTATAACACTTAACATACACTTTCTCAGTGAAAACAAGTCAGTATCTTTGACTAAACTGTGTTGTCTAGTCATCTGTTTGCCTGAGTCACTTATGGACCAATGAAAATATGTTTATCGTTTCAATATGAATTCGAACCATTTGATAATGCCACACTTCAATTTGTATTCTGTTTGTTTTTTTTTTTTGAAGCCCTCCCTCTTCAGGAAACCGGTTTAAGAAAGTTGTTTTCAAAACTTGTCTGCCAAAATAATAAAAAACAAAGACATGAAACCAGCTCGTCAGAACAGTCTCTTTTGCATGCCCTAACACAGGGTATAACGTGTTTGTCATGCTATTTATGAAATATATTTCATGATCATTTCTAACAATCGATTGATTTGTTTGAGTTGTGAATAGGAATGCTTGATTAAATTGAATTTCTTTTAGCTTTATAAATAAATTTTTTTTATTGTGAAAATTGAATTGAAAAAATTTATGGAATTTTAACGTTAAATGATTGAGATTGAATACTTAGCAAATTGAACTCTTACTTACAGTTGTAATGCCTTTATCAAGTCTCTCTCTCTCTCTCTCTCTCTCTCTCTCTCTCTCTCTCTCTCTCTCTTTTACTGTTTTCTTTTTATGAGAGCGGCTGATAAGGCGTCTGGCTGGCAAGCAAACGAATCCTGGTTCGACCCCGGCAAGACTTGCCTTTATCTCAGTTAAGTTTTTTTTTTCCTTTTATATGTATGTGCGTACTTACATTTATATTATATTTTTTTTTATTTTTATTTATATTTTCTTCTAAAACAAAGATAAGAACAACTTTTTAGCATCTGGGAACTATATCAGCTAGATTTCATGGAAACAATCGGACAAACAGAAGTTGAGCTTTTCATGCGAAACGCAATGAATACTTTAAGAAATGTTTTGCTTTGGCTAAAAGGGTATTTAAGTGTGAGTAAATGTATTTAATATTACTTCTTTTTTTATTTTTTGGCAGCTGGGTCATTGGCTGCAACTGCAGCAAGTCATAAGCGAAGACGCTTTTTGTATAATAGATAGAAATGACATGTTTGCGAGACTCTTTGGCCAGATCACAGATGATGATTAAGCCTGGCTAGTGGATAGTCATTGCTGTCAGCTGCTTACGCAGTCTACAGTTAACCACAATAACAGCAACAACAGCTACAACAACAACAAAAATGGCAACAACAACTTTTATTCACATTCACAAATGCGATGAATCACGGCATGGTTACCTGGCCGGGCCGTGTTTGTTCTCTCGTTTCGCTGGAATACCTTCAATACCCCGCATACACACACACACACACACACACACACACACACACACACACTCACTCATACATTGATACGCTTTAAAGTCACTTATCAATGAAAATTAATTTGATAACAATACAACAAAAAGACCGAGAGAGAGGGAGACAGAGACAGAGAGAGATAGAGAGATTGCTGATAGCGGCTCAGAAAATGATAATATATATGGGCTTATATATCCCTCAGAGCACCAAAAATGCATTTAGATTAAAATGCGACATTGAGCGCTGTCAATAGGCGTCACGTACACACACACATACATGTACATATACACACTTACACACACTATTTCTTATAGAGTTTGCATTTGAATTTCTATAACTAAAAAATTTGTTTTCGCGTTCGTCACCACCTGTAGCGCTCTCTCTCTCTCTCTCTCACTCTCTCTCTATCTCTCTCTCGCTCTCTCGCTCTCTCTTTCTATCTATCTCTATTATTTTGCACTTTAGCAACACAAAGTTCTTACAATATACACACATGTATATCTATATTTTATCGCGTATTCGTTTTAGGCCACGCATTAGCACATTTTGAACCCGATTTTAGCTTAATATATTTTTTGTATTTTAAATTTTTAATATTTTTGCATTTATTTGCTTACGTTTTGATCTTTAATTTTGTTGTATTTGCACTTAAAACAATACGAAACACATTTATTTATTTTAATGCTCTGTCAGCATGCTAAAACAACGCTGTTTGTTTTAGTTTCCTTTTTCGTTTTTGAAGCTCATTAAATTGTGCTTTGCACTCTTTGAACGGAATTGGAAAAACCAGCGGCTTGGGCGCGCTTTTCTCTTAAAGCGTTCGAAACGTCCGCACGGCGCGAGTTGATAAACTGAACTAAATGTTAAGCGCTGGCTTTGGCCATGTTAAATTTTCTTAGCGAGAGACTGCGACAAGAGTGCGTTCGGCGTTGCCAGATCGTTGCATTTTGTACTAAATGCTGCAAAGTGCGGCGAGTGTTATAGCAAATAGCTTTGCAGCGTGGAGGCAAATAATACGTTAATTTTTGAAAAGAGGAACAAGTTTTAACTAAGTTACGCTTGATCTTTTCACACGTTGGTTTTGGTGGTGGGCAAACTATTTCACGCCTATTAAAACTATATACTTGACTTTGGATTCGGATACATCCGCTAGGGAATGGCAAATCGGCAAATACTATATCTTTTGACTTATAAAAGATAATATTAAAGTCAATTTCAAGGCTAGAGAATATACTTGCATAAATCGGGAATACCTATTTACAGTTTAACAAATAGAGCTCTAAAATTGGACAACCGAACAGCTCGAAAAGATTGAACACAACTTAGTTTAAAAGTGCCATGCAATCGGCTGCATCGTTTTTACCTATTCAAAGTGAAAACAATGTAAAAAAATCATTTTTCTGAAACGCATTGATGGAAAACATCAACAACAAAAAAGCTATGCTAGTTATATGATTTAAAATAAAAACCAATTTAGATCGGCAGATATTAACAATATAAATTAAGTTCACGCATCAGTTGAAAATCTTCATAAAATGCTGTAACATGCCTGTTTATAAATTGTTTTGTACTTCTCGTTTCAATGGGTTTGGCTTCGTTCTCAGCTAATCGTGCAGAATCTACATGCATGTCAAATTTCGCTGGGTTAATGTACAAAAAAAAAAAAAAATCCAACAATTAAATATGGCAGTTAAATCATAGATATTTGTATATATATATAGAGCGAATTAATGGGCCGACTGGCTGTTTAGTGATCAGCGCTGCAATTGAGCTGAACGATCAGCGATTGCCACAGCCAGGAACCGCTTAATGTGGATTTAATTGCTAACGATTTTCCAACTGGTGGCCATATATATAGGGCCAACATAAGACCTATTCTCGATCAAATCTGTAGCAAAAATGTCGAATATTGTGATCCTACTACTGCTCTGCTGTGCGGCCTTTGAGTCAGCTTTCGCCTGTGTAAGTTGCAGATAAAGTGAAAAGTGTAATAGAAATATATCGTATATATACTCTATAGAATGGATACAAGGCCAAGATTGTGAAGATGGAGAACTGTGCCGGCGAAGACGCCATCATTCAAGTGGATGAAAATTTCGGCGTTCGGCTGAACAAGAAGTGCGAACTGATTACCACGGGTTGCGTGATTAACAAGGCATTCAACACCGCTGTGGTCAAGTTTAAGGTGCAAAAGGATGGCATTGTGATGAATGAGGGCAAAATAGATATGTGTGCAGCCGCTGATCAGGTGTCTTCCGATGCGAAGGACATGCTCAAGGTATTTGGTGCCCCATCCAGTTGCCCCGTGATCGAGGAGAAGATATGCGCCAACGATCACACCGTCGATCTGACCAAGTACAAAGCCATGCTGGGAATGGCGCGTGGTCATCTAATAATCGATTCCGAGATCAAGCATGATACTGTAAGTCACAGAGCTTCCAATTTCATATATAAAATGTTTCCATATGTGGTCATATCTTAAATCTCTACCTATATCTCTATCTCCAGGGCAAGTCCTGTTTCCATGCTGAAGTCGAAATTGTGAAGAAGTAAGCGCCGAGTCTGCTAAGATCCTTATTTATCCGATATTATATTATGAGTCTTGCAAGCTAGCTGTATTTTTCGTTGTAATAAATAAAAAATATTGGTAATGGAGTGCACAAAACAAATTCCGAATAATGAATCAGCTATTCGAAGATTGGAGACTAGCAGCTTTCGTTGAGTTCTCATAATAATCTAAATGCTATAAGCTCCAGCTATTGAGCCTTTCCGTAGTCTTTTCTATAGACCAGTTGAAAGCAGCCTCACATTTACATAATACTGTTATACATTTATGTATAACACCTTTCACTTTCATCGCTTGTCATCACCAATGGATAGATGGGCAAACACATCATTGGCTAGTTAGTAATACCAGATAAATGTATATATTTAAACATTTTACAACATTTTTAGCTTACAGTACATATAGAATATTCAAAAAATATCAAATCTTAATTGTTAGTTTTTCAGTTTTCTGTTCATATAGAGTTGAGTGTTAATTTGCAACTGAAAGTGAGGAAGCTTTTTATCATTTTTGTTTTCCTTCAAATAGAGTGGATGAGGGGAGAGAGGAGGGAAGGTTGAGACCATCTTGAGCAGAGCGAGGTGCGAGTCGAGGCAAATTTCAGTTCAGTTCAGTTCAGCAGATGCCCGAAAAGCCAAAGTCACAATTGTCGTCTCTCTCCTTCAAGCGACCCAGATAGGGTGAGTGCTTGATGCCAAAGCTGTAGGAGGGCATGTGGGAGAGGTTAACCTGAATGATGGAAAGACAAAGTAGTTACGAGAAGGCAACATTTGGATTTAGTTTTAGGCTTTTTAATTTTGTTATTTCTATTCAATCAAGTGTCTTGCTAGGCATAATTCCTATCGGGCCGATTCGCTAAAAGACAGTTAACATAACGATCTGGCAATAGATATTGGGTCGGTCGTCCACAGAACTTGGAATGTACAATGCCAAAGGATATTGAAGGCGTCGAACGTTTCTCCCAATACTAAGGGTCAGGTCATATCGATATATACATATACTACTGAGATCCCCTCTTTGCAGCTAGCTTACCTTTTCAGGGCAATGTGCACCTGGACCGGGTTTGTTGTCGTCAGTGATTACGTTGAATTTGCCTCGCATGGAATAGATGGGTGGCTTGGACTTGGTGGCCGTGTACTCGCCATCATAATACCCTGGACCGGGCAGCACCAGCTTGGGTATCAACGACGGGCGCATGCGTCCGGCCATGGTATATGCTGGGGCTGAACGTATCTGACCCTCCTTGCTACTGCCCAAGACAGTGGGTATCTTGTAGACGTTAGGAGCTGTCGAAGAATACATATTAAATCAATAATTGGGTGTAGCTTGTTAAATATGCTGCGGGCTTGACTGCCTGTATTCTGGTAGTTATTTACTGGTGTTTGAATGGCTGGATTAGATAGATGAGCTTGGTTCGTTGATGAAGCTGTAAGAGATATAACTAACACGCACAGGAAAGGAAAGGAGATAATGTCCACGTTGTCTCACGGACTGGGTTACCTGATTATCTTCTCTTGCACGCTGCTCGCTTCCACAGCGTACTTAACGGTACTCGATCTAATTGCCTTGCCGCTGGTCACGATAGCACCATCCGATTGCACCACCGTGCTTGTGCTTGCCTGCGCTGCCTGCGTAGTGTTGGCGTCTGCCGTACCACTGGCAATCACCTGCAAATTGTCACCTTTGGCATGTGCCTTGGCCGAGTGGTGTAATGTGCTGGTGCGATTCAATTTCGATAGATCGTTGCCCACTAGTTTTGTTGTTATTTTTGTGGTCGTAGTTACAGTGTTGCTGTCGGTGTTGTGTGGGTTGGGTGCTACGATGGTGCTGTTGGTTGTCTTCTGACTGTTTTGACTGTCCAATTGATTGCCATTTACAATACGCTTCTCAGTGGTTATTGTTGTTGTTGTTGTTGTTGTCGCGGTAGTGCTTGCGGTGCCAACAACAGCGTTGCGAACTGTGTGGTGCAGATTACAATTAGTTGATTTGTGCCGCTTGCTATGCATCGGATATCGATACACACACACATATATATATATATATATATATATATATATATATATATATATATATATATATATATATATATATATATATATATATATATATATATATATATATATATATATATATATATATATATATATATATATATATGTGCATATATACTATATGTATATGTATATATATTACAAACATAATTGTATTTGCCCCTACCATTAAAAGCTAATTAAACACTTCAAGTACTCGAGCCTTGCAGTAAACGGTAATCAGAATTTTGTTGTTGCCATCTAAGAACATTAGTTTATAATACAGGTTAAGCTTTTTTTTATTGCACTATGCTTGGAAATATCTAAAAGGGATAGAGTGCTGCTCGAATACCTACGGATTAGCGACTTGGTGCCGCGGTAGTATCTGCAACGGCAGGAGCGCTAACACCTGCGGAAGGATCAGCACCAGCATCTGCGGCAGGAGCAGCGCCACCATCTGCGGGAGTGGCGCCACCACCTGCGGGAGTGGCGCCACCACCTGCGGGAGTAGCGCCACCACCAGTTGCAGTATTATTGCTAGTATTATTGGTAAGGGGTATCCCGTCTAGATTCATATGATAGGCGCATTCAAGGCGGCATTTTTTTAACGAAGGCCATTCATTATATTTGTTAAAACGTGCACACTTTGTATATACCGCGACGCAGTTCGTAATGATGCGATGGAATGCATAGAACGTGCGACGTGGACCTGAACAGTATCGTTCATGCCTGTATTTGTTTTTTACCAAACATGCGTAATTGGCTTTATCTAAACAAAAAATGTTCAGAAAACTAGAGTGGCGTATTGTTGGAAATAAGCAAAGGTTAACTTACAACGTGAGTTATCAACGACATCGAATAAGGATATGATCCATAAGATTAAACCAACATACGTTAACCATCTCATTTTGCACTCATCTGACGACTAAATCCCTATAGAACTCTGTACCGCCGATACGGATAGCGGTTACAAATTGTATTTCAAACTGTCTCAAATTGCAATTACCCATACGATTACCCGAGTACTTGAAATGTCGAAGTGTTTGGATGATACGCTTACCGGGACTAGCCAAACGTCTTTCACGTCTTTGCAATATGCGATCTTCAATGTAAGCGCCTCTAGGTTCTAGTGAGTGCAGAGTTTCATGAATATATATCAATATATATACATGGATATATACATGTATTGGTATATATTGGTATATACATGAATACGTATGGAACATATACATATATGTGAGGGCCAGTAAACCACGTGTAATGGAAAATAAAGTACAGAAATATGATACATGGAAAAAAACGTATTCAATTATAAAATAAGAAATATAAAATTAGTCTTGGTTGAGCGAAGACTTAATACCATTGCAGATATATATTTATAAAACCACAACTCAAAACGACCAAAAACTGTAATTGTGTGATTATTGTTTAACTTTACGTGTAGATAAAAACAAACTAACAGAAAAATTGGAAAATAACAATTATTTTTTAATATTTTGTTTTTTTCTATCAGTACTAAAATTTTATATATTTTTATAGATATATTCTGCAATGGATCGATACACATGCCAAGCCAAAATAAGTTTAAAGCTAGCACCCAATTGAAGCAAAACAAAAATAGAAAGAGCGGCACCTACCTGGTATGGGCGGCATAGGTAAGGTCTTCAGACCAAAGCTATATGCCGGCGAGCTATCGAGCTTACATTGCTCCGGATGATAATAGCCGGGAGCTATAGACAAGGCGTAACAAGATGCCAGACACAAAACATTCATAGACAAACATAACATATAGAGTAAGCAACATGCTAGTAGTGGACTTAAGCCTAGTTTCAATATTCGTTCTATCGAATTGTTCTTTACCGGGTGCATCGGTGGAGACCTTGATCTCTGTTCGAGTGCCGAATGTGTAGGCTGGAGTGTGTTGGGTGTGCTTTTCCGGTTCATATGCAGTGGGTGCTAGAATTTGATGAAGTGATTGACTTAATATATATTTGTTTTTCTACCTATTCTAATGGTTAATATATTTATTCATTTCTATAGTTATTCATTTACCTGGTGTATCACTGACATGCTCCCGTTTCAGCTTCATGCCAAAGGTGAAGGCTGGTGTAGCATCCAGCTGGTAGTTCTCTGGCTTGTAGTCACAGGGCGCTGGAGTCTGGCTTATATGCTCAATGGTCGTACGACCTGCAATTGTGTAGGCGGGTGTATGGTCAAGCCGAACTTTTTCGGGCGAATAATCGCATGGCGCTGGATGATGATTTTCCACCTTGGGGTCATATTTGCCACCAAATGTGTAAGCGGGTGTGTGATCCAGTCGCGTCTTCTCGGGTGAATAGTCGCCAGGTGCAGGAGTGCCATTTGTAATCTTCACATCATGCTTGCCAGCCATGGAAAATGCAGGATTGTGATCCTGACGGACCTTTTCGGGAGAGTACGCTCCAGGAGCTGGGGTATCACTTGCTTTGTGAAGATCATGGCGACCAGCAAATGAGAAAGCAGGATTATGATCCAGTCTGACTTTTTCTGGGTGATAGTCACCAGGGGCAGGGGTATGGTTTTCAACCTTCGGATCATTCTTTCCTCCAAAGGTATAAGCGGGTGTATGATCTAATCGGGTCTTTTCAGGAGAGTAATCACAAGGAGCCGGTGTACCATTTGTGATCTTCACTTCATGCTTGCCAGCCATGGAGAACGCAGGATTGTGATCCTGACGGACCTTTTCGGGAGAGTACGCTCCAGGAGCTGGTGTATCACTTGCTTTGTGAAGATCATGGCGACCAGCAAATGAGAAAGCAGGATTATGATCCAGTCTGACTTTTTCTGGGTGATAGTCACCAGGGGCAGGGGTATGGTTCTCAACCTTCGGATCATTCTTTCCTCCAAAGGTATAAGCAGGTGTACGATCTAATCGGGTCTTTTCAGGAGAGTAATCACAAGGAGCCGGTGTACCATTTGTGATCTTCACTTCATGCTTGCCAGCCATGGAGAACGCAGGATTGTGATCCTGACGGACCTTTTCGGGAGAGTACGCTCCAGGAGCTGGTGTATCACTTGCTTTGTGAAGATCATGGCGACCAGCAAATGAGAAAGCAGGATTATGATCCAGTCTGACTTTTTCTGGGTGATAGTCACCAGGGGCAGGGGTATGGTTCTCAACCTTCGGATCATTCTTTCCTCCAAAGGTATAAGCGGGTGTATGATCTAATCGGGTCTTTTCAGGAGAGTAATCACAAGGAGCCGGTGTACCATTTGTGATCTTCACTTCATGCTTGCCAGCCATGGAGAATGCAGGATTGTGATCCTGACGGACCTTTTCGGGAGAGTACGCTCCAGGAGCTGGTGTATCACTTGCTTTGTGAAGATCATGGCGACCAGCGAAGGAGAAGGCAGGATTATGATCCAGTCTGACTTTTTCTGGGTGATAGTCACCAGGAGCAGGGGTATGATTCTCAACCTTCGGATCATTCTTTCCTCCAAAGGTATAAGCGGGTGTATGATCTAATCGGGTCTTTTCAGGAGAGTAATCACAAGGAGCCGGTGTACCATTTGTGATCTTCACTTCATGCTTGCCAGCCATGGAGAATGCAGGATTGTGATCCTGACGGACCTTTTCGGGAGAGTACGCTCCAGGAGCTGGGGTATCACTTGCTTTGTGAAGATCATGGCGACCAGCGAAGGAGAAGGCAGGATTATGATCCAGTCTGACTTTTTCTGGGTGATAGTCACCAGGGGCAGGGGTATGGTTCTCAACCTTCGGATCATTCTTTTCTCCAAAGGTATAAGCGGGTGTATGATCTAATCGGGTCTTCTCAGGAGAGTAATCACAAGGAGCCGGTGTACCATTTGTGATCTTCACTTCATGCTTGCCAGCCATGGAGAATGCAGGATTGTGATCCTGACGGACTTTCTCAGGAGAATAGGCTCCAGGAGCTGGCGTATCACTGGGTTTATGAAGATCATGTCGGCCAGCAAATGAGAAGGCAGGATTATGGTCTAGTCTAACCTTTTCGGGGTGATAATCACCAGGAGCAGGGGTATGATTCTCTACTTTTGGATCATTTTTGCCACCAAACGTGTAAGCGGGTGTATGGTCCAGTCGCGTTTTCTCAGGAGAGTAATCACAAGGAGCCGGTGTACCACTTGTGATCTTCACTTCATGCTTGCCAGCCATGGAGAATGCAGGATTGTGATCTTGCCGAACTTTTTCAGGAGAATAGGCTCCAGGAGCTGGCGTATCACTGGGTTTATGAAGATCATGTCGGCCAGCAAATGAGAAGGCAGGATTATGGTCTAGTCTAATCTTTTCGGGGTGATAATCACCAGGGGCAGGGGTATGATTCTCTACTTTAGGATCATTTTTGCCACCAAACGTGTAAGCGGGTGTATGATCTAATCGGGTCTTTTCAGGAGAGTAATCACAAGGAGCCGGTGTACCATTTGTGATCTTCACATCATGCTTGCCAGCCATGGAAAATGCAGGATTATGATCTTGCCGAACTTTTTCAGGAGAGTAAGCTCCTGGAGCTGGGGTATCACTGGGTTTATGTAGATCATGTCGACCAGCAAATGAGAAGGCGGGATTGTGGTCTTTTCGCACTTTTTCGGTCTCATAGGCGCAAGGTGCTGGTGTGTCGCTCGTCTTCTGTACATCGTGCCGCCCGGCAAATGAATAAGCAGGATTATGATCGTGCCGTACTTTTTCAGGACTGTAGTCGCCTGGTGCCGGTGTTGTGGTTTCAATGTGATGTTCATGCTTACCAGCGAAACTAAACGCTGGCGTGTGGTCGCTGCGATATCTTTCCGGGGCATACGAGCCTGGCGCCGGCGTAATGCTAACAGATTTCAATTCATGTCGACCAGAGAGTGTGTAGGCGGGCGCATAATCCAAGCGCACTTTCTCCGGCTGATAGGTGCCGGGTGCGGGTGTATCTTGTGACTTGAAGACCTGCACACGTTGGCCAAAGCTAAAGGCGGGAGTTTTGCCCAAGATGCATTTCTCTGGCTCGTATGCGCCGGGTGCTGAAATACAGATTGTTTCATTCGATTAATTTGTGATCAAGGAATGTCCAAAATGCGGCAAGTGAATAGATCTAGGCGACTTACCTGGCGTGGCATCCACAACATCGTGATGAGACTTGCCGGCAATACTAAAAGCGGGTGCCGCATGCAATTTCGACTTTTCTGGACTATACGTGCCAGGTGCTAGCGAAAAAATATAATATTCAATTCCGATCAAGTGTATATAGCCCAAGTATGAAAAGCCCACCTGGCGAATCGTTATGATGAATGTGCTTCGTCTTTAGACCAAAACTATAGGCGGGTGTATGCTCTAGAGCTGCTTGCTCGGGCTTGTAAGTACCAGGTGCTGCAAAATGGTGTCAGGTGAGGGATATAAGTGGTCAAAACGAAATATGCTCTACTCGATGTACTGGATAACCAGGTGTCAGTTGAATTTAGCTGTTTGCGAGTTTATTGAAACCACTATTTGATACTTTCTCAAACTTCTGGATAAACGAATAGCCGTTGCTTATATCCTCAACATGCATTTAACAGTTTGTCAGTAAGATAAATACTGACTTGAAAATAAACTGAATGGTAATTTAAGTGTAAATATAAAGCTACGTACATTGAGAAAGCAACTTTATACTTTCATTTAATTTAATTTCATTTATTTTCTTCTTTTTTTTTGATGTGTCTACAAACCTGGCGTATAGTCAGGCCGCAGCTCGTGATGCTTGATGCCGAAACTAAATTCTGGTGTCTTGCTGAGATTCACCTTCTCGGGAGAATAGGCGCCAGGAGCTGTGGGATAGACATATAAATATTATAACCCAAGACGCTTAGTTTAAACGCAATGCTGTGGTAAGTTCTATAACCAAATTTCTAACTAGAGTACTACGAGTGTGCCTCATTTTGCTGGGTTGGGTTGGGTTGGGGTGGGTAAGGGTGGGTTAAAACAACATATTACCTGGTGTATGCTGATCGTGTTGGATTTTAGTTCGTCTACCAAATGTGAAACGAGGCGAATTCTTTCTTGATTGCGTGACCTTTTCAGGACAATAGCTATTTGGCGCTGTTAGTGTTAATAAAACAAAATAATTTTGGTACGGATAACGATAATTGATTTGTTTAGACTATGCAACGAAATGCAACTAGTGATGGGTTATACTGCAAAAAACGGAACTAAATGAGGTTAGGAGTTACGCATTACGGATTACGAGTGTTACAATGTGCCTAACAGACTAGAAGAAATATGCTTCACACCACAACCAGAAGTGACAAATAGAGAAAAAAGTATAGCGAGAACACACAGAGAGAGAGAGAGAGAAAGAGCTAGTATGAGAACATGCAAGAGAGATTTGTGTTATTG
This sequence comes from Drosophila anceps, assembly GCA_035045945.1. NCBI lineage: Eukaryota > Metazoa > Arthropoda > Insecta > Diptera > Drosophilidae > Drosophila > Drosophila anceps. The sequence goes on from JAWNON010000190.1 coordinate 5,503,811, forward strand.
CATATCAACCGTGTAAACTGCAGCATGTAAGCCAGTTAGTTGTGTTACCTGGATTGTTAACTAAGTAAACGTTGACCTTAATGCGAAAGGAATAACGAGGAGCACGCGGCTTAATGACATCAAGCGGCACCACTTGATAATGGTTGGGACCTAAAATTGTTGTTGGTGTTGACAGTCGGTGGTTGGGTCAGTTTAATCAAAGAAGAAAAACATTTCAATTAAAATTAAGATAAAATTAAAAAAAAAGAAGAAAAAGAAAACAGATAACAGTAAAAAAAAACATGAAACAAATAATACAGCAACAAAAACTACGGAATAACTACGTGGCTATAATACAAAAGATAGTTCTACAATCAATAAAAGAGAGCAGGAGACAGAGAGAGAGAGAGAATGGCTCGCTTGCCATCTGAGCAAATATTGTGTACCCGAAAATTGAATGAAATGTACGTAGTGATCTCAACAACTTTCTAATATATTCAATTTTAAAAAGCAATATATATTAAACAAAGTGTACCAAAAAATAATTAGGTACATAATATTTTTGGTTTATTTGTACCTCAAATTTTATTGAATAAAAACATTCTGCATATACAAAAATATGTACAATTTTTTTTTAAATTATAACTACAATAATCAAAGGTTAGGTACATTGGATTTTAGGTTCATCCAAACTATCTCCATTATCATAAATTTTGAATAAATTATATGTAGAACAAAATGTACCAACAATAAATATGTACATTATATAATTTTGGTACACATATGGCAAACTCTTAAACAACTATGCTACTTAGAGAGAAAGAGAGAGAGAGAGAGAGAAAGAGAGATATAAAGACTACTTATAAGAGAGCGAGACAAATATGTATGCTAACATGAAGCAAGCAGCTAAAGCTACGTGACTACAGAGTACAACACATACAGCGAGACGCAATGCAAAACATAGAGAGAAAGAGAGAGAGAGAGAGAGTGTACGTGAAAGAGAGAGAGAGAGAGAGAGAGAGAGAGAGAGAGATTGCTCTCAATTTGTACGCAGCGATTACTTACGCGCTGCTTAGATGATTCTTTCATGGAATATTATTATTCAATATGATTTCTTATATATTTAAATATATGTACAACATGGATTGGATGCGTATTTCTCCAGATGTTACTTGATGCTTGATGATGCCTCTCCAACTCCATTTAATCCATTAGCGTTAATGATGCGCATGCAACCAAACCATTGACCAAAAACCATTCAAACAACCAACAAGAACACCAAAACACAAAACAACCAACAAACTCTTGAACACTGTTCGGGACTTCGAGATCCGGGACCGTTGCGACTTACCCGGTATCAACTGGTACTTGACATGGGGCGGCCTCTTGCCGAATGTATATTTGGGCGTGGCATCGATGACGGCCTTCGATGCATTCATCACATCATATTCTCCCGGACCAGGATTAACAAAGCGCGACAACTCCTTGGGACGACTTTGCAGTGTGGCAGCATGTGGGCACTCTTTGCCCCTGGGTACCATGCCCGACACATTGTACTGGGCGGGTCCGGGACCCGTTGTTTCATCCTTGCTGGCCGCCTTATGGCCAAAGGAATATGCAGGTGCGCCCTTCTTCTTCGAGTCCGGCACCTTGCTGCCTGTTTGGCAACAGAGATCAGATCTAGACTATAGATCAGTTTAAGTCTCTATTCACAACTCACCGATCAACGTGGGTAGCTGAACAATAGCCGGACCCGGATTGCTGGTCTCAGCCGCAATGCGACGCGTACGCACGGTGGGCGTCCAGGGTCGCTGCTCGATATTGCCGGCCATGTTGAGAGTACGTATTATCCGTAGCGGTGCACAGGGGCCCGTAATCTTCGGCTTCTTATATCTGTACTTACGAAAGCCAACCTGCAAAAAGAATTATATATATGCTGAGTATTCACTTCCAATTGCATTCCGTTTCGCACAGTTTTATTCATTTTGCTGCAGTTCTTGGCACTCAAACTGACGTCACTGTAGACGATTCTGGCTTTTAAATTTATTTATTTTTGACTTGGAAATTGGGCAACTGAATGAAAAATAAAAACACAAACTTGATTCAGTGTTATTTTGTTTTCAATAAAACAAAAAAAAACTTTGTGTTCTAAGGGCTCTAGTAACCTAATAAACCAAATACTTAAATTAACATCAAATCAATGACGTAAAATCCATAAACTCCAGACAAACGTACGATAGTTGAATGTGCTCGACTAGTAAATACCCTGACTTGTCCATAGCTCAGAATATTAACTAAGATAAGATGATCGACCTAAGCTCATTATGAGGGATAGAGTTAGACCTATACATTTCAGGTTAACAACATATACTTTATGAATCGATAAGCACACTTACATATTAACGCTATCTACCTAATTTTCCATAAAAACGGGGTACAAGGCAAGGGATCCCAGAACTTACAAACGTGAGCGATTTATTTGTTTCGAATTTTCTGGGCCAGAGTAGCTATAAATTTGGGGTTGCCTGCTGATTTGTTTGCTCACGCCAAGACAAACAATAAAAGACAAAGAAATGGACAAAAAGTCTGAGTTTGCGGTAGGCTCTTCAACCTGTGACCTTCTTTTGGCAAGTGTTGCCTGCCGACAGGCGCGAAAGCCAATACCTGATGTCTGATAGCTTTTCGCCTTGTCAGCGCTGTTCAGCTGAACTTAGCTCTTGTGACAGGTAGCGACGTCGCAGTGTAATCGATACTTGGCGATGACGACCCCAATTGGCTTTACCAGCGATTAGCTAACGCAATTGAACGTCAGCAGCAACAGAAACGGAGACCCCCAAGCCGCCCACTGTTGTTCGTTTGGTCAACACATAGTCGAAGGCAACAAGGTTGCGCCTCCAAAAAGTATGCAAAGTGCTAATGTTGCCCATTTGGCGCATGTTGGGCCAACAAAACGATTACTTTTAATGACTTATGGAGCGACAATTGCATGCCAAGAAAATGGTTACAGCACATTCGAGTTGAGCGCGTGACGTTTCAATATAAATTGAAATTTTTGTACGCTCGTGCCTGGAAACTGCACGAATAAGCGAGCTAGGCAACAGGAGCTATTGGGATTCAATTAGAGTAAAAACTGACATGGGAAGATACGATTCGGCACGACTTGACACTACCCAGCACGAAAAAACATCATCTTGATAGATAACTATAACAGAAGTTCACCCTACACGATATTTCACGATGCAGCACTAAAACACCACTTTAAACCTTATGACACGATTCTCAACAGGACTTAACAACGCTCAAGTTGGACTCAATACGACTTTAAACTCGCTTCAACACAAACTTTAACACTACTTAACAGGATTCAGCAACAACTCAACACACACACAGGAAAAGATTCCTAAAATGCAACAATAATGTCTCAGTAAGCGCTCATGATCGTCTGCTCACGCGCTCATCTTTAGGTGCAGCTCAAGTAACTAATACCAAGACCAAGCCCAAGTAGCTGTAACTGTGGCTGTGGCAGTGGCAGCCAAAGCGTGCAACTTCTTTGACCGTGAAATCAACAGCTCGACTCTATGTAAATATAGTTGAGCCAATTTCTGGGTGGGCGTGGCATTACAGTAACTGCCAGTCTGAAATGACAGAGGGAGCGGGAGAAGCAGAGCTGGCTGGCTTTTATATAAAGCAAAGCTGTTCAAATTGAGGCTAAAAAGTGGGCGTGTTTGCGCCTCGCGACCTCGCACGCAATTGAAACATGTTCATTTTCGGTTGGCGTTTGCTTTGTTATTTATATATATATGTATATAATATATATATATATATTTATATATATGTAGCAGAGTATGTGGCCATATGCGCTACTAGAACCAAGAGAATCTTACATCATCGACGAGTCTGCACCCACGCGCGGCTGCAACACCATAGATCAATCAGAGCTGCCTACGCCATATATGGCCTATGCTCAACTGCTCGCTTGACTTGATGAATCAGCTTCTGTGTCTGACTGCCGGCAGACATTTGCGTGGCAATGTCTCAATGTTGCCTGCCAACAACTTATTAATCTTAATTTGTTTTTGGCCTAAAATCGCGAGCCAACTTAGTCGCATTTAATCAAATTAATCAACTGCACATGCAATGCTTGGTCACCTAACGGTGTAACACTGCGAAAAACTGGGCCTAAAACGAATTATTAAAGATGTTAAATGCAATTTTTTTATAAAGATTTTTAAAATTGAAATTTACAAAGATTTATTCAAAACTTTTAGATATTTTTCATAATTTTCCAAGCGCAATTAAATGCAGCAAGAACTTTGAATAGATCCATGTCAATATACATTTATTTATAAAATTTTGTTTTTTTACTTTTTAAAATTATTTATCTTAAATTATTAAAAAAAAATTAAATCTTTAAAAATATATAATAAAAAGATATGCAAAAATTCTTCACAGTATTTTTTGTTATTTACTAGAGCAAATTAATTTTCAAATTTAAAATCCAACACATTTCCAAGTTGCTTGCTTAAAACAAAACTTTCGCACAGTGTAGCACGTGCATTTGATGGCAAGATTGGTCACCTGTGAGCAGGTGCTACACAACACAATTTCTAGATGGTGCTGCTGATAGTTTATCAGTAGCCAGAGAGGTGGTCAGGTCAGCAACCGGTTCGCTTGCCAATTGAGCGTATTGAAATTGATTGGAATTGAGTGCACGCCCACATTTACCGGCCCCTACCTCTCTACCTCCCTATCTCCCTAGTGCCTCTTGCCTCTCATCCTCTATAGCGCCTCAATTTGTTCGTGTGGCGAAGGCGACCGCAGAAACCTGTCAGGCGGCTATTTTCGTTGCATGACACTATGCTAATGTTACGAAGATCTTGATAGATGATGCCAACTTTGAACTCGCACTTTTTTGCGCACTCACACACACTCACACACACGCACACACACGCACACACACTTTGCATGAGTGTCAATAACAACAACTAAGTAATACAATAGCCAAACAAAACCTGGCACACGTCAGCATCAATTTATGATATCAACTAACATGAGAATAAAGCAAACAAATTTAGCATTGACTAGCCGAAATCTTAATACCCTATACATAAGGTATATATGTATTTAATGTACGCTAGATATAAGTCGAGCTTTTGCTATAGTTTTTGTATGATATATCAGAGCTAAGTTTTATGTTCAGTTAATTAGAAATCTTTTTCAGTTCGAGTTGGCTCAATGAGCACAGTTGTCTCTTGACTTGAGCTGAGCTAATTCACAGAGAACTTGTTTACCTTCTAATTATATTACAAGCTCAACAGCTACTGCACGGAGAGCAACGAGGCCTGCTCTGAGGGCTAGATGAAACCTGATAAAGGTTTTGAGCCATTGTTCAGAGAGACTTGAGAGCCCATATAAATATTAAAAAAAAAACAGCTGTATCAACCTCAAGAAAAAATATAATTTAAATTCTATATGAAATATTTTTGGCAGTTATTTAAAAAACTCTCAAACTTCAAATATTTGTTCAAACTTTTGCAAGAGTCTAACTTTTACTCAAGAGTCTAGCGGAAATTGCAAAACTAAATACTTTGTAGACTCCGGGAAACAGCTCTTCGTCTTCGTATATAGAAATTCTCAATTAGCAGCATACCCTCACTAATATGATCACGAGATGGGTATACACAATCATTAATTTCAGTTGAAAGCTGACAAGCAATTAAATTCTGTAGAGAATTTCAATGCAGATTTTCAGTTTGATTAATTTTCTATTGTTAACCACTTAAATGCAAAATGCTGACTATGACACGACCCGAAATAGACTCAGTCAGCTCTGATTTTAAAATAAATAATAACTTTTTGTTGCTGGTATTCATAATGGGAACATTTCACGCTCTCCAAATTGGCAAAAAAAAAATAACAAAAATGACATCAAATGAAATGATATAAAATGAGCTCATTTTCCAGCGTTTGGAGGCAACTTTTACGCCCAAATATGAGCAGATATATGGCTGACGGCTTGTCTGTCTTGGCGATTTCCTTTAGCCCACATTGAGTTGTCCAAAAAGCAGTTGGAGCGCCAAATGGGTCGCCAGACGGTGCCCACACACGTAACTGCGTTTTGTCTCAATCGAAATTATATTTTTGGCTTAAACTGATACGCTACCTCTCTCTCTTTCTCTCTCTCTTTCTCTCTCTCTTTCTCTCTCTCTTTCTCTACCTCTCTACCTCTCTCTCAACGTCTCGTTTTTGGTATTTGCCCAGTTAGTGGTACAACAACAGCTATCGCAACAATCAACATGTTTAATTAACAGCAAAACACGCCGCAAGCCGCAGTCGAAGCCAAAAAAGACAACACCGGCAACAAATAGAAATATCAACAAGAAAACGCAAATAACTGTAGCTTACCAAACTCTAAATACCCTGTAATTAAAGCCAATTCATAAGTAGAGAATTTCTATAGTAGCAATATGATATTTTCCAATTGAACATATGTAGTCTCAGTAATCTAGAGAAATATCTATATTAAATTTCACAGAGATAGTTTTACTGGAAGCTCAGTGCTCCTAGGAGCAGACCCCATAGCAGCTATGGTATACAGATCTTGATATCTAGATATATATTCAGCGTTGTAACTACAGTCATAACAAGTTTTATAACTACCACTTTACTGAGAGCTTAGTTCAGATAGCTGTAATCATTATGACAACCATATGATATAGTAACACGATACGATCAATTTCGTTATATGCACTTTCTGGTATTAAAAGCAACATCTGCAGCAAGTTTCATAAAGATAGCTTCACTGTGAGCTCAGTTCCGATAGGTATAAGCAATAGAACCACCATATGATATAGCTATACAATTCAGTCAGTTTCATTATATGAAGCTTCTGCTATCAAAAGCAACATCTGTACCAAATATCACAAATATATCTTCACTGGGTGCTCAGTTCACATAGGTCTAAGCTCCGAGCGTTACATATTTAGTCGAAAAAGCTGAACTACCCTATCTGCTCATTACAACAACTATCAAATAAAGTTGGTTGCCAAAAGTGTTTAGACCAAAAGCAGACAAAAAAGCACAAAGTGATAAAGAGAATACACAAAAACAAACTGACGTCAACTGCCCGAGTGTGTGTGTGTGTATGTGTGTGTGTGAACTAGTTTGTTCTCAAAATCTAATTAGATTTTGGAAACGTGTTTTTGTATTTCTTTAAAGCGGCGGCTAGAACTTTGCCAAGTGAAAGCTGGAAAGCAACTCCCGAGTGAGCCAAAACACTTGAATTCCTGCCAAGACTTAAAAGCCGATGAGAGCAGCTGTTACATTTGTTAAACACCAGCTTAAATGATTATTGTAATTGGCAAACACCTTTTTTTTCGTGTCGTTTATGACTTGAGATCTTGGGAACAGAGCTCTGACTAATAGTTGTGCCCGGGCGGTGCCTGAGTTTAGCCCGAGTCTTGCCTGTGTTATATCATTTAATAAATATTTATTTTATGCATTTACAAAGCAACAAAAATATTCATAATTTGTGTGTTGGTTTTTGGCATGTCCTATGAAAAGTGAAAAAGGGTATATTAAACTGGCATAGATTTATGTATGAAATAAAATTTGCCAAACGTTTGTATACTAAATTAACTTTAGCAGTAAAGCAATACTAAAGCAGCTGTCTGTTGACTAAAATATCGATAAATATCGATTGGTCACTCAGTTTTTTTTAGGCACTAGTCTAAGAGTTTTATGGGCACATATACAAATTTTAATATTTAGTTGATGGTATACCCAATGCAACTTGACTCTCTTTGACTTTACTTTAAATCTGCCAATCGATAAGTATCGATTGGTCATTCACATATTTTCTGTTTTAAAGCTATTATAAATCTTTAAAATTTAAAATTTTGAATCAAATTTTTGTTGTTCACTTTGATTATTTATATAATATAACTTCTTGTATACCATTTATATTTCTAAAAAATTAATAGGTATATTATAGACCTAGAATCCACAGCTATATTAGTTTAATAATAAATATCACAAAATATATATAAAATATAAAACACAAGTTGCTGCTCTCTACAGAGTAACTACCAGTCGTGCCGTCTACAAATTTGTTCACACTTTTTTTTTTTTTTAATTTTGCTTCCAGGTTTTTCTACTTCTCTTTTTTAACTTTGGTAATTTAATTTTTGTTCGTGTTATTGTTGTTACTGTTGCTTGGCTCTCATAATCAGTGGCTTTGAAAAAAGAGTTGGAAATAGACGCAAAAGTCGACCGGTTTGCGCTTTGATGGAGCTGATGTCATAGGGCTTGATAAACCGAGCAACTACACTAGTGCTGAAAGGCTTCCTCGTTGTTGCCACTTGTGGCATGGCACCAAGCCGTGTGACATCAATACAACAATTGACAAAACAATGACAATGGCAAAGGCAAAGGCAAAGGCAAAGGCACAGCTGTTCGAGGGGCGTTCGGTTGGGCTGGGCGAAGTTGCCACAAAATGCCAATACAGATAGACACAATCGAGCCAGCGTGCAACGTGCTTCCTGCCACAACGTTCAGTCAGTCAATGAACTTTTAGGTCAGGATAAGCAGGCGACACGCAATGCCAATAGAACAGTCACACAATCACACAGTCACAGTCACACTCACAGTCACAGTCACACTCAGTCACACTCACAGTCACACTCACAGTCACACTCACAGTCACACTCAGTCACAGTCACAGCGATGACGCCTCACTTACCCACAAGCTTTAGTCTGCGCCTCCGTTGTCTGTTTCAACTTTCAACTTTTTCAACTTTGATTTGCACAATAAAAAACTTTCAGTTAGCGCCGGGCTAGCCGTTTCAAAGGCAAACAGTCCTTGTTGCTTTTCCAGCCTGTGCGGCAGGACTTTCAAAACATCTGCGCGTTAGACGTTGCCGAAAGAGTGCAACAACAACAACAGCAGCAGCAGCAACACAACGCGAGCGTTTCCAATTGTGGGTGAGTTTGGGGCTCACTGTAAACGGGGCGGGGAGGTGTGTAGGGGAGTATTTTGTTTTCGTTGTTCGGTGATCGTTAATTGAGTTAAAGTGACAGCTGTCGCGCTGTTGGTGCGCACGGTAAATTGAAATAGTAGAAATTGCCAAAAATCAAATAAATTACGATTCAACTATTCTTTTTTGTTTTATTTTTTTTTCTCAGCTTATGTTCGTGATTCGTTTTTTTCGGTATTTATATATTAATGGCTGTGATAACTTCGCTTTCAAAAGTAACGCACTCGAGCGCTGCTGCACACAAACTGAGCGCCAAAGTTGTTGTCGGTTGCCTTTTTGGTTTGAATAACATAGAACAACAGCGGAAATAACAGCAGCTGTAATGACGGCACAGATAGCAGCAATAGCAGCTAGCAAGCATGTAAGAGTTAACAGAGGCAGCTATATTGCAGCAATAACAGCAGTAAGTATGTAAGCAATAACAGCGGCAGTAGCGAAAGCATCTATAACGGCGACAAGCAATGTAAGCAATAACAGAGGCGACTTTAACAGATTCAATAATAGCAGCCCTAACAGCAGCTCTTATGTAAACAATAACAGCGGTCGATTTAGCAGCTTTAGCCATATCAGCTTGACTGTAAGCAATAACAGCGGCAGCTTTAACTGTACCCATAACAGCAGCTTTCATTTAAGTAATAAGAAAGGCAGGTTTAATAGCATTTATGTTGCCATATGTTTCATTTCAGCTTAATTATTTGCCAATAGCAGCAATGGCAATGGGAGATTTCAATAATGCAGGATTAATATCTGCCGTAATTGCACTATAATAATATTCAGTTGAATCTTTAACAATAGTTAGTAAAATAATGCAGCAGTCTGGAGGATCCCTAGGATTCCCAGCTTAAATTCCTGAGCCCTTTAACAGTGCTGCGATATTAGCATACGACTGTTAGGTAACAGCAAGCTTAACAGCTGCAATAAAAGTCAATATTCAACCTGCTTGGCGTTGGCGCCTTGCAGAGCAACGGCAGCTAATGAACTTCTCATCGATTACTGCTTAACGGTTTTACTTTTGTCAATTGTTTTAACCTTCGCTGCAAATTCTGGCTTTTTACGTTTCCAGCTAGATTATGAACATAGTTCGATTCGCCCACATTTCCTTTGCGAATTGTGAATTGTTTAATGGCTCATTGAATTGCGATAAATTCGTTTAGGTTTTACTCATCGGCCCTGCCGTTTATGGTGCCTCAACAATGCCGCCTCTTATTGCTGTTATATAATCATCATCATTCTTGCTGCTGCGGTCACACACTCACACACATACACACACAGATACAGACGAACAACCTTCACCCACACATACGGCAAATGGAGCGTAAACCCAAAACCATATAAGATCATTTTTCGCTATTCTCGATACAGTATTTTGCAATGTAATTAGCTTCAGCGAGCACTTTTATTATATATATATATATTTATTCTCTAATTATTTTCAGACTGTAGAAAACTGATCGATCACATTAAACTGAAAGCATTTACCATACAAACTGTCTTAGCTCATTCTCGCCTTGACATTATAAAATGCACTGATCGTCATACAATCAGTTGTAAACAAATCGGCTTTTATAAGATTAGATGTTCTATACGCATGATCATTTAAGTATCAGAGCACAACATCTGTTCAACTCGATTCATTTGCACTGGCTATCAAAATAAATAGTCATAGACTATTTAGTCAAGTGAACAGACAACTTGATTGATACTAAAGATTAATCTATGAGTTTCCAAATAAACCTTAACCTTCCCGTTACCAGTTTTTTCTTTCACTTTTTCCGAAATAAAGAACACGTTAATAATACATATATAAGTACATTTTTGTGCTTTACATAATGCTTTTAAGTATGCTGAAGAAAATTTAACGTACAACTTTAAATAATAGAGCCTGCTTTTGGGAGATACAAATAAGTAAGTAAGTAAAAATATATTTAAATAGGTATTTCATGTTTACCAAAAATGTATAATCAAATTTCTTGACTATCAAATTTTAACCCAGAATTGTGCTACAGATTGTGTTACCAACATAAAAAGCTCTACATCATACTATATTTCACGACAATCGCTGCGTAAGGCGATACCTTTAAGTTCAGGTCGTTGGAAATGTTGTGTTTCAATTCATGAGAATCTCAGAGTAAGGAGAAGTTGTTAATTAAAGACAATTGGAAATCACAAAGAGCAGCCATACAAATAGAAGCCATTTGGAAGCTAGGTAAATTAATACATAATACAAATAAATAAAAAAATACATTTTTTCTTAAGTGACAAATTTTGTGAACATTAAAAACATTTTCACGCATATTTAGGATCATTTATTTTCATATTCATTTATTTTTATTAAGTAGCAATATCACGTTGATGATTTATTTTCGGTTTTATTGGGCTTACGGTATTCATAGCGATAGATGTGGATTTATGTTTATCGGTATATATGTATATAATTATAGTTCTAAATGCATAGGCGCAATAAATCAACTAAGCGGCGTTTTAAGATAGATATTCTATAGGTATTATTGAGAATGTGAGTGTGAATGTGTGTGTGTCTAAGGTGTGTGTATATAGACCGATATAGATCATAGGAGTTAGCTCTGCTCAAAAACCCAGCAAATTAACAGGAAATCGTTTGGCTTATGGACGTACAACTTATAAACTTTATGCGTTTATGTATATAGCTAAAGTGCATATTAATGCTATATTCACTATATATAGTATATACTATATATAGTATTATATATGTTGATAGTTGCTAGTTATGGAACTTACAAGCTAGACATATAAACGCATGTCTTAGACTAAGCGGCATTGCTATCAAAACTGTATCAAAATTTCTATAAAACGCACTCAATTGTTATAGTATTCATGTGTATATAATATTTATATATATTATATATCTTCTTCATATTTCATTTATAATCTTTAGCTGATTTGATTTCTGTCTGTGTTTGCATTTGATTTCTTTGGTGTTCGCTTTTCACTGTGATTTATCGTTATCGATTTCAATATATATCTATATTCTTTCTTTTATTTTTATAAGTCTTGTTTCAGTTTTCAGTTGCATTCGGTTTGGTTCTGTTTTTACTGTTAAATGGAATCGGGTTGTTTGGCTCGCAAATACATTTTGGCTGTGAAACCGAATTCAAGTGCATACAGTTCTGGCCCATTGTAGTCGCGGGCTTTTGCATATATATTGTTATCGTTTTTCTAGTTGTTGTTATGTGAGTACTATGGGCATGTGCTGAAAGTGAAAAAGTAAATATGTGATAAGAAAAAAAACTAAGAACAACAAAACTAAAACTTAAACAAAATCAAAAATATATTAAACGCTTTATCGGATAACCGATGTATTAAATATATAGTATAGACCAAGAGTTTATAGGAAAACTATATATAATAAAGATTTCTTAAAAAGCAAATAATTCATACAAATTTTTAAACAGTCCCAACTATGATAGAGACTATAATTTATCAGATTTATTCCATGCAATATGGATACAAGTTCAATCTAGAACAGCAAGACATACTTATTTTCAGAATCAGACATAATGCCAGAACTATAATCAATGCTTCCTCTTACTAAACTCAAGAATTAATAAATTAAAGTATATTTTGAGAAAACGAAAGTTTTAAAAATAATATTTTCATAATACATTTTATTTGTATATTTTTCTTTTCGTATTTGTGGCTTAGGCGAGCTTTTAAAATTAATTAAGTAAAACTTTTCATAAAATTAGATAAAATATATATAAAGATATTATATATATATATATATATATATGTGTATATATTCGTCGCAAAGCATATTTTGAAGTATTTGTTTTTGCTGTTTTAAAAAATTAAGAATCCATTTAAAATTTAAAGCATAAGCATGTACATATGCTGAAAAGGCAAAATAATAATAATATGTGTTTTGGTTAAAAATAAAAAAAAGAAATTTGCGATGCATACAAATCGCAAAAAAATAATGTTTAAACAATAAATCACAAAACTTAAGCTAAGCACGTAAAATTCTAAACTATAAAATATGCCGCAAATGTTGTTGTTGTTGTTGTAGTAGATGTTGTTGTTGTTGTTGCTTTCCTCATCTCTGCTTCTGCTCAACTGGCGCTTAAATATTAATTTTACGCTTAATCAGTTTTCTTAGATTCATTTTTTGTTGCAATATTGTTTTTGCTTTTAACTACGTAAACTTACTTTATAAAAAGCACAGTTATATATAATATATATATATATCAATATATGTATTATATGCCTAAACACATTTGCGTAGTATCGTATATTGTATGTTTGCATACATAAATACATATCGTATATTTGTTATGAAATGTATCAAAAATTTGACTATTAACTACAGTTTACTATAATCCATATATAGTTGTTGTTATTTTTAGTTTTCTTCTGATTTTCTTTTTCTTCTTTTTTGTTTTCTGTTTTCTGTTTTTTGCTTATGCCAGTTATTTGCGCTCTTTAACCATGCACGTACATATACACACATCTATTTCGATTTATATAAACATAATGATATCATTTGCTCAGCTTTACAGCTCTCTCAATACATTATAAATAATATAATAATTATGAATAATCATTTAGCTTTCGTTCATACATACATACATATATATTAGTAAAAACTATGTACGATCTCAAACTCTCATAATTTGCTTGAATTCTTACTTAATTTAATGCCTTCATATCATTTCATATCGTATATATATATATATTTATATTTATATATATATATATCGTATCGTTTATAATTAACTTTAGCTCTTTATAGTTAATATTTAGTTAAATGTTGATGTTGGTTTTGCTAATCAGTGCGTGATCCCAGACGTTGATCCATTGTCTACCCATTCGATTCACTTAGTCGGTCAGCGTTTGGGCCACAAGTGCCAACTGCTCTTTGAGCACACGGAACGAGGGACGCTCCTCTGGGCCATGCGACCAGCACTTCTTCATGACCTGTAAAGTTGAACAAACTCTATATAGTATACACTATATAATATATTATAATAGATTACTAACTTCGTATATCTCCTTGGCACACGACTTTGGTTTCTCTAGTATAATGCCGCGCTGCACACGCTCGACGACTTCGGTGTTCTTTAGGCGGCCATAGGGCATTTTGCCACAGGTGAAGATCTCCCACATGAGAACACCTACAACAACAGAAAAGACAAGTTACAAATATTGCACTAAGAATATACCCTATACATATCTACTATAAGATATACCGAAGTTACACTCACCATAGGCCCACACATCGCTTTTGGATGAGAAGCGCGTGTAGTTGAGCACCTCGGGCGGTGCCCATTTGATGGGAAACTTTGTGCCGCCCGAGCTGGTGTATTGATCGTCCAGCACGTAGCGGGCGAGTCCGAAATCGGCAACTTTCACAACATTCTCGGAGCCGACAAGGCAATTGCGTGCGGCCAGATCGCGATGGATATAGTTGTGTCGCTCCAGATAGGCCATGCCTTTGCTCACTTGTATGCACATGTCCAGCAGGAGGCCCATGTTACCAATTAGCGTATTCTCGTGCCGGCGCAAATAGTTGAGTAGCGAACCATGCTTCATGTATTCGGTGACAATATAGATGGGACGATGCTTCGAGCAGACGCCATACAGCTGTACGAGATTCGGATGCTGCAGCTTGGTCATCACCTTGGCCTCCTCGATGAAATCATCCTCGGACATGGTGCCCTCCTTCATCATCTTGACCGCCGTATCAATTGAGCCACGCCATTTGCCGCGTCGCACTACACCAAACTGGCCCGAGCCCAGCTCCTCCATCAGCATTAGCTCCATGGGATGGATTTCCCATTTGTCATGGGATAGGCCCGCTGTCGGTGGCACTGGACGATCGCATGGTGATGACTTTAGTCGACACGCCAAACCGCCCGAATTATGGCGATGATAGTTAATCAGATCCGGTATAGTCTCGCAGCAGTGCTTCTCGCTCAGATAATATTCGCCGCGGGCGTTCTGCTTGATGTGATAGTGCTTCACATGCGATTGGGGACTGCAGTGGGAAAATGAATTAGTATCGATGCTGAATGGATCGAGCTAGAGCACTTACACTTTGGTATGCAGCGATAAAGTATAGAGACCCTTGGTCGATGACTTGCGCACCACAAAGCAACCCTCCTTGTCGCCCTGCTTGAGCAGCGATTCGGCACGTTGCCGCGACATGTCGCCCACATACCATCTGCAAGATTTCAGATCAGTATTTAGTTATATATAAGACTGTATAGGTACATAGTTAGCAGATCTTACTCATAACGCTCCAGTCCCAATAGTGCTTTGGGTTTCACATAATTGCTGGGTATATAGCCGACATTGCCAACTGCATCCTTGACCTTCCACCAATGTTCCTGTGAATCGTCAATGACCTCATATTCCGCATTCTAGAATTAAGTTTATATTTTGATTAACTATAGTAGAAGAGAGTTTTCGAATGATATTTACCTTTTCTAGGGATAAATCGCCGCCTTCGATGGCTTTGAATGGATAGAGTGCCACCACGAGCTTGACAAAGTGTGAATTGTCCTGAAAAGGAAAATATTGGAATAAGCTTTTTGATACATTTATTATGACTAAAGATTAATGAGGTGAAAATGAAGGTAAAGTTGAAAGTTTTAGTATTGAAAGAGTTCATAAAAAGCATTTGAAGCAAAAACACAATTTTGTATAGGCTTATGGCAGCTATATGATATAGTTAACCGATTCAGTCACTTTCGATTTAGGTACTACAGACAACAAAAACAAGCAGCTGTACCTAGTTTCATAGAGATACAGCTAGAAACTGAGTTACTATAGATAGCAACACGCATATGTACATAGAATACAGCAGCTCGATAAGATTGAATATGCCTTAATCTATATATCAAATATATCTTAATATTAAGTTAATATATAGTTAAATCAGCAGATTTATAACTTACCTTCGCTTTGGAGTTGGGCGTGCCGGGCGTTGGAATTCCGCCGGGCATGTTGGCATCCAATAAAGCGCCGTTGCCGTTAAGTAAAGTGGGTGACTGCTTAAACGTTGTCAGCGAGGACTGCAACAGAAATGAATTTAGATAACAGATCTCTATAGCGCACTCTCTCTCTCTCTCTCTCTCTCTCTTTCTCTCTGTCTCTGTCTTCATCTTACCTGTGGCTGCAGCGATGTGGGCGTGCAATTGCCACCGCCGCCTCCAACGCCGTTCGAGCTGTTCAAGCCTGCACCAACAACGCCGACACCGACGGCAATGCCACCGCCAACACCAACGCCACCGACGCCGCTGCCACCTAGGCTGCCGGAGCTGTTGTGCTGCAAACTGAATTGACTGTTGGTTGTCGAGTTGTTTGGACTGATGCTGCGCGTCGAATTCTGGGCTGGAGAACTGCCGTTGCCTGGAAAAAGCAAGAAAATGGAAAAGTTATTAATGAAAATGGCAAGCTATCGCAAAATAGAATAAATATATATATGAGATATCCTTTGTATCAAGTTCGTTGCCTAAGTCTTTAGTTTTTATTATAGAATATAAATAGATAATTAATAACAATTTCCAATCAATAATAAATAATTTATATATATTGAACATATATCACTTAAATCACATAAACTTGATCAAACATTTGCCATTTGCCATTTGTTTTTTGTAATTTTAGCCAAAAAGTTGGGTTCAAGTTCGTTGTCTAAGTCTTTCGTTTTCAAGGCGCACCATTTGCCGGCCCATTGACAAACAGCCAAATAAATGGAAATCGAATATCAACAAAAATTAATCACACTGGCATACAAAATGCTGGCTCAACGCTCGTTGGCGGTAATTAGCCAAAGCCAAAGTATCGAAAATCGCCTTAAAGTCTCAAAGAAACAAAAAAAAAAAAAAAAAAAACTCGACTTGCTTTGGCGATTCTTGCCAAGGTTAATTGCGCCCCCAATTCGACACTGAATGAAATGCTAATGGCTGACAGCGCAGACAGTGAGCTGCCAAGGCGACCCAAACAGAGGGGGAGGTGCAGTGAGGGGTTAAAGTTGAGCTTGAGGGTGGACAGACGCGGCTGACACGGCTGACGCGGCTGACACGGCTGATGACTTTATCTAGCTCGCATCAGCTCAGTGTCTGTCAATAATATTTCACTATATGCAAAACAAACGAACCGCAAAAGCTTTAAAAATAACTAAAATATGTCCGTGCTGCAGTATGAAATGCTGTGCTAGCAGATACCCTGCATGCATGTGGGTAAGTTACAAAGATTTGCGCCTGTATTAAGTGAGTTTTGCGTTTTTAATTACAAAAAAAAAAAATGTTTTAAAAATATATCAGAGCTCAATCGATATTTATCGACTGTTGATATCGATAGAGCAGAACAATATATATCTATATTCATTTAAGAACATATAATTTATAACTTATACAAGTGTAAGCTATGTAAAAAGCTTGAGTTTCTCTTACATTAAGAGTAGCGCACAGTGGGGCTGCCAAGTAGAGTTAAGAATAATCACGAATTATAATAAAATATTTAAGAATTAATTAATTAATATATAAAATATATTTAATTTATGGACTAGTCCCTAAAAACATAGCTACGCATATGCAAATGACAAACTTTTCTTGTAGCTCCTTTTCCAGGGTATAAAACTGAACTCCAAATCTAACCCCAATTAAGAAAAATTTTTGTTGTTTTTTTTTTTTTTTTAATTTTTTCTCGACTATTTTGTGAGTTGTGGGCGAGTTATGCAACAATTACAGACACACTGGAGTATGTGTGTGTTGCGATGAGTAAGCAGCAGTAAAAATTCGAGTACTCGAGCTCTGTAAGCACTTCAATGCTGCGAGCACTCAAGTAGGCGCCTCTTGAAGCCCGCTTGCGCAGGCGTTTTTGCTCGAGAATCGAATCGAACCAAAAGTAAATAAATAAAGAAAAAAAAACCAAATTTTATACAAAATAAAAAAAAAGTGAAGGTTAATCGTAGCGAAAGTGAAACGATTTCCCAAGACTGCATTCACAGCTAGTTTTCTGTGTTTTTTTTTTCTTCCTTTCTTCTTCTTCTTTTTAATAACATATATTGATATTTGTAAGTGCCCTGCGGGCCAGAGACAAAGCGCAAAACACAAAATTCAAAACACAAAGCATAAGACAAAGCTTTTCAATTGATCAAACAATTTTCAATATCACAAATGCGGGCCACATTTTTCATGTGAAAACTCACGTTGTGCGCTGGCTGTGGCCTACCTCATGCTCTCCCACTCTCCACTCTCCCTCTCTCTCTTTCTCTCTCTCTCTGTCTTGCTGGCAGCTCTCTCACGTTGCCTAAACAACAAGCAAAACGTGGCGACACTGAAGCCTGCAGGCAGCTGCAGCTCCAACAAAAGCAGACAAAATTCAAAACACAAAAAAAAAAAAAATAGAAAGTTTTTCTTTTCCCATCGCACTTGCCGGCGCCGTCGCTTTTGGCTTTTGTTATGCCATTTTCCTCCATGCAAATGAAAAGCGCCTGCAGCACCATTTTCATTGTCTGGCCAAAGCTGCGCTGCAAGTGAGCAGCGCACAGTAAAGCAAAGCGAGCTTGGGCAATGCCTTGATGCAACCTATCGTTATAAAGCTGAAGCTGCCTAACACTTGAAGTTGGCTGCGCTACAAAAGTTATCGATAAATGGGCAATTATGAATTATAGTATAAATTATGAATAAACAGAGAGAAGAATAGCGGAGTCTTATATATTATATATATATCTTTATTATATATATATCTTTACCCTCACTTTAAAAGGAGATGTATAGAATAATAATATGTATAGTAATATATATAATTTTATATATAATAATATTTATATATATAATAATATTCATTGTTGCGACCGACTTAAAACAAAAGCTTTATCTCAATTAATTCAAGCTCTCTATCCACGATTTTCCACGCGCACATAAACAAATTGGCCCCCGACAAACGGAAGCAAAACATTTTTATCAGGCTTATATAGGAGACTCAATATATATATATATGTATATGCATATATAAATATGATTGCTTATGATTTGAGGCGCAATGGGCGTGGCCTGACAAATTGTCATTATCTGCCGCAGCCGCCGCAATCGTGTTTATGGCCAATTGTGTAATTTTCTTTGCATTTTCTCTTCCATTTTTTTTTGCATTTGCATTTTGCTTGCTGCCTGGCAAAATTGTTATGCAAATAAATGTTGAATGCAGCTGCCAGACCTTGCTAACTGGCAACATACACACACACACACACACACACACACAAACAAGTTGTCAGACTTTCAAACACGTGTTCTACTGCTCGTTCTTGTACCTGATCAGGTGAAACTCTGCCTTTAAGCCGTGCTCAAGCGTGACTCACGCTCTGTAACGCCCACAAAATGCTGAGATATCTTAATATATATATATATATATATATATATATATATATATATTTATATATATATATATATATATATATATATATATATATATATATATATATATATATATATATATATATATATTTATGCATAGATATTTTTATGGAACTATTGAAACACGTTGTGTTATGGCCTTAAACATAAGGGCAATACAAGAAACTAGTACAGTGAAGACTCGACTAACAAACAATTTTCTTAAGCGCACAATATATGTTTATATTTTTTTTTTTTGTATACATTTTTTAAAAGTTTGCATAATATTTAAAAAATTATATAATATATTGAAGCAATTGTTTTATTACTTTTATATAGCTTTATATAGCTATAAAGAAGCTTTGAATATTAATGTTTTTATAAATTTTTGTTAAAAAAATTATAAATTGCTTAACAAAATATTTTATATACTGAACAAATTTTTTGTTTGTTTTTTTTATATTTTTTATTATTTATAGTTAAATGAATATTCTTTGATCAGCAAATATTTTAATCTGTTTTACTTTATAATTGTTTATACTTTTTATTTTTATTATAATTTTAATGTATTATATTCTATATTTTTAATTTATTTATATTTTTTTATATATATCAATAAATTACACAATTTCTGTTTTTTTTTTTAAATATTTTGCTTTTTGTTATAACTAAATTTTTTTTATTTTTATTATTTTTATTTTTTTTTTGTTTTATATTTTATAAATAATGTTTTTTTTATATTTTATTATTATATTCAATGTTTAGAATATTTTAAAAGTTTGTTTACTAGGCATAAAAACTACAAATATATTTTGAAACATTATTGATTGTCATTATTGTTTGCTATATTATTTTTTTTTTTTTAATATTAATTATAATATTTTTTTTACCATTTTATAAATTTTAGCAATTTAAATATAAAGTAAATATTTGAGTTTTGTCTTTTTTTTTATAAATAATTTCAGCTGTTCACTTAAGCCAACTCCTACTGTAAATTCAGTTATTGAAACAAGTTAAGCGTCATCTCGCATACCATAAAGGAATAAAAGAATCGAATTTTATAACTTTTAGACTAGTTTTGCGTCATCGTCAACATTTGCTTACCCAGCTTGAGAGCCGATAGTAGCATCATCTCAAATGCCGCTAATCAAACTTCAAAATCTGCAACACACTCAAGATACGTTTTTTTTGCTGTATTTATTTATCTGAGCTAATTGGAATGTGTTTCACTTTTATTGAAATGATTGAGCGTAAAAGAGATTTGTTGTAATTGTGTTGGTCAATATTTGTGTCAATTCACTTTCACATAAATCACTTGTTCAATTGTTCAGTTGTTTGTTGCTGTTGTTGCGGTTGTTGTTGTTGTTGCATTCGCTTTGACTACAGTTTAAAGTGGTTGTCAAACTGGTTTCATGGCTGCTTCCTTTTTGCAAATTTGTTGTCGTAGTCGTTGTAGTTGTTGTTGCTGTTGCTGTTGCTGTTACTGTTACTGTTGTTGCTGGCATTTCCATGCTACTTGGCCTGACCTTTAGGCGTACGACGCTCTGCTGCGATCTGTGTTGTGACTGGCTTTTACCGTTACACATGCAGCCTGGCCCCCAAAGCGGTTCCTGGCAAGCAGCTCGAACTGTACAAGCGGTAGTCTATCGCTATATATACATATATATACATATATATATATATATATATACACATATATATTTATTAAAATTCTGTTATCCACTTGATTTCAACTTTCAATTTTATGCTTCTTCTTCATCTGCTTTTGCTTCTTCTTCTTCTTCTTTGGCTTTCACGCAATGGCAGCGGCAGCCATTTTGAAAACAATTTTCATGACAAGACGTAAGTTGCGTTTTTTATGTTTTTTTTTTCTGCACTCTAACAGTTGATTTACACAACAGCAACAATAACCACAATCAACGTGAGCAGCTCGTTAAAATTATTATTGAAAAATATAATTGAATAAAAGTTTTTTTTGGGGCTTTTTTTTAATTGAAAATTGATTTAGCGCGTCGCGAACTGTTTCTGTAAATGTTTAAAAGCCAACTGACAAAACGGCAAATGAAATTTTTGCTAGCCAGCGACAGCGACAGCAACAGCAGCTATAACAATAACAACAACAGCAGCAGCAGCAGCAGCAGCAGCAGCCGCAATAGCAACTGTAGTAGTCGAAGGTGAGCGACGACTCGGGCAAGTGTAGAGCAGAGCGAACGACGAAGGCATGAATGGCAAACGCTGAGAAAATAAAACAAAAAAGAAGAAGAAGAAAGAAAAAAAGCCACTTGAACGCCAGCAGGGGCAGTAAACATAAAGTAAAACTTAATTGTAGCAGCCGAAGCAGCAACAACAATCAGTGCAGGTGGCAGCGACGCCAACGACGACGTCAGACGTGCGGGTAGAGAGGCAAAGAGCAAAGCTTAAAGCACAGAGCGCACGCGGAGAACCGAAGCTGGAAGCGAGCAACAGCCGCCGCAGCAGCAGCAGAAGCCGCCAAGCGCAACGATGGCTGCTTGCCTGCTTGGGCAAGACACAGAGGCACAGATCAAGACTTCTGCCCACTGGCCATGTGTGTGTAAGGCAATTGTAACTGTATATTTTAAATGTTAGCAGAGAGAAAAAGAGACAGACAGCAGCGCCAAAGTTCCAAGCAGAAATTACATCAACCACCACAAAGCTAGGCAAAAGAAAAAAGCGAAGCAACAAGTTGCACACACTTCCACTCACACACACGATCATACTTGTATAATACGCAAATTTGAACAAAAAAAGAAAAACAACAAAGTGCGTTGAGTTTTTGTGTAAAACTGTTAAATTTTTATTTCTCTTTTTTCGCTGTCGCTGTAATAACGATGAAGCAACAAAAAATGGAAAAAAAGACAACTGCAAGTTGTTAAAGAGCGCAAAACGAAAGAGCAAGAAAGTTAGCGGCGCGCGGGGGTTGGATGAGCGTGCCAAACAGCTAGCTTAAGACAACACAGAGCTATATTTAGCTAAAGAGCTTGCACTTACTCTCGCTACTCTCTTTTGAACTTTGCCAGACTATTAATAGCTCGCGAGTCAAGCTGCTTTAAAGCCGCTGCCTAAAAGTAGGCAGCGGAAAAGAGAGCGCTGCACTGGGCTGCTCGCAGCTGAGCATGGAAGATCCATTGCTGTTTTTGTTGTCGTAGCTGTAGCTGGCGCGTGCAGTAAGCACATTTTGTTAACACGTAAAGAGCAGCAAAAAGCAGACAAAGAAGCAGCAGCAGCAGTTGAGTAAAAGAGATAGAGCTGTTGTGTGTGTGTGTGTGTGTGTGAGTGTGTGTGTCTATTTAGCGCCTCTTGAGCACACGCGCTGCACAAGAAATGCATAATAAATGAAGATGAACAACAGCATAAGAACAAATTATGCAATAATTAAAAAACAAAAGAAGTAAATATAAATAATGCACAACAGAAGCAAAAACAATTAGCAGCAACAAATTAAGGTTAAATGTTTACATCCGAAGCTCATAAAAAGCGTGTGAAAAATGTTGTCAACCAATTTGCAATGAAAAGAAAACTTGCAAATACGAAATAATTACAATGAAATTGTAGAAAACCAAAAAGGCAAAACAAACAAAAACAAACAAAACAAACAGCAATCAGACAGGAAACTGCAAAGCACAAAGCAACAACAATTTTTAATCATTATTATTGCTCTTGCTGGTTGCTGTTGTTGCTGTAGCATTTTTATGCAAATGTAGGTTAATAACATTTGAGCGCATGCGCGACGCGCATACAAAATAATAGCAACAACAACAATAGCAAAAAAACGCTACAACAACATTGATTCATGCGTAATAAACTTTTCGACTTATAATTAGATTCGTGCATTAAATTTGTGCGAAAATCAACTAGCGAAATACCCTGTAAATATGTATATATGTAACAGAAAGGCGTGATAAGCGGAACTGAATACTGTTTTTTTATATGTTTGATTTGTTTGGCAGAGCAAAAGGTGCATGAAAATGAGCATTTCACAAAATTGCCTGACTATAACATACCCTATTTTTCAGTTTTTGGTAAGCATTCGAAATATATAAGTATAAACTATTATATTATAAAGCGTGCTATGAATAGAAATCTTATGCAGGCAGCAAAAAAAATTAGTAGTAAATCGATATTTATCGATTGCTAGCAAATATCACGAGAACTTGATTATTTTCAAATACAAATTGAATGTTTTGTATTAGTCGAAAGCTTTTCTGACAACAGAAGCTGCTGAAGCTGCGATATACGATGATGTCAATTTTTTACAAACAATACTTATCGATATTCCATTCTATCGATATTCTAGTTCCTAAAATTTAAATAATATTCTTTGCTCTATTATAGAACAGAGTCTACAACAAAGAGAGCTTCAATAAGCTTTGCAAAACACATTGAATATATGAAGAAATATAACTAATAAAGCATTGCAAATCGATAAGCAAATCACATAAGTTATCGATAAATTTAAACTAAAGAGCAATCACATATGCACACCTAAATCTAATTCTGTTTACAGGGCATCAAAAGCGCAACAAGCAAATTACAAGCGCAATTACAAATTGCATTTAGCCTAGGAACATTAGAGCTGTGGGCGTTACGGCCAGACGCCGATGCCGATGCCTATGCCGATGCCGCTGCCGACTCTGATTAATTGTCTAAATAGAAATTTATTTGACGATGGCATAGAACATAAATCGTGGAATGCATTCGCAACTAAGCCATAGAACACACACAGACGGAAGTCAAATTCCAGCAGAACTCCGAGAGAGAGGCAGAGCGAAAATGAAAGAGAGAGAGAGACAGAGTTGAAGGCGAGCATAAGAGAACATTTGCAAGCAATCGAAATTCCTATCGATAACGTCTGTACATGCATAAATATTTGTTAATTGCAGTTCAGCTGTAAGTCACGTAAATTATTGAGAAATATTCGAAATGGATTGCAATTGCTGCAGGCATTGTAACAGTAAGTATTACAGGTATGACATCAGTCGCTAAATTTATAGCTAAATATAAATATAAATACATGTGTATTTAGGTATATATAATGTATAAATAAAATGTATTGTTATCTGCGTTACGTAAAACGGAGATGTCGCCTCTAACGATTACGAGTCTGCTTAGATAACATTTACGACAGATAATTTAGGTTTGCATTGACATTACTCAATCTGTCAACCTAAATTGAACTTAGTATGCAAATATATACTAAACAGTGCATATAAATTTGCTTTTATCTTTCATATTTAATCTTGAATATTGAAAATATTCTTTAATCCTAGGCATATGAATCGTCGTAGCTTGAGGGCTTTCTTCTTTTTTCTATATATATATATATATATGTATGTTTATCTTTATCTATAGCGAGAACTGTAACATAGATAGACTTTTCTCAATATATCTAGATAAGATATATAATAAGCCTTTGAGCAAAACATATATGAGCCAAAATAGTGTTTGAAATATCTATAAAGAAAAAAATATATAAAAATCTATATTAATTTTAAGTTCAAAAGAGAAAAATCTATCTATATATCTCTACAAAGAAAACTTGATTGATCAAGCAAAAATCTTTAATTTTAATTAAAAAATTCTACATCTATAGAAAAAAATACATCTATATGTTACTATATATACAGAAAAATCGATGCATGTATATATATATTTATAAATTGATATACCTTACTATTAAAATTCGGTTAGAGCTTTTACCCGCTTTCATTCAATTTTCTTTAACTTTTCTTCGCTGCTCCCCCAAAAATTGGTTTTTATAAATGTTGCCAAACTCGCGTTTGTTGCAATATTTTTGTTGCCACCCGCTGACGTTGCGGTCAATTAACGCAACATAAAACAAAATTCAAAGAAACATCAACAAAATAAACTTAATTTGCATATGAAAAATGACAACAGCAACAAAAGGGACAAAAGGCGGGTGGCTCCAATTCAATTTCGAGTTAAAACAAAAAGTTGTTTTTAAATATGGCTTATAAATGTTGTCTAGTGAATGTCGATGTTGTTGTTGATGATGGCAGCTTGGTTGTTGTTGTTGTTGTTGCTGTTTTTTATGCATTTTTAATGAAACTATTTAAAAGACAAAAGCAACAACAACAACAACAATCGCCGCCTGCAACAGCTGAATAAAACGGAGAAGAAAAAGTTGTTATAAAAATTTATTGTTGTAAAAGTATCTGCGAGACTTTTTGGCCAAGACGAGTTGATTAGCAACTTTTGTGGCTTGCTCTCTTGACCTTGGCTAAAAGTTGTTGTTGTTGTTGTTGTTTTTGCTGCTGCTGCTGCTGCTGCCGTTTGTTGTTGCTCTCTGCGCATCAGCGCTTATATTTATTTTTTTCTTATTATTTTCGAAAATTTTTCACCATTTTTCAGGCTGTCAATAATGAAATTTGTTGAGCTCGTTTCATGGCGCTTTTTATGCAAATTATTTTTATTGAATACCCATTGAAAAGTGGGTAGCTAAATAGGGCATAACAGGCAGAACAGGAGTCATGACAATCTACAAAAAAAATTCTCACTCAATCAAATCATCAAGAAATACGGTATAAAATTGGCCAACTACAGGGTATTTCCTAGTCGCTTACTCTCCTGCATAGCACTCTAGCTGCTAGCTCTAAATGCTAACCGGATATTCCAGCTAAAATGAGATCTCTTTAACCATTGCTAGCGACACGTAGCGACGTGTCCAGCGTCGTCTCACAGATTGGAATTACAACAACTTTTTCGAATTAAGCTCATGTTTTAAGATTGAGCGCCAAGAAAGCCGTTTTAGCATTTTGAATACAGCTAAATTTTGCTGCTATTTTGCAGCACCTGAAACGTGCCTGACCCACTGTTGGGCTTTCGCGTTGCGGTTTTTTTTATTTTATTTTTTTTTTTTTTGGTCAGTTCAGCGAAACAGCGAAGGCTGAGAACTGGGTAACTCCCCCGGGTGCCAGGCCAGCTAACGTCAAGTACCGCAGCCGCAAACAGGCCCAACAGTAGCGGTTGACGTTTTTATCGCACTTGCATTTGTCAACTTGCCTCGCAAACACACACACACACACACTCACACACACACACACACACACACACACACACACACACACATTCGCTTCACAAATGTGTCACAAGATAAGAATTTGCATTTGGGCACGATTCAGTTAGTTTCGACGTCATAGCAGCCCATGTGACTGCCTAATCGATATGTATCGTTATCGATGAGCACGAGCTAAGCTTAGCGAAAAAAGCATTTCAATTAATTTCAAAGTCTGTTTTAACAAATAAGCAAATACCCTGTATGTCAAAGCATTGCATGTAGTAAATATTTGCTGCAGCTGTGTTTTGTTATCTAAAATATTATCGATAATTATCGTTTTAGTACTTTTAACACTTTAAATGGTTAGCTTTAGGCAAAAGTTGCGAACAATTAAATATTTTGTTTGCAATTGAAATTTTTCGTATCAGCTATTAAAACTAGCTCCGATACGTAAATCGATATATATTGGTTTATTATTTTATGTAGTCTCAAACTTCAAATTGCAACTCATACACAATTTATAACTATTCAACTGTGTATTAGTCATAAAAATCGATAAATAATGATTATTAATTAGTTATCGATAACATTATGCCAATCGAAATACCTCACATTTAGCCTAATTTCCCTTTTGCGCAGGGTATCGAAAAGCAGGCAAAATTGATTGGCTGCCCCGCTGGTCAATTGCTTGACCAACTTTAAAGCAGCCGGCAACTTGATACAATAACAACAACTACAACAACAACAGCAACGACTTACAAATTACAACAACGAAAACAACAATCAGGTACAGCATTTGGTTGCTATAGTCAAGTGGCTGTTTGACCGTTTGGCTCAAATTGCGAATGCAAATTGCGAATTTTTGTGGTCATTGTTAAGTAAAGGCCATAAATAGGCTCACAGCAAAAGCAACAACAACAGCCACACCAACAACAACAACGACATCGCCAGCAACAACAACAACTTCAGTTAACAACAATGCAATAATTTTATTGTCAACTTTACATTTTGTATACAACGAATCACAGGCAAATAGCAAGTTATGCAGATGCAGATACGAATGCAGATACAGATACAGACACATTCACAGTCGCAGATACATTCACAGCTATAGCTGCAGATACATTTAGACAGCTCAGCTAGATCTGGTGCTGCTGCTGCTGCTGCTGCTGCCGCTGCAGTCTCGTCTGTGATCCAGCCCCTTGGGGCCAGCTTTCAATCTAGCCTGTAATTGTTCCATATGAACAAAGAAGATGCGCAAATGCGATTAATATATGCACGAACTAGAGATGTGCACGGAAAAATATGCGATATATGAAGCAATTGCGATATATATGTGGGAAATATATGGAGAATTTAACATATATATTTTTGGAGTGAAAAAATTGGCAAAACTTAACCTGTAAGACACACAAGTTATATATCTGCAAACAATCTGAATCAATAACTTTCTGTAATTCTTTATTACGTTTTGATATATAAAGAATACAAACAAAGAATGCGAACTTTAATGAGATATCAGCTACTTATGTATCGAGATAACATCTATAGATGGCATTAGATACATAAATTTAGATAACTTTTCGATATGTAAAGTAGAAATATGAATGTCTGCAGTAATCGAACTAGTTTTTATAGCTATTCCCTCTGTACTGTAGTGGTATATCAAAGCATATCAAATTTCGATATATATCGATAGGTTTTGTTATTTAAGGAAATAGTATTATACTCTGCACTAAAATCTTCTCAATTTCAATACGATCTCCATTTTATGGCAAATCGTTAGGGCGTTTCCCCCACAGTTGGCATCTCAATTGACATTGATGCATCTGCATAAGCAAATGTATATATATATATATATATAATTATGCATATATAAATATATATTCTTGTCACGCCCATTTGTTGGATTTCCTTATTGGCACGCTTTGCACTTTCAGTTTCAGTTGCAGTTTCGCTAAGCTTCTCCATTGGGGCTTGGCTGGCTGCTAATTCATTTCAATTATGCAATTGCCGCGCCGCATCTGTTGTCTGCATCTGCGTTTCTTTAGCTGTCATGCCACAACATCATCACGATGATCATGACGTTGATCATCATGATGAGCTTGTCGATCATCTAATAACCGCCTGCCATCATCGTCTTCATCGTCAGCCTTATATTTAACATAATTGCCCCCTGGGCTGGCAGCGAGCGAGCGAGCTGGAGAACTCTTTGCCTTGTAATGCAACAAAAACAAAGAACAAAAAACAAAGTGCAGCTGGCAACGCCGCGTCGACTGTCGACTGTCGCTAAACACAGCTTGCCACCAGACCTTGTAATCATCGACAGCAAACGCCTCCAGATGTTTAATATGAAATAACACCATAAGCCAGATCCAGACGATGATATTCTTGCATTATTCTCTCTGCGCTGTTCACAGTTTCTCATGCAGGCGTATGCATCTTTAATGATCTTTCAAGATCTTGTTTTTACTTTCACTTAAAGCATGCGATATTTCAATATATATATATATATATATATATCAATTATATTATATTATAGAATAGCTTTTAAATGAAATTGTGAATCTGTTGTTTAACTAAATAAATTTTTAGGAATTCACATATTTCCCATTTCGAATTTTCTTTTCTCAAATGAGCATAGTTAGGATCATTTTGAGAGTTATCTCTGCTACAAGAATTCCATTTAAATTAATCCATAAATATATTCCAACTACAATTCAATTGATCTAGATATATTTAACTCGAGTTACTTTAGCTAATAAAAATATTGAAGCTTATTTTTGACAGAGAATCGGGAATATGTTTCTCTCCCCGATAATCAGAGATCTTGAACAATTTTATAAATATTAAATTCAATAAATCTAATAAAATAATATTAATATTATATACAATATGATCTATATAATATTACTTGGATATAATCTTTCTTTTATTGTTAAATATTTTAATTATTTTTATTATTTATCAATTTCAGTTTTGATTTCTTTCACTTTCATTTTCACTTTCACTTATATTTCACTTCATATTCTTTGGGCATTTTTTTGTTTACCTTCTTTGGCCTTGGAGCTGGTTAGGCTGTGGCCGATGTGATTCCAAAAGTTGAGGCGACAGCCAAAAACTTTCATTTCCTTGACGCGCTCCTTCATGTTGCCAATGACGCTCGTTTCGGCCAGACTCACGCAGGGTATCATTACAGCAACAACAACGAAGGTTGCCTGATTGCGTTTGTTTGTTTCTTTTTCTTCTCTTTCTTCTCTTTCTTTCTTTCTGTTATCTAGCGCACTCTATGCAAAATCTGGCAAATGCCACAAAATAAAAAAAAAAACAAAATTGAGTTGAATTTATGAAATTTTTATGCGTTTTGAATTGAAGGCAATTTAAAATCATTTGACGCGTTCTCGAGAGAAGGGGCAATTGCTTCACTTGTTTTGTAATTGTGATTGACAGCTACACATCAAAGCACACAAGAAAACACACATATATATATATATATTATATATAGATATATAGATATATATATTTTATTATATATAGACACCTTTTCAAGTGCTCGTCCATTGCTCGCGGAAGTATTTTATTTAATTTTTGTTTTTTTTTTTTGGCAATTTTTGTTTTGGCCAACTTGAGAAGTTTTTTTTTTGCTGTTGTCGTCTATTGCACGCTTTAATAGCCAAACAAAAATTATTATTTATAAGCAATAATTCATATAGGAATCGCATGCTATGCGCAATGCTTCAACAATCAATCAAAAGCAGCAAAAAAATATGATTTAAGTAATATTGAAATAAACGAAGCTCAGCATGCTTCCTGTTAAACACCCTTGATGAGCTATGATCTAACAATATTTAACTCCAATGCTGATCTACAAAAACTTCGTTTCATTCTACCCAAGAAACCGTATGAATAGCTAAAGAAAATTTTAAGAAAAAAATGTTTTTTATTATATTAAAAATATTTTTATATCTTTCAATATGTGAAACGACCTAATATTCCTACATAACTATATATATATATATAGTAGAACAATATGGATAAGCTATTGTTTATATTTAGATTGCAGTCTGAAATATCATAAAAAAAAGCAACAGAGTTTTATTCGAATCTATTTTAATCAATTTTCCAGCGATTATACCTATGACATCTACATGATATAGTCATTCAATATGCTCAAACTCATCAGATATAAATTTTCTACTGCTAAGAGTAGCAGCTATACCGAATTTCATGAGGAAACCTTCGCTGCGAGCTCAGTTCACATAGGTTTAGGACAAAGCAAGGCTAAAATATTATTATTAAAATGCTTTATGTGTAAAAATACTTTGGATGAGGTCGTTGGTGTCTCCTTCCAGGGTGTCTGTTGACCGAGCAAACTGAATTTCAATTTCAATTTCAATTTCAATTCCAATTCGAATTTGACAATTTGTCAATAAATCAATCAAAAGCTGAAATCCAAATCAGCTGCTGCCGCTGCAATTTCTGTTAGATCTCTTGATTTATGTTATTAAACACGAAACGTGCTTCGCTTGCCCAGCTAATCAGAAATTCCTATTACTTATTTCTCTCTTCTTTTTTTTTTTTTTGTTGATGTCAAAGATTCTGCGAAGAACTCAAATTGCGTCATGAAGATTCGTTCAAAAACCAAAAAAAAAAAAAAAAAAATAGACAAAAAAACACAAATAAACAAACAGAACGAATAATAACAAAAGAAACCTGAAAGAGACAAGAGCAACAAGAACAACAAAAGAAAAAAAACGCGTAATGACAATAAATGAGGTCAGTTTTCAGCTGCTGAAGTTGCATTTTTGCAGTCGCAGATGATGATTGACGATGATAATGATAGAAGATCAATGAATACTCTTGAGAAACTCAAGTCGGTTGAGGTTAAATATCTCCCTCCCTCCCTCCCTCCCCCTCTCTCTCTCTCTCTCTCTCTCTCTCTCTCTGTCGCTCTCTCACAGTCTCTCAATTTATAGCGGCAATTCGAGCTAAGCCAATTGCTGAAAATCATAAAGTTTATTGATTTTTCTGTGGGGCTAATGAAGTAGACCCCCATTTGGTATTCGAATACTTAAGATCTGTGCAGTTGGAACGGATTTTAATGGCGCCGACAAAAGAAAACTTTTGTTAGATAAACAACCAAAGCGCTGCAAATTCTTAATTACCGAACCAAACCATATTATCCACGATGATAATTCTAGTGAAGTTAAAACTATATATCAACTAAAGCATGATATTTCAACTCAAGGTTCAAGATATTTAAGTAGTAAAAGTTTTTAAGCATTATTCATAAGAAATCTATTATAATATTATATTATTGGAATAACCCTACTATATTAAAGATATCTATCATTGTAAACTCTTGTGCAGTCTTCTTCCTGCTTGACTTTTTATGGCAAATCCAATCGACCGCGTTAGTTGGAATTCCATAGACAAATATACTTGGCACAGTTGAGAGTGGGTAAATGCCAGCTAGAGTCTGGTCTATCTGTAAATTGAAATATATATATCTAAAGTTGTTGTTTCTTCTTCTTCTTCTTTTTTTTTGCTTTGTGCTCGAGTTGATCATAATAAGACGATAATGATTATGATAATCGGTCTTCATAATGATGTTGTTTATGATGAGACAAACAGAAACCTTGAGCGGCAGTAAAATAAATCGATGTACGCATATCTGAATCTATTAGCAGAAGTATGTATCTCTGTGGCTGCTGGCTCGAACTGTAGCTGTATTTGTGTATCTGAATGTGTGTTTGTATCTTTTAGCTGTATATTTATATGTATCTGTGTATAGACAGATCTGGATTTTTAGATAAAGATACAGCTGCAGTTATTGATATAGCTACTGCTTAAGTTTAAAAAGATGCAGATACATTAAGATATACATACATATATACCTGTGTTTATATATATATATATAAATGCTATATCTGTAGCTATATTAATAAATATAGCTGTATCTTTATCTCTGCATTCAGATATATCTACAACTCTAGTTTAATTTGTATCTTCATGTGTGTTTGTATCTGTATCTGTGTATGTATAGTTACATGTATCTGTATCTCTACAGATTTATCTGTATCTACCAGCTATACAGCTGATAGTATCTATGTATCTACAGATGTATCTGTGTCCATCATCTATACAACTGATAGTATCTATGTATCTACAGATGTATCTGTGTCCATCATCTATACAACTGATAGTATCTATGTATCTACAGATGTATCTGTGTCCATCATCTATACAGCTGATAGTATCTATGTATCTACAGATGTATCTGTGTCCATCATCTATACAGCTGATAGTATCTATGTATCTACAGATGTATCTGTGTCCATCATCTATACAGCTGATAGTATCTATGTATCTACAGATGTATCTGTGTCCATCATCTATACAGCTGATAGTATCTGTATAAACTGATGTAGCTGCATCTATCATCTATAAATTAGCTGTATCTAAAAGTCTTTAGCTGTATATGTATCTATAGACCCAAATATATATCAGTATCAATATCTCTACCCGCATTTGCATTTAGTTCTGAATTTATGGCGACATTTGTATTTTAAGCTACATCATCAGCTGTATCTATTGCTCTAACAGTATAAATATCTAAAGATCTCATTGCTTTCTGTATCTGTATCTATTTCTCTAGCAACTGCTGTATCTATATCTCTCATCTCTGAGCCGTAGGCGCAGTTCATTGAGCCTGATAGTTAGACTTGAGCTAAGCTGCTTCTGCTGCTGCTGCTGCTTCGGCAGCTTCAGCTGCTGCATAATTAACATCAATTTCGGCTTGTTTTTCGCTTTGTACACACTATAAATCAAAAGTCAATCAAGCAAACAACAAAATCTCATGAACTCTACGAGCTGCGATTCGCAATGAGAACAAGAAAAACAAAAAACAAAATCAACGACTGAGAATCGAAGCGAGAAGAACCAAAACAGCAATTGCTTAACAAAGCTTTACAGCAAGCAAAAGGCAAAGAGGGCGTGGCACGATATGAAAACAAGTTAAGATCTTGATAGGGATTATGATTTAGATCTGATTTGTGTGTTGTTGAGCTTAAAATTTACATTTGATTACAAATTGATTCTTAAGCAAGGTGTAAAGATTAATTTGTATATGTATATATTTCAGGTATATAAGATTTTGTTTAGGCAAAATAATTTCGTAGAAAATATTCTAGACTATATTCAGGTTATTTAAGGTTTGAGTATCATTAAAAACTTTACAGAAATAAACATTTTTTTTTTAGTTTTTCTTAGTTTACTTTAAGTAAAGTTTAGATTTACAGTTTTTACACTTAAAATTTGCATATAGAATAAATAAACCTAAACAACAGACAACAATAACTGTTCGCTCGAAATTTATGGGCAAGAAATGAAATGCTTAAGTCTTAAAAAAAAATAATAATAATAATATATCAAGAGAAATTTGCAATTAAAAAAAAAAAAATCATCTGCCCTCTAACCAAAGAGTTAAGATCGTATCTGTTCAGAGTGTTTGCTGTAGCTTTATGGATAGAGATATGTATGTACATATATTATAGATACATCTGTATGCGACACAGATGGATACCCTGTAGCTTGAACTTGTTTTTGACCTTGCGCGCGCGCGCGAGCTTTGGTGGAAGAAAGCGTTTGCTTATGCTCATGCAAAATAACTTGACGGAGGAGCCGCAAAGGCGTGGCACAGTGAAAGAAAGCAACCGTTTTGACCTGATTCGAGGCGAATGAGAAAACAACAACAACAGCAACATGAGAAGCGTGCACAAAGCAAAGAGCCCCAAAAAATAAATAATAATAATAATCGTATAATCAATTTCTTTGGCGGCCAAGCGTTGCGACTTTCCACGTTAACATTGAGGGCATTCAGAATTTTTGGGGAGCGACGGGCAGAGCTTGAGCGAGAGAGAGATAGTGCGGGGGCATTTGCTTGACATCCATATGAAAAGGAGGCACGTCGCTGACCTTGACCCGCACACGCTGTGGCCAATAAATATGCAATTTTATTGGCCAATCTCCAGTCGCCCCCTCCCCCGAAATCTCTTTAAATCACAACCTGCGCAGCTTTGTGCAGTTAATTTACTTTGCTAAATTGCTAACGGTACAAATGCAAAAGCTTTTTTTCTGCCAGTCAAGCGAGCTGCAGCGATCAAGATAGGGCGAGCGGGCAGAAGCAGCGGCAGAGGCAGCGACAGCGGCAGAGTAAGTGCGAAAGAGTGAGGGAAATGGCGAACTTAAGAAACTTGTTTGGGCGAATTGATGATGTTGTTGTTGTTGTTGTTGTTGTACTGTTTCGACAACAACCTTCGAGATGTGCAGCAATGAGCGAGTGCAAGCAAGAGAGTGAGAGAGACAGAGAGAGGAACACACAGTAAAGAAACCACAACAAACAAGCAAAATAAACTTTTTGTTTTGCTGCAGCAGCAGAAAAAAAGCAAACAACCGTTAGCTGAAGGATTCAAGTGTGTAAGCGATAAAGAAAGAGTGTGTGTGTGTGTGTGTGTGAGAGAGAGAGAGAGAGAGAGAGAGAGAGAGCAGCAGCATAGAGCACAAAGAGAGTATTGCAAAACAAAAGCTAGTTTTAGCAGAAATTAGGGCTTATAAATAGCCAAATTGATTTTTCAAGCCAAATAAATAGCTGAATTTATATGAAAAGCGAAATTTTTAGCAGCAATTTGAGTAATATTAAAGAAATTTTACAGAGATAATTATTTTTGGTTCCTTAAAGCTTTTGTTCATGCCAAATAAACAGCTAAATTGATATATAAATTAGAATTTGTGTAAAATTTAAAAGCTAAATTAAAGGAATTTAATTTAATTATTATTTATTTTCGGTTCATTCGCGCTACTGCAGCCCTTTCAGAAAAAAAGCTAAAAAAAAAACTCTAGAGTTAAATACGCGAAATTGGCAACAGTTGCTAACGCATTATAAATTAACTGGGCCCGAACGAAACTGGCAGTTGTTAAGCCTGTTTTTCGCTTCGTTTGGCCACTCGATTTTCCGCTGCAAGTGGAAAATTCGTTTTTCCAGCGAAAAAAATGCATAATTAACGCAGAGGCAAACGTTAAGCATCTCCAGTATTTGCATGCACTGAGCGAAAAGAAAAGAAAAGAATTAAGAATTGAATTTACTGAAAATGTATTTTGTTCAGTTTTTAACTATTGAAATCGTCATAAGTTTTTGAGCTGCTTCAAATGTTTTCTTCTATTTCTGCTTCTTTACCTGCAAATACCACACGCATACACCACATCCCAACTATTCCTAACTATTTTCGAGCTATACCAATTATCCAAATACCGTTTGTTTAGGGTTTTTCGTTATTTTCGGTTTTTATGATCTTCAGATGCCAATCACATTTACAGGGAATTACGGACCCAACATAGGGTCCGAGTTCGGGTTCGCTTTCGGTAGCGCTATCAAAATATATTTGTAACTCTCCCCTACCCTCGTGCTATTTATGGGCAGGTTACATTATGCGAAGACAGTTACAAATTGAAAACTCGCGTTCGCGTGTGTTTGTGTTATTTTTTTCTGTTTTTTTTTTTTTTTTTTTTTTTTAATTTTATTTTTCTGCCTTTTTAACGACAATTTCAAGCCAACCTTTAATGTTCAGTTGGGGAATGGATTCGTTTTTTATGGGCCGCTTTCTTATGAAAAAAAAAAACAACGCCTCAAAGCTGGAGTTTAACAAAAGAAACGCTGAGACAAAAAAAAGCTTTGGTTAGAACTGGACGCGGAGTTGAGTTTTAATTGATTTCTATTGAAATTTGAAACGGAACTTTTTAATGCCCAGCTAGATAAGAAGAATAAGAAGAAGAAGATGATGATGATAATGATGATGAAGACAAAATTAGAAAAAACTTGAAGAAATGCAACGAAAATTTTTATTTTTTTTTATGACTTAGAGAGAGCATAAAACAGTTGGACTATGGTTTGACATTACTTTTGAAAGAGATTCTTTACTGCAAAAGTGCTCAGAGAAAACAGCATTAGTTTTAAAATATCTCGAGAAAGAAGAACTGAAAACTTGTTAAATGAACTTAATGCAGCGGCTTCAATGCGAGCGCTACGTGATAAGCAGACGAAATTATTTGTCTGCGACGTGCCTGGCCTTAAGATCAAGAAGACAGAGAGAGTGAGAGATATACGGAGAGAAAGAGCAGAATAGACACTAAACAAATAAATTCCTGATAAAGCCAAACAAAATAAAAAGAAACCCAAAAACCAATTGCAATCAACACAAAAACTAAAGAAGACGCAGCAGAAGCAGCAGATCCTGTATACAAATATTGAATTACACAATGAGAAGGTCAAATTTCTGTGTGAGGATCAGCTTAGGCTGGTTAAGTGGTTGCAGCTACCTGCCCAAAGACAGACGTAGACAGGCCTGCAGACGACTTTAAAGTGGAGGTACTTCTGGGCAGGCGCCTGTGCGCTAATTGGTAGCAATAGAAAGAGAAAGAGAGAGAATATAAACAAATAGAATATAGTTAGAGTGAAAGCTAGCTTAAGAGCTGTAAAGAGAGAGAGAGAGAGAGAGAGAGAGAGCAAGGAATATCTTGGCATAAAAAATACCCTAGGTAAAGTACTTTAGTTTGCTACTCTGATCCAAGAAATACCCTAACAGCAAAGAGGATATTTTTGTTTAACGAACAAACTCTAAGAAATTGCCCATTCAAGCAAGCTCTTGCGCTGCTAGAGCTTTCACTGCATTGCCAGATGTGTGCGACGAAAGAGCTTCGTTCAAAATTTCCCTATAATGTGTTAAACTTGCCAATTTAGCTAATTTCCCGTCAGCATGCGGGAAAATATTGTTCAGCTATTTTAAATTATTGAATGTGATAAATGTCAAAATTGAATGTGTTATAGGCAAACGTTTAGCTATTTCTGGCTTTTGTTTTACTAGTTAGTCTGGCTTGTCGAAGCTCTGAAGAGTTGGCAACACGACTCTTCAGTTGAGCGACACGTGCGCCTAGCCCAACATTGTGTCTTGCCAATTAACATTTGTGCATAACATTAGCGCGTACATTAACATTAACAATAACATTTAGGCTGCGCGAAAGAAACACACAAAAGAAAAACTCATAAATATGAAAAGGTTTGCTTGCTGCTCTAACTCTGTCGCACACACACATACACACAAACAGCTTCAATTCGAGCCCACATTTCCCCGTATTTATTGGCTTTCTGTTCTCACGAAAGTTTTGAAATGATTGTTTTTTATACTTTTCTACAAGTTAATTAACAAACAAAAAACAAAAAACGGAGAGCTAAAAGATTTTTCGTTTTGTAGAAGCTGCGCGTTAGATAAGCAGCGGCTCCAAAGCGGAAAGTCAAAAAAAAAAAAAATAAAAGAAGAAAAAAAACTGCGCACGCCAAAAAAGAAACAAGTTAAACAGCTTTGTGCTTGGCGTTGCCAGACTGTCGCCAAGCCCCATAAAAGACGTGTGTATGCAGCTAACTGCAAGTGTGTGCGTGTGCGTGACATAAGCCACTTTTACTGTTAGAAATGCAATTTGGGGAAGGGGGAGGAGGAGATGCGCACATTTTAATTAGATATTTTTATTTTTTTGTTTACTTATTTTCGCGTAAATTGCGCGTCAAATGATTTTGAATTTGCACTTGATTTATTTAAATTGATTTTGAGTATTTACATAATTTAGCTGCGATTTATTTGTTGTTTGTTTTTTTGTTTTTTTTTTGGGGGGAAACTTCACTAGGATTTCATTTGTTGTTTTGTTGTTTTACATTTTGTTGCCGCCACGTTTAGCTCATTAACAAACTGCAATTAACTTTGACTGGTTGTTAGATTTGACAATTATCATTGCATGACTTTGGTGTTGTATATTATTTATATTTGCATTATTATTATGATTATTAATATTTTTGTATTTTCTCAACTTTGCTTTGCGCCTAAATAACATTAAAAGCGCAACTAGCAAAAATTTATTTAATTATTTATTATTTTATTTTATTTTCATATTTTTTTCTTAAATTTTTCTATTTCTTTTGAATGGCACACGCGTTCAACGGCAAAACGTTGACGTTTAAGTAACGACGCGCGCAGCGCTTAATCTTAAGCCTGTTGCGCACTCAAAGACGGCTCGTAAGCAACTGAACGAAGACGCCGCGTGTTTGTGTGCGAGCAGAGCGAAACAAGTTGAGGGCGTGCGCTACGACGAACAGCAACTCGGAGAGCCATAACCAGAGCCAGGGCACGAGCACGAGCACTAGTTCGGCTCTCTGAGAGTGGAGCAGCGCGCTTCGTTTGGGAGTTTGATGTCTGCCATATGAGAGGGAAAAAAACGTACATAAACAAATGCAAGTAAAGCAACAAGAACGCACACACACACACGCACGCACACTAGCATGTATGAATGCATACGTACAGCTTACTGTAGCTGTTGTTGTTGTTATTGGTGAAGTCTAGGCAAATCAATGAGCACACTTACACTTACCCATACCCATACCCACAAGTAGTTACAGTTAGAGTTTAGTTACGTACCTGTAAAGAAAGAAAGAGAGAGAGGGAGAGAGAGCAGGTTAATAAGTGCTGACAAATAAAGTTCTAAAGTTGTTAAATTTGCTGCACAGGAAGAGCTACAGCAAGTTTTTGTGTTTTTTTTTTTTTTTTTTTTTTTTGGCAGCTGCAGCTGGGGCAAAGACAAGCATGAACATGTTTTGGCTGCCAGCCAAAATGGAAATGGAGAGGGAGACGACGATGGCTAGTATCAATAATATGGCGCAATTAGAAAAACAACAAAACAAACAAACAAGAAAGGGAGTGACAGGGAGCGGGAGAGAGACAAAGCGAACATTCACTATGTTTGCCTGCTGGCTATAAGAATAAAACAAAATTTCTATTAATTCTTGTGTAATTAGTTAGTCTTTTGTGTTAATCAAGCTGTGAATTTACATAAGAAACAATAGTCATGTGTGAGCGTGTGTGTGGCCCGCAGCATAAAATAAGCAAGCCAGACAGACAAACAACTATCATCATCAGCGTTGATTATCAAAAACTTAAACAGTTGTCAAATGGCCGCAAGATTAATTGGTAAAAGGCTATACTATGTATAAAAATAAGCATTGCGTAGCAAAACGCAGGAAGAGAGCGAACAAGAACGACTTTCAAAAAAAGCACATGAGAGATAGAGAGAGAGAGAGAGAGAGAGAGAGCTTTTAAGCAACGGCTGCTGTATCTGATTTCCCACGTTTAGAACGAATCACAACAGAAACGCATCATTAATCATGCTAGGAAGCTAAAGACAGAACGAGATAGCGCGACCAGAGCGTATGTCAGGCTAAGAAGGAAGCCGAAAAAAAAACTTTAGGCAAGCGAGTGGGCAGGTCTGGGCATGGCAGCGCAGAAGAAGCAACAGCCCAAGTCAAAGATGCATGAAAAAGGCACAGCACAAGAAAAAAGCAAATCGGCTGCTAGCGACTGTGCAATACTCTGTTTACAGTCAAATTGCTTATTAGTGAGGTTGCTTTAACTGTAAATATTAAACATTGACTTGCGGTAACTATCATTACTATAAATTATGATTCTGTTATGATCATAGCAACAATTTTTATTATATTTTCTTTATATAAATACATAGACCTCTACACTAATATGCCCGTTTCTGCAATTTCTTAACAGCGTATAAAAAGCGCGTCTGAGTTTTTGAGGCTCTGCTGCTGCGCTGCTCCATTGCTGTTCTTTTCATGGTCAATCACCCGACGCTTTTAAAGGAGACTCAACAAATGAACAAAAAAAACATAAGAAGGCAACAACAAAAGCGCCTAATTACAATCATTTGTGACTTTCAAATGGGCGAGAGAGATGCCTATCGCTTAATAGGCGCAGCACTAATTTAAGAGAGTGAGTGAGTGAGAGAGTGCGCAAGGCATATTAATCAGAGCAGCTACACCCGGCAGCAGCAGCAATTGCGCCTGATCCTCCGCCTGGGCAAGTTCATTGCACATGCCCAGCGACACAAACACACACACACACACACACACACATGCACACGCACACTAGACACATTTTTTTCTCCTCTTTTTTTTTTGTTTACTTTTTCCAGCGCAACGCAGGCAGCAACAATTGGGGACTGGCAAAAACTGGTTTTGTTTTTTCGCTCTTTCGGCGTCGCTCTTAAATATCGAACTGGCTTTTCGAATATGCCCAACAACAAAACTAAAACTAAAACCTCCGAAAAACCAGTTTCGACTTCAAGGAACTTCTGGCATCTTTAACTCCGCGGGGGTGTCCGAAAATGAATAAAAAAAACTGCAAGCAAGTTGTGTGTGCACGAAGACGCATCCATAGCCGAAGCAGCAAAAACTAAGCCGAACTTCCCAACTTAATAGAAAACTGGGATTTTTTTTGTTGACGTTGTGTTTTGAAAATACCCTTGAAGTAGTGAGCGAATGGCTGGCAGCAGTTTAAAGATGCGAGTTTGTTTTTGACATTAGTTGATAATTTTTGTAAATGTAATAATTAAATATATTTTTTTTTAATAAGAGAACTGAGCTATAAAGTGACTAATAGTAAATAATAATAAAAAAAATATAATATTAAAATTATAATCATGTAAAACTAAATTAAGTTACCACTAAAGGTAAATATATATAATAATTTAGCTCAGCTGCAGGGTATTTACTCATCAAGCTTGTTCTTGTTCTACTTGTCTCTTTCAATTTGTTTTTTTTTTTCGGGAGGAATACTTGGGACTGCAGTGCGTCTTTGTTCTGAGCGGAGTTATTAGACGAGCTTGTTTTACGACCATTCCAGAGACAGAACAAAAAAAAAATACAACCCGATGTTAATCACAGACATGAAACTATTTTCAAAGGCACTTAAAACAGGGCGCGCATAAATCTTGACAAGTGTGGGACACAAGGAGTGCAAGAGAGGGTTGAAAACGACGAGAGAGAGAGAGAGAGAGAGAGAGAGAGAGAGAGAGAGTGAGTTGGGGCGCTGGGGCAGCAGCGGGGCCAACAGCATCGTAAAAACTCTGACTAGCTGTTGATTTTTGTCGAAACGAAGTTTTTTTTTTCTTTTTAATTACAGTGCACGCAAAGCGCGCGGCGAAAGTCAGCCAGAAGAAGCAGCAGAACGGGAGGAAGAAGGAGCAAAAGAAGCGGCAGCAAACAACAGTAATAAAAGGATGGAAACCATAATTAATTGCAGCTGGAATATGGCAAAGATTCAGAGAGTGTGAAAGGGAGAGGGGGAGTGGGGTGAGAGGGAGCAGCTCAGGCGTGGGGTTGATCGCGCGCGGGCGTTGCTGTGCAGAGATTGGGGCCCATTGACAGGCTAATTTATTGTAACGGCAACTGACATTTCCAGCAGCCTCCACAGACAAAAGGGCACTTTCCTTGTTGCCACGCTGATAAATTGGCAGCGAAGTGCGACCCGAATTCGCCCCAAAAAAAAAGGAATTTATAAAAGTGATCGCAGCGAGTGACTTGCCGAAAAAAAGCAGACTTAACGGCAACTTAAACACACGCCCAGCGCTTGCTCACCTCCCTCTCTCTCTCTCTCTCTCTCTCGCTCAACTTGTTAGGGGTAGTCCTCAATTAAGAGACAATGCTCGTTATGCGGGCAAGACAGTTGCGGCCATGTGGCTATGCCTAATCTGATCTCATAAAATGTTGCGATCTAAATCTGCCTGTCAAACTTGACAAGGAGTACCAAAATAATTGCTGAAGCTGATTGGAAAAGTTTCCTTTTATCGGTGCACGCACAGCTGTCAGCTGGCACAGCTCGAAATATTGTATGAATGGCGCAGTCCTGGCAGCCCTCCATTTAATGCTTAACAAATGTGACAAGCCGACAATTTAAATGAGCGTTAAGTGAGGGGAAATGAAAGAGGGAGAGGGAGAGGGAAAAAGGGCTGCCTAAATTGACAAAGGGTTTAGTTATTGTAGGTGTCTACACGGCTTTACAGATTCACAAAGATTTAAAGACAAATGGATGAGCAAGGGCTATTCATGCAGTTGTTAAGATGTTCAGCTTCTGTCCGTTAACTGGTTTCTTTTAGAAGAAAGAACAAATGAAATTTGTTAACTAAGGAAGAAGCATGTTTACTAAGGATAAAATATGTTTACTGTTTCTTAAAAGTTATTTAGAGCAAGTCATTGATCTAGGCATTGGCTTATTAGCTATCTGAGCATTTCTTGGACTTTCTTTCGGAGTAAATATATTACAATAATTTACATAATATGGAAAAAAGTGTGAAGAAAAGTTTTTATATTTTATGTTTGCAGTGCCTGACTAAGAGATACCTTGAGCTCCGCGCTGATATTCCAATCATGCTACTCATCATTTCTATACACATAACAAACTGCTGATATGGTATGGTCTGATATACAGAAATTCTTTTTCATTTAAAATTTAAAGTCCCTATCTATGTGGCTGCGTTCAAACGGACGGACGGACATGACTAGACCAACTCAGCTAGCCATCCATACTTTCT
This sequence comes from Drosophila anceps, assembly GCA_035045945.1. Classification (NCBI taxonomy): domain Eukaryota; kingdom Metazoa; phylum Arthropoda; class Insecta; order Diptera; family Drosophilidae; genus Drosophila; species Drosophila anceps. Next base: position 5,546,713 of record JAWNON010000190.1, read on the forward strand.
TCTGTCTGTTATCTAAATTTTCACAAAACCTTCATGCTCTGAGCTACTATTTTGCATGTTTTCAATATATCATAATATCTATATATCCATCTGTCTATCTATATATCCATCTATCTATAAATTTTTGACAATTCTTTTGAATTTATTTCGCCTCATTAGCCAAACAACCTTAATCTTTCGTAGCTTTACTCTTAAATAACTAATTTAAAAGATCTCTTTATTTAAAGTTTACAGAGATCTTCAGAAAACATATCCCAAATTATCATATACATCCTAAGCAGAAATCAGTTTGAAGACACCAAAAATGTCTGTATAACTGACGCAAAGTAAGAGTTAGACTGCTTCTACTTTTTATTATATCTTATCTTTTCTCGACTCCTTACACAGTTTTTAGGCAGAAACCATCTGGAAAGTCAGCTAACCTTTAGCGCAAACTTAAAGCAAAGTTCATTCTATCTGAGAGATACGAATCATGCGTGAACAAACAACGCAGCAGTGGATAATAAGTGATGTTTGCCACAGCAACCGCTGGCGGCGAGACAGGGTTAAAACTGTAGGGTTTACCTTTTTGGCCATAATTCTAGGAATTGGCAAGTAGTCGATAGATAGGCCAGCAGTAAAGCCGGCGACCAGGTGCCGAGATTTGCATTGGGCAAACTTTGTGTTTGTTCCGTCTAAAGCTTAAGCAAGTTGGCAAAGTATCTGCCACACTCGTTGCTCATTAAGAGCTTAAGGAAGCGGCGGCACGAACTTGGTAGCCACTTCAAGTGGCAAGTGGCAAGTGGCGTGAGGCATCAGCCACGCCGCCGGATGCCTGTGGACAATGTGTCAAATTGTGCGAGGCGACAGGATGAAGAATGGAAAAGCGCTGCGAATGGCAAACATGTGTGAAAAAAAAACTCAAAAGGCAACAGAGACAGACAGGGAGAGATAGAGCGAGAGAAAGAGAGAGAGAGAGAGAGAGAGAGAGGCGAGAAGCTGCCACCAATGGTGGCAAGACTTGCGCCACTTCTGATGTCTACATTAGGCGCGGCCGTGCCAAATGAATGATTCGCTCTCTTTAAAAGGTGAAAGCTCAATCCATGAAATTGTAAGAATCTCTCCCTGGCTGCCTGCCCATGCCTTGCCCCCATTCGAGGCGTAGCGAATGCCTTGCCACAGTTTATCGCCACATGTTGCAATGCCAAAGCAAATGCAAAGCAAAACCAAAACAATGCTAAACAAAATAGCAGACAGAATGAATTGTTGCGCTCTTGACGACTTCTAACTACCCTAAACTATGGACAAAGCTTACATAAACGTTATCGATAGTTCGGCGGTTTATCTATAGCGATACATTCATCGATTGAGACTTGTAGATTGTCTGGCATATTTGGCTTATCTTGTATAATACCCTATACACATTACTAGTTACAAGTTGTATCAGTTACCCTATAACAGAAAAGGCAACGAGGGTGGTCTGAAAAGTTATATTTCGCTGATCAATCAAATCTATAACAAATTGGCCCTTGCACTTACTGACAAAGTTAGAGTAGTCTATGCATGCAAAGGGCATTTGTAGAGCTCCGAGTTTATTTTCGACTATTCCACATGTTTGCCCTCTCTCTCTGCCAGGTCTGTCAGTGCGTCGTTGCCCCCGCGCCAAACAATATGCCAGACTATAAATAGACAGTTCACAATGGAGAGGCAGAAAAGCAAAAGACAAAGAACGCAGCATCTGGAGTTGTTTATGCATAGGTCGGGAGCGTTGCATTTGCGACGACGAGGCCAACCCGCCGATAGATTGGAAGAGGATAAAGGAGAGGACGAGTTGAACGCGGAGCTGTTAGTGGCTGTAAAGCAATGCGGGCAGGTGGAGTGCAAGCGAAATGTACTGCTATGCAGCGTTGCCCTGCCACTCATATCGATAATTATATTCTTACTTGGATTATTGTTGGCCTCGCGCCAGTGAGCGGCAGCTCGGCAGCCGAATGTGCTCCGGGCTTGGCCCTTGCAGCAGCTCCACTTCTTGCCAGACCAGAGACCGGGATGATAGCGATACGATTTCGGTGTATTGCTGTCCTCGCAAACTGTAAGCAGATGAAGCAGACGCAGAAGTGTTAAAGAGTTTGCCAGCAATAAAACAAAGTTGGAAAAAGAGTAAAAGCTAAAAGCTACGACCCACACAGCTGACTTCACAGATTTGGGTTAAGCATCGTTGTTGCTGTTGTTGTTGTGTCTGGCCTGGATGACTCCCAAGGCTTCGATGGCACCGTTGATGGCTTATCGTGCCACAGCGATTGGCAGCTGCTGCATCTGCAACTCTTTTCAATATGCCCTCTAATCAGTTTAATAATCTTTAATAGCGGGTATATTGGCATCAAGCATCTGGAACTTTGTTGTCCCTCATGAACTTTGTTGAGTTGTTTTATTATATATAATCCTGTTATATATATTTTTTTTTTATATATTTGTGTCTTTTAACAATCGATAACTAGTCATTATAAACTGCTTCGATATATATCAGTGCAAAGCGCTCTACTGCAGCACATCTACATAAATATCGAAAAGAGGCCTTTTGCTGTTTGGGCATAATACAGATACACATGTCAGGCATGGCTATTAATTCTCTTGTGTAGACTACACATATCAAGAATATGCCAATTTCTTTGATAAATATTCAGTTTAGCTCAAAATCGATACATATCGATAGTATAGTCGGAGCACATTAAGCATTTAGCTGCTATGAAATGAATCAAGGGCTAAAGCACTAAGCACTAAGCCTCTTTTGTAGCCTACATATACTTCTTTTTAATATCGACATATATCGATGCTATAGCCTTGGCTCTCTGAGTAGGTCTGGTAGATTAAAGGAGTTGCAGGCCATATACTCTTGTGAATGGTATATAGATCACATGTAAGCGACTTGCACTCATGTTTCTTCAAAATCGATAAACATAACTTTTTGTTTGCCTGCTCAACCCAACACGAGGTATCTGCTAGTCGAGCTGTGTCGTCTACCAAGTACTCTTGATTTTTAGTAAATTTTTTTTTTTTTTTTTTTGGGTCATCATTGAAGTTGCGCGCGACTGTTGGTGCTGTCGATGCTTACCTTGTCGTATCGCTCGTATCCACTCGCTGCGCTCCTTCTCGCTGTTGGCTATCACGTAGAGCGTGTATTGGGGCACGGCTCTGCCCACCAGATGCTGCCCCTCGCCCAGCTGCTGTTGCTCCGCCGCCTGCTGCTGTGCGGCTGTCGTCGACGTCGTCTCGCAGTAGCCCACTTGAAAGGGGTAACCCTGTAGGTAATTGGTTGGGCGCATTTGAGCAATGCGTTAATGTTAATGTTAATCTCAATCAAAATCTTTCTCTCTCTCTCTGTCTCTGTACTTACATCCGGCGCAAAGGGATCGCCGCCCTCGCCGCTAACAGTCGCCTCCTCGACGAGACGTACGCCCTTCAGATTTATTCGACCCCGTTCACGACGTCGCTGTAGGGAGTAGAGGAAAGCAGAGAGAATTGATATTGAGTATATATGTTTAGGAAAGTGGATAAGTGGCAAAAGTGGTTATAATGGCCACTTTGAAAGGAGTCGGAGCTGATTAAGAATTTATGCAGCTATGAGATGAGCCCAAACTGAGGCATTCAGAAAGCGAAACTGTTTTGGTAATTGAGCTGAATAAGTTAAGTGGCGAAACGTTGGAGGAAGATTATTTGAAAGAATATTGAAATTGATAACGGATTTGATGTTTAAGATATGAAATGAACCGTTGCTGAGGTATTCATTGAGCGGGCAAAACGGTTGAGCGATGCCAACTCAATTCGAATGCAAATTGCTTGGGCGTGGATGAGTACTGTAAACTGAATGAACTTAGTTGATAGATGAAGCAGATTTAGAAGAAGTTATTAAAGAAACAAGTTGTTAATTAAGTGAACTAGTTCACAATTGAACAGCATCACTTTCAAATAAGTTATGCAATTTCAAATGTACGCTAGTGAGCTTGTTCACAAAAATAGTAGCTTAGAGCTCAGCCAGGATACGAACTGAAATACTGTTTGAGAATGAATTGAGCTGAAGTTCATTGAAACTTAGATCAGTTCTAAATCAACTGCGAGCTGAAATGGTTTAAGATTCAAAAGTTTTTTTTTTAAAAAAATTGCATTAAACAAGCCGAATCAAGCGGAAACGGTTAAGTATTACAAATGGTGAGGGAGCAACTGTTAGGCTTAACGGTTAAGGAAGAAAGTCATTTTGTAAAACTTACAAACTAGACGATTCAGCACGATATTTCATATGAGTTGACTTGACTAAAGTCCTTATGAAACGCTCAAAACCATTTCAAATATTTACTTCATACAAAAGTTTCTTTGTTTGATTGTACGCTGAAAATGCTTTGCTGTTAAAAAGAAACTATATAGCCATAAGGCAACACTAGTTTACAATAGTGTATCGCATAATCATTTACGCTATTTGAGCTGCAAAATCTTTGTTAGCCCGCAACACGAAACATGGCCCAACAAACTCACATTAAGCCCCATCAAAAGCTATTCGAAGTGAAGTGGGCGTAACAATCCCCTCCAGCTGGTAGCTAAGATTCTATCGATTTTAAGAACAGAAACAGCACTGCTCAAGAGCAGCCCCTTGTCGCAGAAATGCAACTGGTTGTGCGAGGCAACGCTTAATAAAGTGCCACTAAAAAATTCGTCAACTCTTTTTAGACTCTTTTTTTTTGTGGGCCTGGCATTCCACTTGACGGCACTTAAGTGACGTCCTGGCTGCTGGCTTCCCTTAAGAAGGGTAATTTTTGCACGTGTGCCGTGCACCTGGAGGGGGGAAGGGTATCTGACTGACTGCCTCGGTTTGTGCTGCAAGCGCAATTAAGTCAACATAATTGGCCTAATTGACTTGACAGGGCCTACATAAAGCGCGACAGGGGAAGCCCTAAGAAATGGCTTTGCCTTTTCTTGCCACACTCACATATTGTCTTCATTGCTGCTTCTTTCTTTTTTTATGTTCTTTCTTTCTTTTTTTTTTGGCTGATTAGACTGAGAGCTAGAGGAGTAGCTGATGGAGCAGAGGTGAACACACGCAGCGTGGCGTCATCGAGTGAAAACCTAGAGATAAGCACGTCGTCTCAGCGTCGCTTAGCCCGCTTTTTGGCTTATCGCAAAACCAACTGAGAAAAGAAATAACGAAAAACACAAAGAATCTACAAAGAACAAGAAGACAAGTCTGAGCGGGACGAAGTATGGATACTCTTGCATGTCCATAAGTTGCGGCTGATGTGAGAGATATGTTCATACTTCAGGTGTTCTATAGAAAGTTATTTGATAATCGACGGGTGGATATCGCTTGAAATGTAAGTATCTGATCGAAAAAAGATTGAAAAATGTAAATAAGGATAGGATAAGAAAGTTTAGCATACGCAACTCCCAAGCCTTCATAAAAATTAATGGATTTATAGCTAAGTTTTAGGCCAAAAAATATGTAATGTATCTGTAAACATACAATATGATGTAATGTTTTTGCCGCTTTTATGTACTTTAAGAAAATTTAGTTGTTCATAAAAATAGTAGTGTTAGTAGCCACTACTATTTTAATGAACAACAAAATCTTCTTAAATGTTCCTAAATTTCTAACCACAAACATCTAAATTGAAGACAAATAATTATTATTCTTAAATTGTATTCAAAATATTTTGTTTATCATTAAATTTTATTGTCCCACATTTAGTGCTCAGTCGCACTACTATTTTCATGAACACCTCTGTATAAAATATTTATTAAAGTTTCCCTAAGTTTTTATTACAATTTCAGTCAATACATCCTATGTCAGCTATATGTTATAGTGCTTCGATCCCTTCATTTTCAACATAGACACAGCCCACCACAACTATAAGCAACTTGAAAACAATTTCATTGCGTTAACTTCACTAACAACTGAGTTTACATAGAGCATATCAATCACAGATATCAAAATACCCGCTGAAAGTGTAGCAAAGTAAGAGAAAAAAACTTAAACTGAAGCAAAAGGCAGCACAGCGACAAAGTTGACACAAAGACCTCAAATAAACAAGCAGCGATTCCACAACACAATAAACTGAAGAAAGCAACAAAAAATCAAACAAGAAACACTTTAAAGAAACGAAAGAAAAAAAAAACGGCATAAAAAGAGGCCGGAGGCAGCGGGTAAAGCACTTGGGGTCAGTAATCAAGAAGAAGAAGGGAAAAAAATTGAACTTCCTTCTCGTCTCGAGTTGATAAAAAAACAACGAAAATAAACAAAAACAAAAACAAAACAAATAAAAAATTGTAAAAAAAAAATGAATTATTTGGGTTAAGTCAAAAGCAAAGTCTTAGAAAGAGAGAGAGGGAGAGAAAAGGGGCAATAGAAAAAACTTGACAGGCAATTGAAATTGAAATGGAAATGGAAATTGAAATGGAAATTGAAACGCACTTGAGTCGTGCGTGCATTCAATTGGCGCTAATTTGTGAAGAGATTAAGCGAACGGAAGAGAACGTTCTTTATAATGATTAACTAGCATGATCATGATAATTAGATGATGAGCATGAAGGGGAGTTTCAAATGAAATAGCTGCTGCTATGTATTACTCTGGTAGTAATGATATCTCTAATGATGATAATGAGAACGTTGAAGTAGTTGGAGAAAGAAATATTTCAAAGAAAGTGAAATTAAAAGTGAAGATTAAATGAAACTTGAGGAATGTACTTGGGATGCTATAGCGAAATTGGGTCAATTTGAATGAGATCAGTTTATGAAGTATGTATGTATTCTCTATATAGCAGGGCATATGTAGCATCGAGTCTAGGTGAACTGAGCGACCAGTGAAGCTATCTCTATGAAACTTGACACAGCTTTCTTGATTAACTGAAGGATAAACATAGGATGTATAGGAAAACAATGGAAGAAGACATTTGCCTTTAGGATGGAACTCCAGGTAGAGTCTAGTCTATGATAACTAAGCGCTAATAGTGAAGCTAACTCAGGGAAAATTTCATAAAGTTGCTTTGTTTGGTTACTGGATTGAAATGTAGCAGAATGGATCACAGCACTATATCATCACTATATCAGTAAATATGTAGGTCGAAGTCTATGTGAACTGAGCTTATAGCGAAGCTATCTTTATGAAACTTGATACATATTTCTAACTGAAGGATGCACAAAGGATATATATCATATCTATATGATAAAACACCATATATACTCCATGAAAATGTCTTTGTTCTTGCAATATAAACAATATTGATATATTATGATGTATATATCTTTGTTCTTTATATTATAATATATATATGATATATTTTTAAATTAGGCAAAGGAATTCATGAGCTGCCTCACCCCAAACTTTAACCCAGTAAAGTCCGCCATCAGGGCGTTGCCAGACTTTTTGAACTTCTATATTCCCTTTGTGTATGCATAGAATTTACAATGAGTGGGCGTGGCAGACACAAAAACTAAAGACGAGCTACAATTAGAACGGAAATATCCGGCGGGCAGTGGCTCAAATTCCGTAAAGTCCGCCTGTCTGTCAGTTTGTCAGTCTGTCAGTTTGCCAGTGTGTGTGTGTGGCAACGTTGTCAAAGCTTTTGATGCTTCCTGCACGTTGCCAGTTAGTTGTGCCATATTTTCGCTGAATAGAGCATAAAGTAAAAACTGGGCAAAATTAAAAAAAAAATAAACAAAAAGAAAATAAAAACCAACTGGCAATTGAAATGGAAACGAAAGATGCGAGTGAATGAAAATTTATGGCCAAGTTGTGCATGTGTCTGTGTGCGTGTGTGTGCGTGTGTGTGTGTGGCATACTAGTTGAGAATCATGGCAAAAACTTTGTGCTGAGTTGAATGAACTCAAAGATGGATGCGTGTGTGATGATGTTGTGCTGTGTTGCAAATTGGCAAAACGCGACATGTGGCAGTAATAAATGGAAAAATCAAGCACAGCTGTTTGTGATTTGCATGCGAAGCGCAGGGAGCAATTAACAAGAATGCGAAAGAGAGAACGTGATAAATAGAAAGAGATAGATATATGAACACATAAATTATGGGGAGAGGAAAACAGAAAGTGAGCGAGAGATCGAAAGTGAAAGAGAAGTAAATAGATCGATATTTAGAAGCAGAGCGGTAGATAAAATGACTTGGGGAGAGAGAGAGAGAGAGAGAGAGAGAGAGAGAGAAGGAATGAGAACGAGAGCGACATATAGGAATAAAGAGAAAGAGAACGGGGGGGGGGGGGTGGAGGGGGGAAAAGAGACAGGGCGTGAAGGGAAGAGTGCGAGAGAGAGATAAAGATATCTAGTAAGAGAGCGAGAGAAAGATTGATATCTAGTAGGAGAAGGAGAGAGCAAGAGATACAGAAAAAAAGAAAGGAAGAAACAGAGAGAAAGTGCGAGAGAGAAAGAGATGAAAAGAGGGGGATAGACATAAAGAAAGAGAGAGATAGGTAGAGAAAGAAATAGATAGAGCGAGAGAGAGCAAAATAGATAGACAGGGAGAGAAAGAGACAGATACTTGGCAAAAGATGGAGTGGAGACAAACTGACAGTGAGAGCGATAAAGGTTCAGATACTTGTATAGAAACAGAGCTGAATTGAGAGATAGAGAAAAATCTCAATATGTCCAAAGAGTCAAAACGGATAGAGAGATAGAGAGAAACAGCTAGATATGAGGAAAGTGACAGAGAGTAAGAGAGGGAGAGATTTCAAAACAGAGGTAGAGCAAGAGAGGCAGGGAAGAGTCAACACTAATCTCAAAAGAAAACGTTATCAACCGAAATTGAGAGTTGAGCTAAAAAAAAATGTAAAAGTGAAAGTCAATTAGTGCAACATCAACATTAATCACATTTGCTTCAAATGCAGTTAGCTCCGCACCTAAAGGCCGACAAAGTCAGGTGTTGAAAGTGTTAAAGCAAACCCCCAAAAAAAAAGTGTTGAACAATTACAAAATGAACTTGCCAAAGGCTATGGCCAAAGGGCTTTAAGCGGTGAAGCCGCTGCTGATGAAAGCAAAAAATGTAAAAATAAAAAAAATAAAAACAGTCAAAAAGAATGAAGAGGGCGTTGCCAGCTGTTCACAAGAGTTAGATGTTGCCACGTAGTAAAATAAATTTTCAATGAATAGCAAGCAAATTGTGCAGTGCGAGCAGCCGTAGTTTGAGAGGTGAGCGGGAATTGAAATATACCCTGTAATCAAGCTATGAACGGATATTTGATTTTCTAGTCTTTCTTTGCATCTTAATGTGGATAAATTTTCTTTTTAGAACCTTTTTAAATTTCTTACTTCAATATTTATGAAATTTTAAGAATATATATTTACTTCGATTTTATTCTTAGCTTATATCTCTTTAAAAAAAAATGCCATGTTACCAAAGGTTTACTTATGATCTATATCCATTCAGACATATATTTATATATATATTATATTTTTATTAAATTTCTTGACAACTCTAGAAGTTATTCTAAAAGCTATTCTCTTTGAGTTACCTACTTTAATTTCCACATATACCCCATTCAGTCACTCACTGCATTACAGAGTATTCCAAGACAATCAAATTCTTCCGCAAGTTGAGTCGAGGTCGGTGCTGAATAATTTGTTAGGACTCAGAGCAACGTTCCTGCTGAATAGTCTAAAGTTGCGCTGCGATTTTCGCGCCAAACAAAAGCAAAAGAAATCAACAAGAAACTAAAGAAAAAGTAAAAGGTAAAGGTAAAGAAAAGGAAATAAATGAAGAAAAAACGAAAAGAAAAAAAATAAGAGTAACACAATATGCTAAAAAGGACAAGAGAACAGCGTGAAACACGAGACGTGGCTGGGCAAGGACCTGGCGGAACCTTTGCGAGGCAGCCAGGTCAGGTAAAAGCAACAGCAAAATGTATTCAAAGTGCAACAAACACCTGCGCATAATTGAATCAAAACTGTCAAAGCAAAAGCGGCGACAAGTGCGACAGGTAAATAGTCAAAAGGAACAGGCAAAACAAATGCGAAACGAAATGCGTGAAAAGATGAACAGAAAATTGCAATTGAATGAGAAAATAAATAGATGGAAAATTTGAAAAGAATTCGCAAGGGAAATAAGTAACAGGCTATGGAAGAGAAGGAAAAAGGGAGAGAAGGAGAAAGGGGAGTGCGGAAAAAGAATCAAATGAGCGAGACAGAGAGAAGGACTGAGCTAGTGAGAGAAAGATACAGTTATGGAATAACAGAGAGAGACAGCGAGGAAGAGAGAGAGAGGGAGAGAGAGAGTGAGATAGACAGATAGATAGATAGAGAGTAAGTTGTAAAAAGGTTAAGGGTTAAACTTAGAAAATTTGAAAAATAATTTGAGAAGGCAATAATTAAATAATTTGAGAAGGATATTTCAATCATGAAAGGACAATGATAGTTATCCTTTTTACTGAATGAATGCATAGCAATTTAGAGATGCATAAGTGAGGCAATAATTATATATAAATATCCAACTTTTAGGCCGCACTACTATTTTTATGAACATTGCTATATATATAAGATTTTACAAGTTAAGTCTGAATAATTTGCCTTGTTATCGGTTGAAATTGATAATATTGAAGTGGATAAAGGTTATTAAAACTTATTCTGAGCATATGATATAGGAAAAACATCATAAGTTCATAGATACGCGTACAGACACTCACTCTAATTCGACTCGACTTTTCAGTGTCTTATGAAGGATAAGATGATATTTAGAGATCGATAAATGTGACTTCAGATATGATACAGGAAATGAGACAAAGAAAGTTAAAAGAAAACATTTTTAAATTTATAAAAGGAAAAGATAGATGCAGTAATTAAATATAATTGGATTGAGTTCAGTAAATGATGAAAATTTGATCGAAATTAGGCAAACATTTTTGAAATGGGAAAATTTGTTAAACTCAGAAGAGTCATGAGACTTTATAGAAAAGACATTAAACATTTAGCATTTAATGTTTGGCTTGAACAGTCTCAATATTTCTTCCGTCACACATTTCATTGCTGGGAAAAGCAAATAGTATAATATTGCTTGAGGAACCTCCCACGCATGTGGGATGTTCACTAATGGGCAGCTAATGAGCCAATTCAACGGGGCCAGCCATATCAAACAAACCTACCCAGCTGAAAGACTCTTTAAGTTCTGTTCAGTTCAGTTCGTGCCCCTCCTTCCCTCCGTCCCTCCTTCCACCAATCCAATTCATTTTTGAAGTGTGTGGAACGTTCCGAGTGCAAAACCTTTCAATGTTGATTAATGGAAGCCTGGCTTGCAGCATGTTGCAGCATGTTCAAATGCCAACGACTTTGAGCTGCGTAACGAATTCGAACCGAAGAGCCAAAGTCCCAATTGACAATGGATAATGAAAAAAAAAAAAAAGAAAAACAAACTTGAATAGGCGATACGACGTCTCCAATGATTGATAATACGCCCCTGGGTGTCTGTAGATCGCGCTGACCACATGCAGCGGGCTGCATGATTGAAAAATTGTCTCATATAAATTATAACTGTAATAAAAATGTACTTCAGATACTACAGATACAGATACAGATACAGCTACAGCTACAGCTACAGCTACAAAGACACAAAGATACTTTGTGGAGCAGCCCAAGATACTTGAAAATGGAAATTCTAATGGCATTTCAATTTCACGGCTCGCTGCCAACTGAAATGGAACTGGACATGGTAAAATTGTAGAATATGTGGATGAGGGTTATGGTCCTAAATGTAGGGTTTATTTGGATGCCCTGTATTTAAGAGAGGGGTATATACACAGATTTTCGTATTTATGTATATTTTTCATAGTTCTCCTTCTGAATGATCTATAAGAAACTCTATTTCTATAGTAAATACTTTTAAAGTAAAATCACAAAATAAATTCAAATATATCGATAAAAGTCGATTCGATTTATTTGATAATTTAAAGCACATGAAGTTAAGATATTTCTGAGATATTTTTAAAAATAATTCTAAAATATTTTTAAGCTTTTAGGCTAAAAATCGATAACATTTAAAGTTTCTTGTATCGATAAATATGTTTATTTCTCTATAAACTGAAGAGAGTTTCTTTATTTATTTTTATGTATTTTTATTTATTCTTATTTATATGTACTGTTACTATCTGATTATTTTTTCCCACAAGTTTTATAATAGTTTTCGATAAATATCGGAATATGCACCAGTTTTATGAATATCGATATATATCGATTTAATTTAATTTATTTCTTTTAAGTATTCGTCTTTCAATTGCCTTGCTTTTGTTTACATAAACAATGTTAGGTATCTCTTAGGGCTTTCTTCTATTATAACACTTTACAGCGTATCAGCTAGTCTATCACTTAGCAGTTTAACACTCTTACTTTTATGGAGTAATTTCTCACATGTGTTAAAATGTCGAGGCCACAAAATTAGATGCACTTTTCCTATGAAAATGCAACTGAAAATGAAAATACATTTCCACATATGCATAATTTGTGTGGAGTTTGGGTTTTAGCTTGGCTTGACTTGGGTTGATTCGTGTGTGTATGTGTGTGTGTGTGGGTGTGCATATAAATATAGATAGATATTTCTTTTAATGCTCGCTCATGAAGTTAAAAGAGTATATTGTTTTTTTGCCATGTCCGAAGCTGTCTGAAGTCAGAACCTTGCAATTTATAACACATACTTGTTTTTATGATCGACCCATAAAGTCTGGCCTAAAAATTTATGCTGCTATGGTCACAAAAATAGTAGTGCAAAATATTTTGAAAAGAACTTGAAACGAATATTAAAGTAATACATATATTTATAAATATATAAGTTCAAATTGTTAAAGTGTTGTCCAACATTTCGGTCGCACTACTATTTTTATGACCACTGCTGTACATAAGCCTCTTGGGGGGGCACGGCTTATATGGCAGCTTAGCAACTGTGAACGCGTATTATGCAGTCGTTGACGTCCGACTGCAACATTCTTAGTTCACATCAAAGGACATGCTTCGCTGGCTAGCCAAGAACTCCAGAGCTGTTCTCAATGTAATTAATTTAACGTTGAAAACATATTCAAAAAGAAAACATATATATATATATATATATATATATATAAACAGATATAGATTCACTTGGGTATCTTAACTGAACTGAACTGAACTGAACTAAACTGAACTGAGCTGCTGAGTCATGTCTTGTCTTGTCTTGTCTTGTCTGCGGCTCTTCCTGTGTCGCTCTCCGTGTGTATCTATGCAGGTCGCTTGATGACTTCCTTTTTGGCCAGTCTCTTTCATACAAATTTGCATTATAAAATGCATATGTATATATAGACACATACATATATCTAGATATATCTGCTTGTGTATATGTTTTGTTGAAAGCCTACGCTATAATTTTAATTTTTACTCCTGGGAAAAGGCAGTTGAAGCATGAACTGCGATTTCACTGGAATTTCTTTCGGATGCATGCTCGCCTAACGATCATCAAGGTGATCTATCAACATCATCATCATCATCAACAACATTATCATCATCATCATCAGCTTCGGTTTTTCCCTCTGGGAAAACAAAAAAAAAAACAAAAACAAAAGCGCGCGTTGGCGATCAAATTAACGATAAGCAACGCCTCTGAACATTTACAAATAAAAAATAAATAAAAAAATCTTTACTCTGCAAGTCAATAATTAAATTTATAGAAACTGAAAAGCCAAAAAAAAAAAAAATAAAAAATTGACAAACAAAAAATATATAAAAATGATGCCTGCTTTATGATAAGTTAAATACCCTAGCAAAGAGTTTTAGAGTTTAAATATTAAATAGAAATCAATTTATTTGAACGAAAAACATTATTGAAAAAAAAATTATTTAGACAAATTTTTTAAAAATTAATTTGAAGTTTGTTTGTAGTTATTAGCATATGCACAAAGTTAATACAGTAGTCACTCATTAAGTAAGATTTTCTACGCTTGAAGGTATTTTGATATTACCTTTCAGTTTCTATATATTATATTATTAGCTATGATACTATAATCTAGAGGCAAAACTCTAGGAATGTGAAACCAGCTACTTAATGCTCAAGGCTGATACCTGAGATAAATAACTATTTAATAAATAATTCCGAAGCAACAAAAAATATATTTGTATATGTACATATATAAATTTATATTTATATAACATGTCAGTTGACAAAAGTCTTAGTTTTGGAAAGAAATATATATATTTTTTAGATCAAATACTGCCTAAAGGCACAATTGAAGTACTCTCAAATGCAATTGACGATTTTGATCAAATTTATAAGTTTAATAATAAAAGAAATGCAATGAATTAGTTGCATTTATAACTTGAACAAATTAGTAAATAATAAAAAAAAAATAAAAAAAAAATAAAAATAAATACAAATACAAATAAAATTTAAATGTGTAATTATATTTTTATTTATTTATATTTTATTTATTATTTATTTATTTATATTTTATTGTATTTAGTTTTTTATAATATATTTATTTAATTTTTGTCAAAAACTCATATTTAATTTAATATAATAATACACTATTATAATTCAATGTATCACAAAGGAGATATGCTCTTTGTGTAAGAGTAAATTAATAATAATAATGAGAAAAATAGTGAATCGAAGTCAAAGATGCGCCGCAGATAACATCACAGAGACACACACACACACACACACACACACACACACACACACACAGCTGATCAATCAGCCCAAAAAGGTGAGCTATGTAGTACCCCTCGCCCCACACCCCGCCCATTCTCTCGTACTCCCCTCGCTGAACAGCCCCCTACACTCCAAATGCTGTCGTATAAATATGAAAATCGTGACTTGAACGCTTAAAAAGCGCTTAAAACGTATTAAACAAACATATGGAAAACTTGTGTTAAAGGCCGGAAAATGACAAAGAGCACTAGCGAAGAAGAAGGTAGGAGGAGGAGAAGAAGCGGAGCCGAAGCAGCAAGCATAATTGAAAGGTAAATGGACGAGGTAAGAGGAGGGAATTATAAATGTGTAGAGGAAATTGTCAGTCATAAGGTCAAAGGCAAAGGCAAAGGCTGCATAAGAAAAACACAAATACCAATTGAGAGAATAGACTGAGAGGTGAAAAAAAGAGAGAGAGGGAGAGTTAGAGAGTGAGAGAAAGAGGGAGAGTGAGAGTGAGAGAGTTTCGCTTGACAGCTGTGGAAAAAACCCCTACGCATAGGCATTTCAAGTTCGAAGCGGCTGTCCGGCTGCCCACAATACAATATTGAACTCTGTTTAAATACTTGCATATTGAAGACCCCTACTGGAAGAAGAAGCAGCGGCAGCGGCAGCGGCAGCAACCGCAGCAGCTGTAGAGAACTCGCTGGCTTTGTCTATTTCTGAAGCAATTTGTGTTTATTTTTATGTTTTGATAAATGCATTTCATGCGCTGCACCAAGGAGGTCGTTCACTGGACTTATAAATATATAGATATAGATATATACATATATATTTATATACATATGTCTGAGCGCATTGCTACACGAAACCCAAAGCCATAAAATTAAGTACATAAATTCCACAAATTGTTTTACAGCCATTAAAATTGGTATTTTTGATGCCCACGACATTTTATATTTTTGTTTAATTATTTTTTAATTTTCACTCTTAAATTTCCCTAAGTTTTTCATAGTTTTTACATTTTTTATTATAATTCTAATTAGATTTGTCACATGCCATTTATTTTGCGGCGAATATCAAAGCACAAATATCGCATGCGAGCAAACTATACCTTAGAACATATGCATACAATAGCCACAAACAAACGCTGAAACTCAATTCGCTTTGTTTCTTCTATTTTTAGTTTGCCAGCCTTTAAAAGGCATTCTCGTACGCCAGCCAAAGCGAGATAGCAACAACAATAAATGCTCTCGCCGCACGCATACAGTTGCACACACAGTGCTGTGCTGCTCTCCTGAGCGAAGTGCGCTCTTGCTGGTTTGCTCTTAGGCAGGCACAGCGCCTCAATTGGCAAGTGCCCGGGTAGCTCAGTCGGTAGAGCATTGGACTTTTAATCCAAGGGTCCAGGGTTCAAGTCCCTGCTCGGGCGAGCCAGTTTTTTTGCACTCTAAATTTTTTAATTTTTTTTTAGTTATTTATATTTAATGTGTGTGTGTGGGAAAATGCCAGCAGGCAAGATTTCATTTCATTCATAAAATAAATGCTTGGAACCTGCTCGCAATTAGCACAGGAAGAAGGCGGCCAACCAACCAGTAGAGCACACAAGCAACGCCTCCCGGCCGCAGCGACCTGTCTGTTCCCTGCTGCCCCAACCCATGTGCCATGTCCAGCTTCTACTATTTGGCAGAAGCGCAGTCTGTGGTCCATTCCTGAGCGATGAGTGCGCAACGGCCCGCCCCCTTTAACGAAAAAATGGGTTGTTGGTTGCCGCAACTTGGAGCAGACGCTCGACTGTAACGTTAACCGGATATGGGGCGGATGCCAAAGCGATTGAATCATTCACTTATATCAACCTATGCAGCGCAGGAGATGTTGCACTTACGACACGACATATGCCTCTGCCTCTGCGTGTATGAGTGTGTGTGTGTGTGTGTGTGTGTGTGTGTGTGTGTGTGTGTGTGTGTGTGTGTGTGTGTGTGTGTGTGTGTGTGTGTGTGTGTGTGTGTGTGTGTGTGTGTGTGTGTGTGTCTGTGTTTGTATTTGGCTTGACAGATTCGGCAGAATTTTTGATTTGGTGAAATTTTTGTATTAAATTCGAAAAATTAGTCAAGTCAAGTCAAGTTCGCGCATAATTTATTACCATGATTTTTTATGCCTGTCTGTACAATTGTTTTCATTTACAGTTATGCACTTTACCAGGAAATTTTTTTTGTTTTTTTTTTTTTTAATATAAATGTGTAAAACGAAATTGATGTCAAAGTACAGTGGGAAAGTTGAATGAATTTTTGGATTTTTTTTTTGTAATTAATTATATATAATTAAAATATGTATGCTAATTTTAATAATCATTTCAAATTGCTTTAAAAATATTATGCTTATCACAGCATTTTGCTAGCCAACATTTCAGTCGCACTACTATTTTTATGACCACCGATGCATCTATGTATGTATCATTCCATAGTTCAAGTGCAGCTTTAACCCATTGCGAATTATAACAACAACAATTATAATGAAATTATTGCAAATCACGCCAAATAAAAGTTAATTTAATTTTCTATCAATAAATTTGCCATTTTGTGCCATTGTACAGCGCAACGGCCTTTGCGGTGGGCCAGCTGCGCGCGACCCACGGCAGTACAGTAAAGACTCGGACTCGGACTTGGACTCGCAGCAGCTTATAAAAGCAGCCGCCTTGAGTTATGAACTTAAATCCCTGTCCGGGCCATAAAGTACAGCAGAAAAAAAAGCAGCTAACAACTGCTGAAGAAGATGTTGTTCTCGTTTTGTATTTCATTTATGTTTTTCTTTTTATGATGACTCACGCGCCGTTGCGATAAGATCAATCATCAGAGACCAAAGCAAACGGGCCAGAAAAGCAGCAAAAAACTGCTCTACTAGAAAGTAAACGACTAGGAGATACCCTGACCTGACCTAAGCTGTGTTGAACAGCTATCATAACTCTAGCTTAACTAGACTCTTAAGTCTAGCTACTATTTAAATATATTGTTATGCGATATATATGCTATTGTCTATTGTCTGTATATATATACATATGTACAATACAATATGTTCAAATATCGATATTTATTGATTTAATGGAAAGCTAAGAAGGCTAACAAGGCATTGAAACAATATTTATTGTTGAGTCCAAGAGCCAAATTTTATGGGATTAGCTACACAAACATGCGATAACAAAGTTTGATATCGATTTTTATCGATTTCATGGCAAAGAAAGCTTATGAAGGCATTCGTAACAATATTCTTTAAAAACATATGTATACTTTAGAAGAATTCAAAAGCCAGTTTTGATGTATCTAGCTTTAGAGACCAGCTATGATAAAGTTTGTGATCGATTTTTATCGATTTTATAGCAATCAGGAAAGTTATCAAGGCATTCATAGATGCGCACAGGCACCTACATATGTATGTATATAGAGCACATATATGAACAGTATGAAGTCTACTTCTGATCAAGAATATATATCTTTTATAGAGTCAATCAGTCCGGCCGCCTGTTACATTCACTTCAGCATAAACATGCAACTCTGTTGGCGACTTTTGTCAATGGAGAGAAACACAAATCTTATAGCCACGCAGCGCTGCGGTTTTGACCATCCGTGATAACATTTTGGAATACGAAAGTAGACAAGTTTAGTGAGTGTGCAAGTGTGTGTGCATGTGTACATGTGTGTGTGTGTGTGTGTGTGTGTTATATGTGTGCTTGGGAACCGGCTTTGATTTCTAATTATTGGGTTTGTTTCCAGCTTTTGCTGCGGCGCGTGAGCATCAAATAAACGGCCAAAAACAACAACAACAACAACAATAACAACAAAATAATACAGCAGCGGAAATAGCTGAAGCGATAAAGCCAATAAAAACAACAAGGCGAAAATCTCAATTTCAATAGAAAGGCGTTTCAATTTTAAACATAATTCCAATTAAATGATTGTTTATGCTGAGACTTAAATCGTATTTAGTGACCCAAACGCCAATTGGACACTTGATCGATCTGATTGGACTCGTTGGCTCAGCTGACTTTTTGTCTGCTTGCTTGCTCTTGCTTACTTATGCGAGTTGTCTGCAATATGCAATAACTCAACGCATACACATCCTGCCGCTTAGCCCATCGACAGACAAAAGGCTGCGACAAAAGAGGCGTTGCTTAGGGGGCGGGGCGGCAAAGCTGGCAGACAGGTAGCTGCTGGACCACAGGCGTTAATAATCCGTTACACAGTAACAAAAAATATGGTAACTTTATAATTGCCAAATAATAGAAGTTTACTAATTATTGATTTTTTTATTTTACTCTTATTTTATTTTTATTTTTAATTTAAAAAAGAAAAAATCAAAGATATTTAAGGAAGACTGTAACTGGAGTCGAACCTGGGACAAAAGGCTTGGCAGGCAGATGCCTTGCCGCAGGGCCACAGTCCTGAACAAACAGAATTTTTTTCCAATTGGAATTTGCGTTCAACACTAAGAAGAAAATTGCAAAAAATTAAAATATTTATAAAATTTTAATAAAAATATTAATACATTATTCAAATAAAATGTAATTTAAGCAAAAATAAAAAAATTAATATAAAATCAAATGTTTTTCTTTCACTGCATAGCAATCTGTGTAAGCCCCTACCCCAACACGACCCCTTTATCCGGTGCAGACAAAGCGTCGTCTGGAGGGCAGCATAGAGTGGGTATAGAGAGTGTAAAAGAGAGAAAGAGGGAGATGTCACAGACAAAAGCAAAGACAGTTGCTTGCTGGAAGCTTAAGGCAACGCGGCCGCAACGGCTTTGGCAGCTCATTAGACACATAAAAGGTGGCGGCTCATTGCGCATGCTGAAGGCATGAACGCAGGCAGAAGAAGAAGAAGACCCACCGCAAAGCGAGTGCATCAGATGATGAACGATATATACATATATATATATAATGAATCATACTGAGCCTTTACAATAACTATACCGTTAATAGGCAAAACATGTAGACAAGGCAGCTTAAAGCTGGTGCTGGTGCTGGCCAACCAACAGGTTTGCAGCCAACATTGGCATGACAATCGCTTTTAGACCATGTACAGAGTACTGAGCGTATTGTTACCTTTTTGATTATGATTCATAATTGTTACAAGTGTTTATTGAAAGGGCTTGGCAGCACTTTGTGAGCAGTTGAAGCCCGGTTTATGGCCATAATAGAGGGCGCGCTGTTCAATTGATATGTAATGGGCATATGTAAATGGCCAAAAGTGCTAACTGAATTAGTCAGCAAAGCAGCAGTGGTTGAGAGTCGCAACTGATTTGAATACTCTATAATATAAAAGGCTAGAGATAAATGGAATCAAAGGCATATTATTA
Source organism: Drosophila anceps (assembly GCA_035045945.1). Taxonomy (NCBI): domain Eukaryota; kingdom Metazoa; phylum Arthropoda; class Insecta; order Diptera; family Drosophilidae; genus Drosophila; species Drosophila anceps. Next base: position 5,566,663 of record JAWNON010000190.1, read on the forward strand.
GAAATGCAGACTAGAAGTAATTTAAAATTATATTTGCAAGCTTTAAATATAAACTTATATTAAGTATTTGGTGCTTAGCTTATCAAAAGTCTATCAGCTATACTTAACACTCTATATAGCATATATTGAAGTCAATAAATTAAGCTTCATTGACTCACATTATTAAGTGATTCCATGATCGAATTACTCTGACTTCGGCATTACCATTAACAGGCATATCCTTAACGGTTAGCCATGCGACAAGTTAACTGTTATTGTGCCTTAAATATGAGGTGGCAAAACTACCGTAAGCCATGAATCTTCATGCCAAATTGCACCCTTTTTGCCTCGGCTACAGGCCAACCGCAGAGGCTGTCAATTTGGCCGCAACATGTGGGCCAGGTAGACATGCTATACACTCATTTAGAGGCCCCTCTTTATAAAGGCGACATCTGTCATTGTCTCGCTGCTCGCTGCTCGCCGCTCGCCGCTCGCCGCTAAAGCTTATCAAGAAACATTTTCGCTTTGGCGCCAATTGCACAAGAAACACGCGACTGCAGTTAAATCGGAGATGAGGTGGAGCGGACGAAGCGATTGGGACCACCCGGGTAAAAAAAATATATGAGAAAAGTCGAAGCTATAAAGCCGAAGATTTAATATTCTATATTTATATATTAAAATGATTATCTTTAGGGAAATCTTTTAAAATCTAAAAAAAAAATTAGAAATAACAAAGTTTTCTCTTTAAAAAGAGAAGTTTAGCTGATAGTCTCTATGACAGCTATATGATATAATACTTCGAGCTGAACCATATTCAAATATGCATCAACTAGAGCAAATAGAAGCAGCTGTATGAATTTTCAGGGTGATAACTCCAACAGAAGCTCAGTTCACATAGGCAATTTAAGTGTCTATGACAGCTATATGATATACTGAACCGATCTGTACAATACCGACATATATCTTAGCTATATCTATAAGCAACAACTATACCAAGTTTCATAGATATGACTTTACTGAAAACTTAGTTCACATTGGCAATTTAAGTGTCTATGACAGCTACGATATACTGAACCGATCTGTATAATAATGATATATGTCGCAGTTGAAGCTAAACGCAATAAGTATACCAAGTTTCACTGAGATCCATCAACTGGAAACTCAGTTCACATAGGCAATCTAAATATCTGTGACATCTAAGCGGTACAGTCAACTGATCCGAGCAATACCCACATATATCTCAGCTAAAGCTATAAGCAGCCACAATGCCAAGTTTCATAGAGATTACACCACTAGAAGCTCAGCTCACATAGGTGGACCTAGCGCAACATGATTATAACTCATCGATTTAATTCGAGAAAGAAAAAACATATTTAAGCAGCTATTTCCTGCTAAGCCGTTACTCAGTTTTTAACGAAATTGATAACACTCTATGTAAGAGTATAAAAAACTTTGGCTGGCGCGTTAATTTGTCAGCATTGGGCTGACCGAAGCGCTCGCTGGGCTGTTTGTAATTCTACGAAATCGGCTTTGGGCCATTTTCGTGGCTAAAGAAGAGGTGTCAATTCGAGAAGAAGCGCGGCATTCGAAATGCATTCGAATGAGTAATAAGCCAGACAACTCAGATCCATTTTGGCTTAAGCTATGAACATAAAGTGAAATGTGAGGGGTGATAAATTTGAATGGCTAATTGAAAATGCGGCACAATTATGGAGATTGATCAGCAGACGCGCGAGTTCCCAGCATTCCAAAACACTTTGCTTCTACTACTACTTCATCTTCGTCTTCGTCTTCGTCTTCATCTTCAGCTTCATCTGCTTCGGTCATAAAACGCAAAAGGCCATAAAAACATTTTTGCCAATTCTCAAATGGCTACCGAACAAAATGGAAGCCCACACACGGCCCCAAACGTTTGTCCAAAAGGTTTTTTATTTTTACAACGTTTTACGAGGCGTGAACGAAGGGGGCTGCGCAGTTAAGTGGGGGGGCGGGGCATGGCAGGTGAGAGGGTGTTGTAAGCCAAGCGTAGCTGGCACCTCCATTAGCTTTGCACATGCAACGCATTGGCATGAAAGAAGAATATTCATATACATACGAATATGCCTACCTTTTGCTATCATAATCTAGGCAAGGTATGACAACTATCTAAAGGTGTCTGTTGTATGTAGTTAGAGAATGGACTAATACTGGACTAATGCAATTTTAAAACTAAATACACTAATGCTAATACTGATGCACAGTGTCTAATGCTAATACTAATATTAATACGACAACGAATACTAATACTAATATTAACACGAAAACTAATACTTATACTAATATTAATAAGAAAACTAATACTATTAGTGGTAATAATAATTACACCAACTAGAATACTAACACTAATACTAATACCAATTGTAACAATAATACTAATAGTAATACTAATACTAATACTAATACTAATATTTTGATCAATGCGAATACTAATACCACAACCAATATTAATGCCAATGCTAATAATAATACCAATACAAGTAGTAATGTGAATACCAATTCTAACACTAATACCTATAGTTATTCTAAAAGGTATACTGCTGGAAATACCAGTACGACTAATGCCAATAATAATAGAAATACTAATAATAATAACAATATTATAATAATACTAATACTAATATCAATGCTAATACCAATACTATAATAATACTAATACTAATAGCAATTGTAATAATACAACTGATACTTGAACTTACTCTAATTCTAATATTATTACTAATATTACTGATAATAATCTAAGTAAAACATCATCAATAAGCAATGGGATTCGAACTTTTTCATATTTTATGGAAGTAAGATAGTTAAAATATAATAGTAAGAACTATAAAACATATTGCTAGAAATTCTTCAGTTGGGTTTTTTATGCATCTAAAGTTGAATTGTGTTTTAATTACAACAGACTTTGACTCGATGTATTAGAATATTTTATAAGCTAATATATGTTTGTAGACTATAACATAAAAGGAAATTTAGATATATGTATATATGTCTATATATATGGTATTGATTAACTCGATATATATAATAAAATGGAATGGTTCAATGGTTCAACAAAACAATCCACTTTATAGAATCATAGCTTACCAACTTCATACTTCCCTAATCAGTGATATCAAAACCTTTTTAGTGTATTATTTAACCAATCAATTTTATTAGATTTCTATAAGAGCATAACACTCAGCCATAAATACCTTATAATCTTCAAAATTACCTTACGTTAGAGTATTCGAAGTGCATTGGATTTGAGTCCACTTCACATTGAGTGGCTGAACATGCGTTACTCAGTGTCTGGGCCCTTCAGAAAAATTGTTATTTACAACCTTAATCTGCGCAAGAAATGTATTAGACAGCAGAGTCTATGCTTTTTCTGTGATGTGAGTAGAAGGCGCAAAGTGTTTACAAACAAAGCGCAGGCTCAATTAGCATACCCAGCTAGGTGAGCCACGTGAGACTTGACTGCCAGCCAGCCTGACCAAACTGGCCCAAGCTGCGATTTTTATGGCAGGTTAATGACACAAAGCAAAAAAAAAAATGTATATGAAGTAGTAGAAAATAAATGACTAAGTAGATGCAACTAAAGCTACAGCTGAAGTTGAGCCCAGGCATTAATCAGCACTGGATGCGAGTGACCCCAATAGACAGCACAATATGGCGGCAGGAGAAGCAGCAGCAGACGCAGCAGCATTCAGAGCAGCGGGAGCACATCCTTCACATAGACACAAAAGGCGTATCAATCAATTAATTGAGCATTTGCCACACACACACACACACACACACACACACACACACGTTTGCAAGTTCATCGAACCTCAAACCCAGCTGAAAAACCCGATGAGGCGTAAAAATGCCAACAACAGAAGCAAAAGGAGCAGCCTGAGCTGGATTGAAGGGTTGACAGCTGGACAATGAATACATGACTGAATGAATGACAGAAACAGCAGCTAGGAATATGTTATTGTGTTAGGGTTGGATGAAAACACAAATACCCTGACTAGCAGAATAGACTAGGAGAAGAGTTTATAAATTAGCCAAAACTGACTGAAAATATGTTTCAAAAGTATTTTTCTGTACAAGATATCTTGTAGTTAATATATGTAATGATATGTGAGTAATATATTTATTTTAGCCAAGATATATAAGGATATATATTAGCTAATATAAGAAGTAACTTATATATGATATTATCTTAGTAATCAATTAATATACAGCTGTGTTCATAAAAATAGTAGTGCGACTGAAATTTTAGACAGCAATTAATATTTTTAAAAACAATTTTAAACGAGATTATATACTCGAACTGTTTTTAAAATATGATTTTAATGCAAAAATTTGGATGTCGAAAATTTCAAGCGCACTACTATTATTATGAACAGTGTACTACATAATATTATATCACATAAATTAGAATTTTTGTTAATTAAATACAGTTTATAATAAAGACTGATTCTAAGTTCTCAAGCGATTGTTCCTATGACAACTTTTTATCATATAGAAAATATATATACATATATATATATATGTATGTATGGATTTCGTAGGTAAAAAACCAGATATAGAAGGCAACTAGTTGACATTCAAGCAAAAACTGGCAAGAATTTGTTAACTTAGAATTGACAAAATTGTAGAAACTGAACAAAAAGAAAGCTCTGCAGCAAATATTTCTATAACAGCTATGTCATATACGCTACCAATCTATCTACATTTCTTATATATAATAGTTGGGGCCATAGGAAGTTGCTATGCCAAATCTCATTACGCTAGCTAAGCTGCAAGCTCAGTTCACATGGATCACAGTTAGGGCATTGTGGATAACAAAATGAAGTTACTGCCCGTTATGCACAAACCTAAACGCATTAGGCACTTTACTGCCTGGGTTAATCAATTTATGTTTCTTGTTGCTCAACTAAAACAATTAAAAAAAAGCTAAACTTAGGAACTTGTAGGTTAACTTACCTAAGGCTCGACGTGGGGATAATCCTTTTAAATGTTTTTTTTTTTTAATTTTCGTAACCCAAGGGGTGCGGCAACAACAACAAGCGATAGATAGAGAGAGACAGTAAGAGAAAGAAAGAGAGAGAGAGAGAGAAAGACCGAGCGCTGGGCAGCTAAGCAGGAAAAAACACACACTCGCTACACTTGAAAAACTTTCGGGCCTTTGGGTGGGGTCCGCGTTTTGGCCTTTTTTTTTGAAGTAAGTTAAATTTGTATATATTTTTTAGATATTTATGGAGTACTTCCAATTTATGAATGCCTTACAGTATTTGACATATGTTAAGGACGCGCACACACACACACACACACAGACACATACGAATACACGCACAGAACTTTGAAACTTTTTGATTACAGTTATTGGAAATGCGGCACGGCTAACAAAATATATCTATTTTCGACTAAGGGTGGTTTTGAATATGCCGGAAAAAACCACGACGCCAAATATGTTCCAAAAAGGGTGGGCGTGCACACGAGCCAAAAATTAAAAGTCGCCACAAGTGCGAAATTTCATAATTTATAAAATTTAATAAATATATAAATTTTTTATTTAGATAAATAATTTATTGTATTTTAATAATTAAATTTTTTTTTTTTTTTTTTGGCAAACCAAGTCAAAGAAACTGTTTGAAGGAGACTTCCGCACGCGACGAGGCAAAGCCAAAAACTCCAGAGTCCAGAAGTTAGTGAACTTCGTGAGGATATGCTGGCAGGATATGCTGGCGCGGCTGGCGCGTTTTCCAATTGGAATTTAACTCTACACAACTGCTGAAAGGGGGTGTGTCGCCGTTCGTCTCGATTTGCCGGCACTGGAAGCCGAACAGCTGGCTGTGCAGCAGGGTGTGTTTGATGCCCAACCACAAAGGTCCCCTTGGAGACTGGAAGGACATCAGTATACGAGCCAAGGCGAAACGCGCCGAACGCTTTTCGCCGACTGCCGATTGTCGCATTTGTTTTGAAACGAAACGCCAGCGAAGCGACCGCTCGGGCAGCTGTGCTCCCATTCACAATCAACGCACGCACGCAGACACCTTTACACACACACACACACACACACACACACACACACGCATACACACGCATACACCTACACATCTGCTACCCCCACCAGCTGCGCCTATCTGCAACGCAATACAGTTAGAGGTGCTGCAATAACGACGCAATAAATGACGAAGCCATGACAACAAGCCGAGACACCCACTTAAACATGAATAATGGCCAGTCAACCACCCAAACCCCCAACACACACACACACACACACACACACACACACACACACACACCACCCGGCGCCCGCTCTAGCTGCGCCCTTGTCTCAGCTTAACAAAAGAAGCGCAGCGATTGTAAGAGCGAGACAGCGCTTATATATATATATTTTCTACAAAATTACAGTTCAGATCTTAACTGCAAGATCATAATGCTGGACGCAAATATACCCTGTAAACTCAGCTAAACTAAGGTCAATATTATTCGATTGATACAGCGTTTATATAGTATTAATTTCTCTCAAATATTCGTGTAGATCTTAAGTGCAAGATCTTATTGTACAGTTTGCATAAACAACAAAGTGCACAAAAGCTCGACTTTAATATACCAGGCAAACTCATCTAAAGTAGAGCAGTTGTTGCCAGATTGAGATAGAGCTTATATAGAGATATTATCTATAAAATTATATTGATATGTTAGACCATTTCTGTAGAATTTGCACATTAGCTACTTGATCTCTAAAGTTGCTTGACTAGAATATACGTGGCAAAGTAAGCTAGGCAAATATCACCAATGTCTAGAGAGATATTATCTATTAGTATTATAACGCATGGTTATATTTCCTATATTTCTATAGATCTGCCATTGGCTATAATGTGTGCAATGTTGCCCGACTTTAATATATCCTGCCTTGAATGCAACAATAACTTATGACTCAAGGCTGCTCGACTATAGAGTATCTTGTAAGCGCTACGGGCAATAAAATAATTTTATAATAATACATCAAAATATAAAAGGATAAAGTCAGGGATATGTATATTTGTATTACCTAAACATTTTCTATCTTCAAAAAATATCTATGTATATTTGATTCTGTACTCACCTCGACATTTTCGACATCGTAGTAGCAGAATGTGCGCTTCGTCAGCTCGAACCAGCGATGTTTATAGTTGACTGGAGTGAAGCGCTTTTTGTTTTGGGCCCGCTTAACCATGGAGCCGCTCTTGACAATATCGTACAGATGCTCCGACATTTTATCCATTTTGGCCTGAAAGGATTTGCTGCTGGAGCGCAGCGATAGCGACGATTTCATGCTGCCATGTGAGCTGCGCTGCATTTTGCTGCCCAACATCGTGGTTAACAGAAAGAAGAGGGTGTGAGAGATAAAAAGAGTATCTGTAAAAGAGTGAGTTGCGAAATCAGTAAGCCATAAAGACATGTTAATATTATGGCCAAAAATTGTTGGGTTTACAAGCGACAACGCCTCGTCACATAAATCAGTTAAGCAAAACAAAATAAACACGATCTGTGGGCGTGCGAACCGTATGCCATTGACCGTGGCCAAATCGAGTAGCCCGGCTAATTGCTGTGGGTGTTACACCAACAACAGCCCAGCAGGCATCAATCAGAGATCCCCTCCAAGAACAAGACAGACAAAGAGAGGCCTTTAGCTGGACCAAATCGAGCGATTAAATTGCCAATTAATAAGCCAACCGACTAGACAGTGGAATATCTCTATGTACAACTCTATATATTTATTTAGTATATATATAGCCATGGGTTCAGCTGACCTTGAGGCCGAGCGAAAACCAGTTGCAGCCTGTGTGGAGAACTGATTAAAGGATTAGCCCAGTGTAAGCTGATCATCGCTTGACCAGTTCAACAGTTCTTGCCACCGAAGCGTGTGCACAAACAAACGGCTCGTTGGCACCAGTTCCAACTGGCGAACAGGCATAAATATGCACAGACATCTACATATGTATATATATATGTATGTATGTATAGAGAGCCTGATAGACATATAGATACCCTGCACATTAGTGCATAAATGCGAATAAATGAACTAGTAAAATGAACGAATCAAGTAGTTAGGTGATCAATAAATCGTTTAGAATGATTCCTTTTTTAGATCGTTCAGGAATTGTTAAGTTGTTCATGAACAGTTGAGCAGTTCAATAAAACATGTCTTAAATATATAACCTATAACTGTTCAATTTCTGTTTAATTGATCAGTACGAATAGTTCCTGAACGGCCTTTTAGCATATATCGTTTACAAAGTGCAGAATTAGTTCAATAATCAGTACACGATTTCGAATAATTCGCCTGAAAATGAATCATTTTGATTGATCGTTCATGATTGAAAAGTTCTACTGAGTCGTTCGGCTGCTCATGAACGACATTGAAATTTCCAACTCTCGATCGTGAACGATTTCAAAAATGAGCGACTGATCAATACACATAGAAAACCCGGATTGCATATTAATTGCTAAATTAGTTTCAAATTAGAATTAAATTAGTTTCATTCAAAGTAATCGTTCATGAATAACTAGATCTTTTAACTTGTCAAACTGTTTATGAACGCTATGTTCTATTGAACTGATCATGAACCACTGGACAAATAATTAACGAATAGTTCATGACATTTGTTGGTTATGAACTGCTAAGTAACTAAACTAAAATGAACTAGTTCATGTATATTTCACGATTTGCAAGTGTTTGATTGATTATAAGAGCATATTAATCTGGAATTTTAAGTTCTACATAAACTAAAGCTCAGACACTTTCCTCTTTAATTACTCAAAGGTATTTTTATATAAATCATGTGATTATTAAATCTATTTGAGCTTTTGCACATAGAATTAAAATTATATGTGCTGAAGTACATATAATTTTTCAAAGCTGTAGAGATACCTCCATATCAATATCAATATATTGCATACAAAAAAACTAATACTAAATACATATTAACATCATATAAACATTTATGTTTTCAAGATAAGATAAGCAAAATGCATTTGCCTTATCTGTTACATACTTTATTTCAATTTCAATATACCCCATTTACAGTGACAACACTTGCATTGGCTAAATTGTATACATAAACACACACATACACACACATGATATGTGGAGCTATGGAATTATCGCACTTCAACAACAAAAGCAGCATGCGACTGCGCATGGAAATCAACAAACAAAAGCGACAAATGCACAGCTACAACAACGACAGAAACAACAGCAACAACAACGGCAGCAACAATGAAGCAGCAACAATAACTACAACGCCTGCGCCTCTCACACTGCCCCGCCCACAACGCCAGTTTACATATCGTTCATGCGTGGCACTTTAATCAAGCAGAGCCGTTGAGAGGCTCAGCCATATACATAGTATTTGCCCAACAATAAAGTAACAACAACGAGGCGATTGGCAAATGCCCTATGAAAAGAAAAAATGAATTAATATCTGATAAATATCTGATAACTTGGCCTACTTATGCAGCTTAGTTCGCGAATTAGCAAACTTTCAAAAAGAGTTATCGCAAAATCTACCCATTCAATAAGCACACGTTGCATTTCACAAATTACAGGGTATTATAAAGTAGGCAACGCTAAGTGATTGCAACGGCAACGGCGCAAAAATCGCATAAATCTTGGCCTAAGGCATGGAACAGGCAGCGAAGACGGCGACGCTTGCCTGGACTTGGGATAGCAGCAGCAGCAGCGGCGGCGGCCGCAGACAACAGCAGAAAAGAGTCAACGCGTTTTGGCAAAAAGGCGGGCGTGGCCATGGCCCTGGCACACACACACACACATGCACGCAAGCGCACACAGACAGGAAAGATTCAGCTGCAGACGACAAAGTTTGAATTTCGCCACGCAAATATGTAGCTACGTTCAATTTTCATGCCTCTCTTGTTTATTATTAATTTTATTTTTCTTTTTTTTTTAATTTATATTTTTATTTTTTTTTTGCAATAGTTTTGATTTTTCTGTTGATATTCGCAACTTTTTTTTATTTTTAACGGGGGCGGGTGTTGCGTTGGCGTTTGACGCTCGGTGCGACCTTTGAAAGAATTTTTTTAACGAAACGCAGCCAAAACGGGTTTGCAGCAAATATGAGAAGCAACAGAAGAAGAAAACACAACAACAACAAAAACTCGAAGGCAAGTGACAAAACATGGTCTGATTGGCATAAGTTCTTATTGGCTCGAGCGGGAGGGGTGGTGTTCTTATCAGCAAGCGCAACTGTAAACTCTAGTTGTTTTTTTTTTTTTTTTGTATATTTAGATTTTGCATTCAGCTCGGCTCACATAACAATTGTGGTGATAAAGCATATAAAGCATAACCAAACAAGAACAAAGAAATTAAATGTAATGCGAGACAGCAGAGAGTGTGAGCAAGAGAGAGAGAGAGAGAGAGAGACGGGGTCAATATGTATGCCAAACTTACCACAAGTGCCGTTGATTGAGCAATTGAAGCAATGACCGATCGAAGCGCGTTCAACAAACGAAATTAATAACAACAAATCACTTTCGTTTAAGCGGCGCGCACGCTCCACAACGGCAACGGCGGCGATAACAATGACTGCGACGCGACCGGCTTTGACACCATTTGCATACTGCTCTGCGCGAGTAGCAGGCAAAAAAATATATTATAAACAATTCCGCGTAGAAGGCTCAGCTGTGCTCACACGCACACACACACACACACACTCATGTGAGCTCAAACATATGAGGACTTTACACACACACACACACAGGCAGGCGCAACAGGCGGCGTTTTGATTTGCAGAATTTCCGGAACAACAAGTGCACTTATTGCTTTAGTTTGACTAGAAATGTATGGCAACTAATGTAGGCGCGTTAAATGGTGTCCAATTTCATAATACTAATAATATATTATTACTAATATTAAGCGCGCTGCTCTGCTCTTGAGTGCTGTAAACCCGCCGACGCGACGTAACTTTGAAACGCGTATCGATTAATTAGCCATACGATAGAAGCCTGTACTGATATCTGATATCGATGCTGTGTTAAGCCAGTATTATCGAACAGCCACCACATTAGGGCTTAAGTGTTGCACTAAATTATCGATCGCGGATTTTTAACATTTTAAAATTGTCATATAAAAAAATATTTCAATGCATTAATTAATAAACAGCTGTTGCAATAACTTTATATTTGAATGCTATTACAAAACTAGCTTTCCACATATTACAGTTTTTAAATAAATAATTTTCTACCAAATCAAATGCAAACTTTTTCAAATACTGTGCACTTAATTTAATAAGCTTTATAGTTTAAGTTAGTAGTGAACAAAATCAATGACAATTTAAATGCGCGCCCTTAGCAATAATTACGATACTTCAACCCCTTAGTTCTTTTTCTTCTCGCTAGCAGCAATTCGCCAAGCACCCACAATGTAACGCAGCCAGATCATAAACAAATCGCTGCCCATTTGCAGCCACGACCAAAAAGGCGATAATTTCGAGCCATCGATTTCGGTCCATCGCACCGCAACCTCCGTCATGGGCAGGTGCAGACGTTCAGCCAAGTAAAGCAACTCCACATCGAAGGCCCAGCGTTCAACGTGCAAGCTATTGAACAACTTGCGGGCGGTGGCACGGGTGAAGAGCTTAAAGCCACACTGGGTATCCCGCACAGATCGCACCGCAAATATCCAGACGAGCGTATGGAAGCCATGCATCAAGATAGTACTACACAGTGGATCAAACAATATATATCAATGAAATTCATGGAATAAAAGTTTTTGCCCATTGACTTACCGCAAAAAGCTGCGCTTGGCAATGGACTCATCTTCCAGGTGAGCCCTCGAGCCAATGGCTATGCCATCATGTCGCCACTCTGGTGCCAAGCTATCCAAAGCCTCCGCTAGCTTCTCATAGTCTGCGAATTTGGTGGCACCATCCGCATCCGCGAAGAGCAGCTGACGACCGCGTGCACTTAGCATGCCCAGTCGTACGGCTCCACCTTTGCCACGATTCTCCACCAGCTCCAGCACACGCAACTTATTTGAGCCATGCTTCTTGGAGTATTCGAGAGCCACAGAGACTGTTGAATCGCTACTGCCATCGCTAACCACAATCACCTCGTAGCTGAAGTGCGGCTGGTCTTTAGCCTTCTGTGCTAGATATGCCATGCACTCATCTAACATAGCGGGTACTATCAAAACAACAAAATCATGTGATAATTAGTCATGGCAAAACTTTTATCGTATATGGGCAAACCTACATCGCTGCTCCTCATTGTAAGCCGGCACAATGACGCTTAGCTCCAAGGTGGGCGAGTCATCTAAACTGGGAAATTCAATAGTTTTAATTGTGTCAGTATCCAAATAGTATTTTTCATCCTTGTGGCGTATTATAAGCGGATAAGGCTTGGATTTGTACAACAAAGCCAATATTGCCTGCAAAAATATTTAAGAAAATAAGAGAAAAAAAAACAAGAAATGGTTATCAATCATAGGCCGATTATCAATCATCGCTATTATTTACATACCAACGAGGCGGCTGCACCGACACCTCCCAACAGATAGCAGGCCACTTGCAGCAGTTCGATCAACATATTGTTAGCTATTTATATGTTAATTAAACTAATGGCTATCTGTGGCAAAACATAACTTTTTGAATTACCGCAAAATTTCGGATAAATAGCCACGTATTTTGTGTCAACTTTGCGTTAGCTGCAGTTGATAACAAATTGACGACCATCAACATAGACTATCGAAACACAAGGTATCGATGCTTTATAGCAATAATGCTGCCAGACTGTTAATGCAGTAAGCTACGAAAAGTTGCGCTTAAATTGAAATTGAATTGTTTAGACCTAGCTTTAATTATTGTTTTTATAATTTTTCGGCATGTGATGTTATTTTTGTCAATCAAAATGTAACTAAATATGGATATTGATTTTGAAAGAGTACAATTTGGTTTGTTATTAAATATTAAAGTAAGCACAATTGATAGGTCAGTGGCTATCGATATTTATAGCAATAGTGCTGTCAGATTCCTGCTAAATAAAAGTGAAAGTTTTTCGTTAAATTTGAAACTAAGTTGGTCCAAGCTTGCTTTTAATAGAGGGTTTTAAATGTTTTTCCCGCATTGGTCTGATTAGTAAAGATTTAAGTGCAGCTAACTGACCTAGCGCAACAGGTGTTTTGATGTTTATCTTAGCTGGCATTTACTGCGCCTGCGCTGTCTGCCAACAACCAGCTAGATACACACTTGAGCAATTTTTCAGCAACGTCTGTTTTTTATTAAACAAAATGTTTATGTAAATTGTGCTAGTGAAATTTAATAATTAAAAAAAATGCACTTGTTATTAGTATTTGTGTGCTATTTGGCTTTGGCCAGCTGCAACGTTTTTAACTTACATTTACAGGCAAATGTCGGAGAACTTTTTACGTTTAAAATCGAGCCGCAGCTCTTCAATTGGACGCATCAAGTAATAAGCGAACAATTTCGCTATCGACCCTCGCTGCAGCATTATCCCGATTTGCCCAGCTGGATGCGATATATGTATAGCCACGAATATCATGCAGGCTTCCTCTACGGCACGCCTCCCGTTTCAGCTGCTGGGAAGACTCTGAATCTCGACGTGATTGCATTAAACAGGCAAAATTATGAGACTCGTCAATTGGTCATCTCGATGTTTGTGGCGCATAAGTTCATCACGCCCAATGTGGTCCAGATGAAGATAGACAATTTGAATTGGGTGCATTTGATGGATCCGGGACGTGTGGAGAACTTACGCAACATATTCCGCAAGGACCTCTGGCCGGACAGCAAGGACGACTTGATTGTTGTCTTCATGGAGTCCGCCATTAAAATGGGTGGACGGCTGCCGTTGCGACCACAGCAGCGCGAGGGGTGAGTTTGAAGTGTTGTCAAATATTCCAAATAACTTCTATATGGATCCGTTGCAGCGTCATTGTGCACGTGGGCAGCTTTGCTCAATTCTCGCCGCGTCTCAAGGAGCTGCAAGAGGAAGTGCGTCCATTGTATAAGCTGCCCTCCTGCACATACAAACGGACCTCGGTGCAAAAGATCTTCGAAAATGTTGGCTTCAAGCTGGATTGGTGCGCCTTCAAGATGGTCGGCAGCGAATCACCCACCGAGGTGCTCTACCACAACAACCATGGGCGTGGCAAGGAGCAGCTCAAAGAGCATCGGCAACAGCAGCAGCAACGCGAAAAAGACCGCTGGCTGAGCATACCGCGCGAGGATGTGCCCATTCGTAATTATATTGATGAATTTGCCTTCGCCTTTGCCATTCCCGGCATGATCTTTGCCGTCCTCATGGGCATCTTGTCTGCCGTGCTCTGCTTCCAGCATCAGAAATTGTGAGTCCCAAGGGTAAAGTAGATAACTTCACTAAGATTCATCAAATATGTGCACTTTTATCAGGTATATACAGGTGTGGTCAGAAAAATAGTAATGTGAGCGAAATGTTGAACAGGTCAGAAAAATAGTAGTGGGACAGCAAAATTCTATGATAAACATATTTTTCGGTTTTTTTTTTATTTGATTTTTTATAATTTTAATACATAACTCTTCTTTCTGGTTTTTTAATACTTTTAGTTTTTTACAATATATAAATGTAAATGTTTTTTTATTGTTTTTGTTTTTCTATAATTTTTAATGCATAAGGAACGCTTCTTTCTTATTTTTTAAATTTATTTAATTTTCTTTAATATATAATATATATATAAAAAAATCTCTTTCTTGATTTTTCCCACAACTTATTTTTAATATATTTTATTTATTTCATTTCTGTATAAGAAATTTACTTTTCTTTTTCTTCTTTTCTCTTTTCTTCTTTTATTGTTCCCTTTAGTTACGATCCGCAATCTGAGTTATTTTTTGAAAATATTTTCAATATATGCGAAGAGTCTTGTGCTCCAACGCCCAGCGATTCGGATGTTGATGAAGACAGGTGACTCCAGATTTTTAGTATTTATTTAAATTTTAAAATATTTTTATAAAGAAATATTAAATATTATATATATATATTTGATACCTGCTCCCTTGCAGCGCTGTCCACATAGAATATCCCATGTCGTCCACTATGCAAATGGTTCCGTGCTCGGACACAAAGCCCATGCAGTCGGTGACAACGCTGAAAAGCCTCAAGGATCCGAATTTGCTGCTAGACAACACCAGCATGCGTTCGCAGAGGTTTGTAGCTTGTGTACAATACCTTTCAATACGACTTTATCATGCCTTCTCAAATTGCAGTCCGAACAATAGCTTATATCAGTTGGATACGGGCGCCTCGGGCACCTATGCCCGTCCCAAGCCACCGCCGTATAAGGGCGGCACTTTGCGTCGCAGCGGCGTGGACATTTGACAAACATCGCCGCGAGTGCTCTATTGCTAAAGGCGCTACACAGAACTCAAAAAGCAATACACAACGAAATATCAACTACAATTACAACATTTGGAGCACAATTCACGTATATAGCACAACTTGTGCATATCATAGCCGCATCGAATATTGCATATATATCAAATATCTTACATTAGGCGTTGCAAATTTAGTTTAATTTTTAGCTCTGTTGCAAATAAATAACCATTTTAATGGGTAGTTAACGTGCAACCGTTGTTGTTTTCACAATATGTTTGAAATGCGCGCCTAATTCTATTAGGCGTGCATACTTGCCATTCACAGTGCAACGTGCGAGTTGCAACGTTGCCCCTGTGCAGCTGAGGAATCAACATTAATTTTATGAAAATGATTAAGATCAGTTATAGATATAGCTCAATTAATTGGTATTCATTATTTTATTACCAATGTAGTGAACTTACCATAATTGTCAATCTCAAGCAGTTTTTCCACACAAACAACAGCTAGAATATTTAAAAAGCCGCGCCTTGAATCAGCTCCGCCCCATCTGCATATTTGCCATTCACATTTCTGCACGTGCACTCAGTTCAACTGATAAACAATTTTTTTGCGGTGAAAGTCGTGGCCTTATCGCTTTCTATTTTCTATCAATATTTTTTATTAAATTATTACGTATCACACAAAATGATGTTGACATTAATTGGCTCCCTGGAGGAGCTAATTGAGCAGCACAAAATCAATCTAATTCAAGTGATTTTCATCGTTTTCATTGTAACGATCGTTCTACTGGGCAGTTTAATGACCCTTGTGGAGTCCCATCTGCCCAATAGCATACGTCAATCATTTCGCTACGGCAAACATAGTCATAAGGGTGAGACAGATGTACTGGTCAATCAATTAGAAGTGCCCAAGGCCTGGTTCAGTCATTTCTATGTGTTCGCCCTTGGCTGGTCACTATTGGCGCTCTACTTAATCAGCAATTCCATCTGGAGTCAAGCAACAGCACCGGAGTACGTGCTGCGCTTTTTGGATTTCATGTGTGGCGGTCGCAGTCAACGCCAAGTGCAGGTGGACTCCAATACCGCACTGCTAGGCACCCTGCTGCTTACTTTGCAGTGCGTACGTCGCTTCTACGAGACGAACTTTGTGCAAATCTTCTCCAAGCGCAGCAAGATGAATTTATCCCATTATGCTGTGGGATTCATACACTATTTTGGAGCCATAGTCGCGCTGCTGGCCAACACTGCGGGCTTTGTAAGGGGTTCAAAGCCAGCGTCCTTTACGCTCTCCAAGATCGGTCTCCTCCAATCAGTCTATGTGCTCATCTTCCTCTTCGCCTGGCTGCAACAATACACCAGCAATATGTTGCTTGTGAATCTGCGCAAGAATGCCAAGACGGGCATTGTGCAGACGGAGGAGCACTTGCTGCCCAAGGGAGGTTGGTTCAATTGGATATCCTCGCCGCACATGTTCTTCGAAGTGGTCATGTACTACTGCCTCGCCGATCTGTTCACACCAATCATCACTTGGAAACTGATCTTCCTGTGGGTGGCCAGCAATCAGACGATCAATGCCCTGCTCACCCATCAATGGTACAAGGAGAACTTTAAGGACTATCCTAAGAGGCGTCATGCCATTATACCCTGGCTACTGTAGAATGAATTGATATTTTATTGATTTTTAAGTGGTTTATTTATTAAATGTGTTTTTTAGTGATCATTGTGTCGCTTTTATATTTCTTTTGGAATTTGAACTATATATAAAACGTTAATAACGTTCCACTTCAACTTCTTTTGGGGCGTCAGTTTTTACTTAAACAAGAAACTGCAAGCGAAAAAGATCAAAATAAAGCTCTTGGTCAGGTTATGATCAGAGAGAGGGATAGAGAGAGACTTACCTATATGGATAACCCTGCGCCTTGGAACGGAATACGGATAGCAGAAATGAGAAGAATACCGTTAAAAGTACTAGACCGGCCATCGCCATCATGCGATTACGATTGTGAGCCTTCGGTGTGCCCGATTCGATTAACAGAATCATGCCCAGCACAATCATGGCATCTGTAAAGACGTGAAGTGAGTAATATAGAATAATCGATATTAATTGGGCAACTAATCGACACTCACTCAAAAACATGACAATGTAGGTCTCCACGACCAGTTGACCCTGGGATGAGCCGTGTATGTAGGCAACGCCACCATTTTGTGTCTTATGCACCAGCGGCGGTCCACGTATGTGATTCCACATTTGGCCCGAGATCATGGCGAAACAGAAGAACAGCGCCACTGCACCCCACAAATTTTTGTTGTACAAAAATTCCAGATTGTTACGACGTATATACAAGAAGCTGCCCACCAGAGCAACGAGAGTAATCATGGCCACTGTGCCCGAATAATTTGGTGGACGGAATACGCGTATTGTAATATCCGTGCGTTCGGCCACAAATTTAGCAATCGAATCAGCAGCAAAACCAACACGATGTATATCCATAGTATCCGCACCCTTTGGCTTGCCCTTGGCCGGGAAATGCATAAAAACGGGCGCCGTATTTAGGCGCAACATTTGAAAGACATCGGAGCCATCATCAAAATCGACCATGGCGAAAAACATCTTATTGGAGTAGATGGGCGAGAAGCGATACGAGTTGGCCACAATGCTAAATTCGTCGTGGGCATGGCGACAAATTTGGCATTGGCGAGAAGGCGCCAGCGCCGTTAGCATCACAATCATTGAGTAGTTGCGCGGCGTATTTTTGACGTACTCGCGGAATTTGGCTCCATTGAAACGCAACAGGGGCTTCTTCATGTTCATATCCACCAGATTCTGAACCTTTTCCGACAGCGACAGACCTGTCTGTAATTCAATAAACAAACCATGTTTACATCATTTCAAGGAGGCTTGCCGGCAAGCTGGGGAATCGGAACCGGAACCGGCCTTATGATTCGATGTGACGTGGCCCATCGAGAGGCGTTCTGTACATACCTTCTGTTGTTTGCTTTGTGCGGCAACAAATAGTATGCAGCCGACTAACGCTATAAGCGCGCACAAGAGTGTCTTGTGCAGCAGCTTCATTTTGCAAGTATTTTTATGTTCCAAATTTTTCACTAGTTTAAAGCAAAATTTCAGCGTTCGTTTAATGTAGAACAAAAAAAAATTTTTTTGTAGCAGCTGATTGTGAATGGCAGCTGAGTAATGGCGTTGCCAGACTGTTGTTACGCTTCTTCTTCTAGTCACTGATATGAACTAGTGATGGTGCGTGCCTAACATCGCATAGCATGTACGTGTTAATGTTGTCCCGCTTACATCTCCATCGTCAACTATTCGCGTTGTCGAGACGCGTTGGTCGACTATTTTTTATTTGCCTTTATTTTTAATTTAAATTAAGCATTAATTTATTTTAGTGTGCTGCAGACGCACTGTTTGTAATGAGTGATATATTGAAGAGCTCACAAGCGCGTTCGCGTAAGCGTAGAGTGCTGCTGGCCAAAACGGTGAGTGGGCGTAAATTTTCAGCTCTGATTTTTATGAATTTTTAAAAAAATGTTTTTTTAATTAAAATATATAGTTTGGCTTGTCTAGCGTTGATGAACTGAGTAAGGTGCTGGGCAATGCAGAAGATAGCAATAACTATGCCGGCGTTGGTGGCAGCCGGCAGCTCAATGCTGCGGGTCAAAGGGACGAGGAGGAAGGCTCCGGTGGCGGCGCTTCGTCCTCCAAGAAAACACCAAACGAGATCATCTACAGAGATTCCTCGACATTTTTGAAAGGCACTCAGTCTTCCAACCCGCACAATGATTACTGCCAGCATTTCGTGGACACCGGTCAAAGGCCACAGAATTTTATACGTGATGTCGGTCTGGCTGATCGCTTCGAGGAATATCCCAAGCTGCGAGAGCTGATCAAGTTGAAGGACAAACTTATCCAGGACACAGCATCGGCGCCTATGTATCTGAAAGCAGATCTTAAAACGTTGGATGTCAAAACATTAGGCAGCAAATTTGATGTTATACTCATTGAGCCACCGCTTGAGGAATATGCTCGAGCAGCGCCGGCTGTGGCGACAGTGGGCGGAGCGCCACGTGTGTTCTGGAACTGGGATGATATACTCAGTGAGCTGCACAATTGAAGCTCATTATATAATTTTATATAATAGTCGTTATATATTTATAGATTTGGATGTTGGCGAAATAGCCGAACATCGTTCGTTTGTCTTTCTGTGGTGTGGCTCATCGGAGGGCTTGGATCAGGGTCGGAATTGCCTGAAGAAGTGGGGCTTTCGTCGCTGCGAGGACATTTGCTGGATACGCACCAATATCAATAAGCCTGGCCACTCCAAGCAGGCCATACCCAAATCGGTTTTCCAACGCACCAAGGAACACTGCCTGATGGGCATCAAGGGCACCGTTCGACGTTCCAGCGATGGCGACTTTATACACGCCAATGTGGACATTGATCTAATTATATCTGAGGAGGAGGAATTTGGTAGTTTTGAGAAGCCCATCGAAATCTTTCATATCATTGAACACTTTTGCCTCGGTCGTCGACGTTTGCATTTGTTTGGTCGCGACTCGAGCATACGGCCCGGTTGGCTAACCGTCGGACCCGAACTGACGAATTCCAATTTCAATGCTGAACAATATCAGACCTATTTTGCGGATGCCACAGCCACCGGCTGCACCAGTCGCATCGAGATGCTGCGACCAAAGAGTCCGCCGCCAAATAGTAAAGTTTTGCGTGGCCGAGGACGCGGTTTTCCACGAGGACGTGGCCGACCCAGATAATAATCACGGATTTGCATGTATTTTCTATAATTAAGTGCGATTTTGTCCACATTCAATTGATCTGGCATATAGCTATATATATATATATATATATATATATGTGCTCTACAGCGGGACTAAGCTTAAGTTTCAAGTCAATCTATACTTTGTGTACACTTTCTAAAATTAGGATTAAAGCTAAAATAAAAAAGAAACTAATGCTGCAAACTGGGATGTTGATTTAGATGTCGCATATAAACGTCTAGCTCATCCTCGTCCTCATCCTGCGCAGCTTCAGTAGCAGCAACTGGATCATCTTCATCACTGGACTCAAAGTAGGCGTCCTCTTCATCTCTTTCAATTTGCTTTAGATCATCCAGCTGCGCGTTATCATCGACGGCTGTGTAATCGAAATCCGTGTCCTGGCCACTGAGAAAACGCTCCTTCATCAAGCCCATAAACTCGTTTCGCAACAGCTCCCTTTCACCTGGATTATAGTACTCCGCTGTGACTATTCGATTGAGTGGAGTTGATGGGGTTTGGGTATTTCGACTGGAAGAGCAGGCCACGGGCTCATCATCGTCGAAACCGCCCCATTGCTGGCGGCATGCAGCGGGTACTTCGCAGTCTACGTTGGCTGTAGGCGTCTCATCCATATCTGTGCTGTTGTCTACCTGTTGCTGCAGCAGCTCATCCCGCTGCTTCTGCTCCAGCGTATGCATCAATATGCCTGAGAAGCTAGTGTTTCTTACATCGTAACTATCTCGTTGTTTCTTCTCCTGTTCCGTGAGATATTGGCCGATCAGTTCCTGATACAGTTCTGGTGCACGCTGCATCATTTCGTGCTCGCTGAAGTATTCTCCCTCCTGCAACAGCTGCTGCATGGCATGATATCTTCGATTCTTAATGCAAATGGCACGGGAAAGGAGCTTCCTTTTGAAGTCATCGAGCAGCAGGCAAATCTCCTCAAGACTTTCATCGGGTTTGATGGGTTCTATTACACCCACAGACTGAAAATCGCTTAATTGTTGCTCGTTTAGATAACTGCCAAATCGTATTAGGAAATTTTCACGATTTTTCTGAAATGCATCCTGTGCAATTTGTTGCTTTTCTTCCAAATTTAACTCAGGATCATCGATTTGTTGAGACTTAAATATTATATCTGTATTCTCGGCAAGTGCTTTGAATATATCCACAAGTTGATTTGGCAATTCAACCACTTCAGAGTTGTTTTCGCCACTCGCGGTCTCCGTTTGTGTCATTTTATGAAATTTAATATTTGTAAACAAATGCTTCTTCTTACAGTCTTGCATTCGCAATGGAGCTGTTCAGTAATTTAAACCGCTGAACTTGTTCAGTTCATTAGCTCACTCATTCATCAGCAACTGAGCTTGTTCAATAATTCTGGAATAATTTTTTAATTACTTCAATGAGATATAGCACTTGATCAGCTATTAAAAAGCCATTCAATTTGCTTAATATTTTTGCTAACCAGTTAATCTACTATTTTTTAATAAAAAAATTTTTTATTCAGCAATTCACTTATTCACTATTAATTCCATTTAGATTCGTGTAAAGAATAAAAAGTGGTTTAATATACAAATTAAAGCTTATTTTAATTAATGCATTATAGAAATATAGGTAATTTTCTGGTGACCGCCCATAATATATTTTCGAAGACATTAACTTTTTAAATGTATCCATCAATCTGAACTTTAAATGCCAACGTGCAAATGCTTGATAGCGATAGCACACAAAAACATCGATAGCTTCATGTCGCTTAGAGTTCAAACTATCATTCACGAGTGAACATCGCAGCTGTTTATGTAGGATTTTTTTTCGCCGCGCCAGCTGTTTGTATTAGTTATAAACAAGAGCGGCGATAGCTAATTACTAACGCGCAATCTGGACAATAAACGATTTTCCACAATAGCATTTATCACTGTGTCGGCGGGCTGTGCCGCGCTCGTTTTTTTTTTGTTCAACTGCGCGACAAACGCAAATGATGACTAAGACACTAAGCTGTGTGAAAAAAAGAACAAATTTCAAAAGCGCCTTTGTTTACGCACATTAAATACGGAAATACCATGTCGGACACTGATTGGAATTTCGCCTGGAATTGGACACATTTCTGTCCGACGGGTCTTAAACCGTTTGCCAACGATACCAACGATCTGTTGCCCTGCTTCCAGAAAACGCTGCTCCAGTTACCCGTCTACACAATTTTTGCAGCCATATCCGCCTACAATTTTGGCCATCATACGCAGCAGATAATACGCAATGGACTCCAGTTGCAAATGCTATCATTCCGTATACTGTTCAGTATTATATTGGCAATGTTACCCGTATCGAAGATATTCGTATTTCATCGGGCTGGCATCGATTTGTATGCTGTCGACATTTTAGTTGTCAGCGCCGAGTGCATCATGTGGGTAGTTCACTGTGGTAAGTACCCAACAAAGGTATTGCGGTTGTAGTCTAACTCTATGGATAAATTGGTTTCAGGTTACCTGCTGACTGCGCGGCATTATGGCCAGCTGAGTCATCGTGGTCCTTTGTTAGTGAATGTCTTTTGGCTTACGGTCGTTGTACTTGATGGCGTTTGGTTGCGCACTAGTCGTCACTTTGAGTGGTGGCCATGGAGTTTAGCTACGTTGTTGTGTGATCTTTGTTATGCAGCCACACTGGTGCCCAAAGGCAATGCCATTTACTGTGCCACACCTTCGGGCAATAGAGATCGAGAGCAGGAGGCGTTGCTGACCAATCGCTATACCTATTTCCATTTTGAGCTGAATGAAGCGCTGCTTGGCCATGCCCAGGATGAGGCCAGTTGGCTGTCACGTTTCGTTTTCCACTGGGTGCAGCCACTCATAGGCAAAGGTGTTGCCGGCAAGCTGCGTCGCATTGAGGATTTGTTCGATCTGCCCGACGCGCTGAACATTACGCGGCTCAGCGAACGATTGCATCTGGCTCTGTCGCAATCGCAAAGCGTCTTTCGTGCGCTGCACAAGTGCTTCGGCTTCGAGTTCTATTTGATTGGTCTGCTGCGATTGGTGGCGGATATTTCCAGCTTTGCGGGCCCATTGCTATTGGGCGGACTGTTGCGGCAGGATGGATCAGAGATGGATCAGAAAGCATATTACTATGCGCTCGGCCTGTTCGGGAGCACCTTGCTATCGGCATTGTGTGGCTGTCATTTTGATTGGCGCATGGCCATGGTCAGCATGAAGATGCGCGTGGGCGTTGTCAACAGCATCTATCGCAAAGCCTTAGAGGCACGCGGTGTACGTGAATCCCGACCAGATATGCTGAATTTGATGTCCACGGATGCGGATCGTATTGTTAACTCATGTATTAGCTTCCACTTCTTTTGGAGCATACCCTTCAAGCTGTTCACCACGCTCTATCTACTTTATCTACAGCTGGGCGCCGCCTTTTTGGCTGGCGTCATCTTTGCCGCCCTTTTAATACCCATCAATCGGTGGCTAGCGAAACGCATTGGCATATATTCCACAGGCTTAATGACTGCCAAGGATGCACGTTTGTCAGCTACGACGGAGACTATGCAAGGCGCTAAGCAAATCAAAACCAATGCCTGGGAGCCAATATTCATTACTAAAATCCGTTCACTCCGTACCGAGGAGCTGAGATTTTTGTCCAAGCGCAAATATCTAGATGCAATGTGCGTTTACTTCTGGGCAACCACCCCAGTGCTCATGTGCCTGCTCACCTTTGGGGTATCTGTGCTGCTAGGCAATCCCTTGATTGCCTCGACGACCTACACAAGTGTTGCCCTGCTCTACATGCTGATTGGCCCATTGAATGCCTTTCCCTGGGTGCTCAATGGTCTGATCGAGGCATGGGTATCCTTGCGACGCGTTCAACAGCTAATGGATGTGCCCAATTTGGATTATTCAAGCTACTACAATCCTATCATGCGTAACAGTGCAATTGGAGACGCCACGCCCAGTGTGCTGAGAATAAAAGGCGCCCAGTTTGTACATGATACAGAGCACAGCGATACGGAGAGTGAGACAACCATAACCCAGTTTCGTCTCAGTGATATCAATTTGGACGTCAAGGCGGGTCAACTAATCTGCATTGAGGGCCCAGTGGGCGGAGGAAAGAGCACTCTGCTCACAGCCATCATAGCCGGACTACAGTGCGTCAATGGCGAAGTGTGCATT
This sequence comes from Drosophila anceps, assembly GCA_035045945.1. Classification (NCBI taxonomy): domain Eukaryota; kingdom Metazoa; phylum Arthropoda; class Insecta; order Diptera; family Drosophilidae; genus Drosophila; species Drosophila anceps. The sequence continues at coordinate 5,590,973 of JAWNON010000190.1, forward strand.
CAGGATTTAACCAACGGTTTTGGCTATGTGCCTCAATCACCGTGGCTGCAACGTGCCACCATACGCGACAACATCGTCTGGGGTAGCCACTTTGATGAGCAGTGGTACAAGACGGTGCTGCATGCTTGCGCCTTGAACGAGGATATACGAACGCTGGGCGGCGATCTGATAGGCGTGGGCGAAAACGGACGGACGCTGTCCGGCGGACAAAGGGCGCGAGTTGCGTTGGCCAGAGCTGTGTACCAGGACAAGAAGAGTAAGTTACTGCCTTTGAAATTTGCTTAAATCTAAGAGTTTTCTTTCATATCCATCCAGTTTATCTGTTCGACGACGTTCTCTCCTCCTTGGACGCTCACGTGACCAAGCATATTATACGCCACTGTCTGCTGGGTCTGCTTAAGCAGAAGACGCGCATTGTCGTAACGAGGAGCACTCAACTATTCTTCCATGCAAATCAGATATTGCATGTTAGAGACGGGCAACTGCGACCCAGTGACTACATGACAGAGAGCATTGATCTGAGCGAGGAAGAAGAGGAAGAGGACGAGGATGCTAACAAATTGCTGCGTCGCTCTTCCATTGAGCTGGCCAATGTGACAGCAGACGAGGATAAACGTAGTGTGGATAGTCTATTGCTGGAGGAATCACGTGAATTTGGACATTTATCGGGCAATGTGTTTTCCTGCTATTGGAAAGCTGTCTCGGCACCACTGGCTTTAACTGTGCTGCTGTTTGTGCTGCTCATGCAGCTGACACGCAATCTGAGCGATGCCTGGCTGGCGCATTGGGTCACCGAGACGACACTGGATGGCCATACGAATGATACAACGCTGCAGCATCAGCTGATACGACCTGGGGCATCTGGCAATGACAGTGCTGCAGCGCATACAACGGGCTTCTATTTGGGTATATTTGCAGCGATTGCTGTAACCAATTCGTTGGTCACACTTACGCGTGCCTTTCTCTTTGCCTATGCTGGCATCAAGGCGGCTATCTACATACACGAACAGCTTTTAAAGCGCGTTATGTTTGTGAGTAAATTGATGCTGATGATGCTCAATCCTATTGTATTGATATATCTCAATTTCTTGCAGGCCAAGTTCAATTTCTTTGATATCACCTCTGTTGGCCGCATACTCAATCGCTTCTCCTCGGACACTAACACGGTGGATGACTCGTTGCCCTTCATACTAAACATTCTGCTAGCACAGCTGGCGGGTTTGGTGGGCGCATTGTGTGTCAGTCTTTACGCCATGCCGTGGCTGGTGTTGGTTGTCATACCCATGGTGCCGGTTTATTTGAATCTGCAGCGACGCTATCGCCATGCCTCGAGGGATATTAAGCGTTTGTCGAGTAACGCCATGTCTCCGCTGTACACTCACTTTACGGAGACACTGCAGGGCCTGTCCACAATACGCAGCATGCGCGCAAGTGCGCGTTTTCAGCGCGATTTCCAAGGCAAACTGGAGGAGAGCACCAAAGCGCAGTTGTCGGCAGCAGCTGCTCAGCAGTGGCTGGCATTGCGTTTGCAAATGCTGGGCGCACTGTTAGTGGGCGGCGCTGGTCTCGTAGCGGCCATAACGGCCTCGCATACCACAAATCCTGGCCTGGTTGGTCTGTGCATTTCATATGCTTTATCCATAACCGGACAGCTCGGCGATCTGTTGCATGCTGTTGCCGAGACAGAACAGGAGCTGATTGCAGTGGAGCGTGTGGATCAGTATTTGCAACTGGAACCGGAACAGAATGCAGAGGGTAATGCCGATCCACCATTTGGTTGGCCCACACAGGGTGTGCTCAGCTTTAAGAATGTGCAGCTCAGCTACAGAGAGCATCTGTCGCCCGCTCTGCATGACATCAGTTTCGAAACGGAGGCATTCGAACGCATTGGCATTGTGGGACGCACTGGAGCTGGCAAGAGCTCTGTGCTGGCCGCACTGCTGCGTGTTGCACCACTTAGCCACGGTGACATCTATCTGGATCAGATGAATCTGAAGACTTTAGCATTAAATGTGCTGCGTGAACGCATTGGCGTGATTACGCAGGAGCCCTTCCTTTTTGAGGGTAGGTTTCTAACAGTTATTACATGCCCAATCATGACTAAAGCACATTTTTACTCTACAGGCACTGTGCGTGAGAATCTGGATCCTAGTCACAAGTATTACGACTCTGAGATCTGGCATGCCATCAAGAATTCGGCAGCCGCCACGCTGCTCGTCCAACAGCTGGGTGGCCTCGATGGCCATGTCGAAAGTGCTGGGAACAATCTATCTGCCGGACAGCGTCAGCTGCTTTGCCTGGCACGTGCACTGCTCAAGAATGCAAAGGTCGTGTGTATCGATGAGGGCACCTCGTCCCTGGACGATGAATCAGATCTGTGCATGCAACAGGCGTTGCGCAATGCCTTCAAGAGCTGCACCCTGATCTTTATAGCGCATCGCTTGCGTGGCCTGCAGGCCATGGACCGCATCATCGTACTGGACGATGGACGCATCTGTGAGCAGGGCAAGCCGCAAGAGCTGGCGGCCAATGACAGTTCGCTATTCCATAGCATGCTGCAAGCGCAAGACATCAGCTTGCAGGACTTTACTAAAATCGATTAACTATAAAAAGATCTGTTTATTTATTGTTTTTATATAGTAGCGATTACAATATTTTTAATTTTGATTACATATTTAGGTTTTATGTTTATACATTGTATATGTATACCAAATATAATACATGAGTTTGATGCGACAGATCAGTTACAATAATAATAACACTGGCTATATGCATATATACATATTTTGATTCGCCTGTACTGAATCTCATGTTTCTGCATTATCATGGGTTATATAGAGTTGGATTCACATTCGAATTTTTGAATTCTTTTCAAAAACGTCATAAAAAACTTGCAAAAATATTCGTGTAAAACATATCTCAGCATTTTTTTTCCAAAAATTTCCAGCTACTTCGTTTCCGATTTGTTTGTTTTTTTTTTTTTTTAAATTTTTTTTTTTCTATAAAAGTGTTGGTTTAAATAGCATTTAAAAAATATGTTTTCCCTTTTCTTTTGGTTTATGAAACTTTTAGCTTGCTTAAGAAGTTGGAGAGTTTGAAATTGTAGTAACTATTAAAGCCAAACTGATTTTGGAACAACGATTATATTCCACAGCTGAGAGACTTTGTGCCTTAGATATTTTTAGGATTAGTATTGCCAATTTAGCAAGCTAATTACGATTGAACCTCTAGCTTGCTCAATTCAATTCAAAATAAAAAGGAACCTAAAAGCAATTAGGAATTTGGTATGTGCAAAAAGCTTTTGCGATGATGGGAATGATGCTCTCAATTATAACCTCCACTTAAAAAATGAGCAAAAAAAAATTGAAATTGAAAATTGATTTGGATGAAATTATCTAGTTGAACAGCTTCTCGCCGGGAGCTCCAGTAATGTGCTCAAACTGTTTCGGATGGTAGGGTGTCTTGGCCAGCATCTCGTTGATCGAGCGCTCATAGAGAGCGGTGTAAAGACGCAGATCCATGTTGGTATGATCCTGTCGAAAGGTGCAATTATGAGTGAAGTGCATAAGAATTATTAATTTCATATTCATATTAAGAATTATCTTCGGATATTTCCGAAGTTCAAATATTCTTGCAGTGGAAGGCATAATATCTATATATGGTAGATAATTGTAACTTAGCCAAAAATTTATAGTAATAAAAGTATTAGTCTTTCATCGTCATATATTGCGATACTATAAGGAACCTTGATCCCTTCTTCAATCTGCAAGAATATTAAGTAGTAGTATGTTCTACATGATGAGTGATTAGTTGGTTATGTTGCTTAAGGCTTATTAGTCGTGTTATCTATGTATGTATATGAGATTAGTGCCCGATGAGACCAGCGATTAGTACATTAGTCCATATGATGGCAAAACTCATACTAATACCTTGTCCTGGATACGCTGTCCGGCAGCTAAAAACGCAGCAGAGGATTACAGAAACCATTGTGTTTGTTTGTGTTTGAATAGGTGTGAGTTTATGGTTAATACCTTCAGATCACTGCGCACCAAATATATAATGCGTCGCAGATCGTGTATAGCCTGATAAATATGCTGATAGGTAGCGCTCTCACACTTCAGGATAATTGCGCGCACATCAATGAACTCGTTCTGGCATCGCTCGAAGAAATATGGATACTAAAATGAGCCGAAACAATAAAATTGATAATGGTGAATTGGGTATGATGATGGTTATAAAACGTACAATGATAATAATAGAAATAATAATACTAATAATGATACTAATAATAAATAACAAGTAAAGTGAGATTGACAATGCTAATGACAATTACACCTAACTTCTTGTTATACGATTATACTTATAGCTGAACACTGTAAGGTATGAACTCACATAGTTGCGTGTAAACTGCTTTTGGAAGAATCGATCTATATTTTGCAGTTGCATAATGCGATTGCTCAGCTCATAGAGTCTGCGCGACATCTCGCGACCCATGACTGTTGCATAGGGTTTGGCATCGCCGTGACGACACTGTGTGGCCTTTAGCTTGGGCGTTTGAGTCTTAAGTTCAGATCTGAGCTGCTCGTGTGGCACCTGCTGCTGTTGTTGGTTCTGGTTCTGGTTCTGCTGCTGACGTTGATGCTGTTGCTGTGCCTGCTGCCGGGCATGCGAAGTCTGCGAGTTGGACTTCCAGACATTGGGTGCATTCTGTGGTGGTGGCGAGGCATTGACATCCTTCTTGAGCGGCGTATAGGTGCCGGTTTTCAAATAGGTTCCATTGGCATTGACACAGCGTTGCGCCTCCTCCGAATCCTGGACCATGGTGTACAAATAATTCAAATCGGATTTCGAGCGACCGCCTGAGGGTGTTAGGTCCTGCGTCTGCATCGGCGGCTCATTGACATTGACCCTGTTGGGCTTAGTATGATCGTTAGTGTGATCGCTCTTCTTGCTGTTATAGGGGGTGCTAAAGGCGCTCGGACCACGCAAATTATCATTAGTAAGATGCACCACAGCATTCACTGGCAATAGAATTTCGGTGCCATTCAAAGTCTTATTGCTTGAATTGGAATCGCTGCTGTTCTCATTGCCGTTGCTGTTGCTGTTGCTGTTACTGGTATTATTTCCATTGCCATTACAATTGTTGCTAATGTCCAACTTGCTGAAGCTGTTCTTCTGCTTCTGCAGCATACCATCCAAGTTGACAAACGACTTGATGATCATCTCCACAATGGCCAGTGTGCTTATCTGCCAGCTATCGAAGGCGGCCATAAAGCCGCCGGGCAACTCATCCTTGATCTTATTGAGGCCATCGGGTGTATTGTAGACATAGCCCTTAAGAATCACCCACGAGTTGACAATGCGTGTGAATACAAATATGAAATCCTTGACAGCCCAAGCAATGCCCTGCGAATTGATATTCGGAAGTACGCCATCTGGACGCAATAGATCCTGTTTAAGTCGTGCACACAATGTATCCATCTTTTTAAAACACGGGCGCTGGCGATGTGCATTGGCCAGCCGTTCGGCAATGTCGCTGCCCTTGAGCGATATGCGTGTAATATCCTGCAAACGTTGTATGGGCAGGATGACCTCCGAGTTGCGACGATCGCCCTGCTGAATGCTCGGAAAGCCATAGCTTTCAAATGAGCTGCGACTATTAGACGACTCCTTGCTACTAGAATATAATGAAATGTATTTGAAATTAATATATGAAAAGAAGCTGGAGAGAATCGGGATATACAGTTAAGATATGTAGAGATGAAATGTCGCTAGATTTTAGTTAGATATGATCAGGCTGAAGCAGCTGGATCTTAATATAGTAAGATTAAAGTTAGATAGGATCAAGCTGTAGTACTATTATTTGTATACATGCGAACTGAAGCGGATTAGGTTACAATATAGCAAGAAAAATTATAGTTCTTATATGAAATGTAGCTTGATCAAAGCTGATGAGCATCAGAAGAATTAGGATGTACTATTACTAAGAACAACTTATATATGAAATGATTCAAGCTTAAGCTACTAAAATAAATATGTAGACAGAAGCGAATTTAGATCTATATAGAACTTCAGGTAGATAAAAGCTGGAGAGGCTAAGGTTCCACTACTTTCAAATATATAAATACAAAAACCAGCAAGATCTAGGCTGGACAGGAGTGTGCAGTATCACTAAAATACATCTAGAAAAAAGGCATTAATATATGAAATGTTCAGTTGGTCCGAATAATGCTACACTTACCTATCGCTTCTGTTTGCTTGATATATGAGTTTGGCTATTGGCGGTGCATCGCCAATTAAATCAGTTTGTGTGGCCACATCGCAGGTGCGCTTGACAGACGAACGTGTCTGGCATGCATTGTCCTTGGTATAATGGTGTGGACGAGAGTGTGTTGGCTGATAGTGTGGCACATAGATGCCGCCCACGTTGGCCGATGCGGCCGATGAATGTTGCATATACATTTGGCCATATGAGTTCATTGAAGCTGCAACAATGCAACAATACAAAACAAGCCACAATTTCAGTTACCTGATAATAGCTTACCCGAGCTGGCGGCATAGTATTGAACGCCCGGCATGGACATATATGTAAAACGGCCGTGCATCGATGGATAATGTGGTGGTGGTGGCGGCGGCGGCGGCGGTGGTGGTGGTGGTGGTGGCGCTGCTGTTGGAGCCGCATTGCCTCCCATATAAGGACCACGTCCGGTTTGTATAAATACGGCCGGACGTAGCGGTATCGGTGGTGCACTCATTGTCCACGAGCTCTGGGAGACATGCTCCTGAACGAATACATCAGTTACGGCCATACGAGTGCGATCCACATAGGTGTGCTGTTGGTACATGGATTGCTGGCAGAGGGACTCCACAGCAATGGCGGGTACATGATATATAGGTGCATTGTAACCGCAATTCATAATTTCAGCAAATTTACCAAGCAACACACACTTTTAAATAAACTAAATTGAAAATATAAGAAGGGGAATGATAAAGCAAAAAAAAATAAAAAAAAAAAAAACAGATGAGAATGAAAAAAAAACTTTTAGGTTAGCTTTTCTGCCAGCTGTTCGCAATTAATTTTCGTTTGAACTGTACATTGTCAGCCTGAATGTCAATTGTTAATTTAATATAAATAATTGAATTTACTTATTGAATAATGGCTATAGGGAGAAAAAGTATGTGAAAAGTGATTACTCACCTGCGCAAGTCGAGCTGAAAAGAATTTTTGCAACGGACAACAACAATAGCAGTAACGATACGAAAGCGACGGCGCACCGTACATATTTCCGATACCTAGGATGTGTGCAAGTATCGGCCTAGCGACTAAAAGCGAACCGCTTATCGATAGGTTAAAATTCCTATGTGGCCCGTAAGTCCCTATTCTAAAAAAAAAATCGTTGGCAAATAGTTTTAATTCTAAAATAAAATACGATTTGTTTTTCAACGCATAAGTTTACATCGTTTGAATACTCTGCTGAGTTCGTCAGTGTGACACTTAGTGAAAAAATAAGCTGTCATTGTAACAACAAATTGCTAAAAATACGTTATCTTCAAATTTTTAAAAATGATTCCGTTAAATTTGTTTGAGGTTGACCGTGTCGTGCGCAGCGCAATATAAAAATGCGCTATCGACTTAGTTCGATAGTTTTTGTAACCGTCTATTGTGAATATAATGTAAATTGTTTTACCATATGGCTTTCACAGCTGACCGTCAACCAATACTGTTTTTAGTTTTTTTTTTTTATAATTGCTGACTGAATCCTTTTATGAAAAATATATTTAAATATTTTTTTCTTAAATTAAGTTTATTTAGACAAAAAATACTGCTTGAAATAATATTTTACTCGAACTTATCGCTGTTATTTACAGAGCAATGTTATCGTTACTGTTATGCGCATTAGAAGAAGAAGACAAAATTACTTTAGCCGAAAGAGACGAAAATAATCGAAAGAAAATAAATAAAAAATGACAGACGAAGCTAATTTTGCAAACCAAATAGAAAACGATAAAAACAGAACAAATGTGCGCTGTCAATTTTGCAACAGTCTAATGTTAAAAGCCACAGAGGCAACCTACTCTGAGCAAGAGGTAAGTGACTAATAGAAAAAAATTAATTTTTTTTGCTATTAATTCAAGCTATTGCAGGTAAATGTGCCGCTAATGGTGCAGAAAAAGGATAGTAAAGCTGATTCGCTTAACACAGAGACTCTGCATAATTTCTGGCTGGTCGAAGATATGATGACATTCGAAAATATTGGCTTCTCCCATACTGTGGATGGGCGCAAATTCCTAGTCTGCGCCGATTGTGAACGCGGTCCAGTTGGCTATCACGAGCTTTCCACCAAACGTTGTTACTTAGCGTTAAAGCGTGTCGTGCACGAGGATGCATAAGTGAACAGTTGTATCTCACCTATGCATAGATAAGTGCTATGGTCCTAGGCCACAGCCACAGCCTTTAGCGTTTAGCCTAATATTTTTATTGCTTTTATTGTACGCCGTTCACAAAGCTTCTTATCCGAAATGTCGTATTTATGGCATATGAGATCTTATAGCAAATTGTGGCTGGTATGTAAATTTTATAGTAAATTGTGAAAGTCTATTGTATAGTATAGATTACCAGCTATACTCCATAAATTTGACTGTTATATTATTTATAACATCAACTTTACATATTCGCCAATCATTTCCAGTTCAACACACTTCACTATAGTAATTTTTAGTCATCAGAAGATTTGTAGACCTAAACAAATGTTTCAAAATCTAATGCAAGTTTAAAAGTTTAGCAGTCACTGTCTACAGTTTTAGCACCACATCAGTCGGTCTATTTTCAGCCTGCTTTAAGCTAAGTGTACAGCGTATCTCAGAGTCGGTTACATTCGACTCTGTTAATTATAAATGTAAACAATAAATTTTTATAAAATTATGATTTAAGCTCATTATGCCCACACAAAATTAGAAAAGTATACCACATATATACACATAATATATGTTAGTTTTTTTTTTTATTAATATTTTATTGTGTTTCGTTTAAACATTTTTAAAATTTTGTTTGCATTACAAATATTGCATTTAAGAGGAGTGTATCTTAACTAAAAACATAAACTTGGTTTTGTCTTGGCTTACAATTTGAACTAAACTCGATTTGTGGCCCTCGCAATCTCGATAGAGAGAGAGAGAGATATATATATAGAGAGCTTCTAGACATTCTACAGCACGTGGACAAAAGCTTTGCCTACCAAATTCTTCCAAAATCCATCGTTGCGCTCAGTGTTACCTGACGGATGTTGATTGGTTTTATAATTAAATATCAATTTTTTGTTTGATTTGGCAGTTGGTTACGAGTGTTTTTTTTTCTAGATTCCATTTCGTTTGTTGTGGGGTCCTTAAAGCGTGTTGAGCTTAGCCTAGAGGTCGAAAACTGGACACTGATTATTATTTGAATTTATTTTTTCTTCAATTTCATCTCAATTGTACTAAGAAATTTTTAATTTTTTTTTGCAATTCGTTTAGCAATGTTTTCTTTGTTACTTTTTTTTATAGAAAATTTCCATATGAAAATAAAAAAAGGGAAACTCAGACAAAAAGGTGTTAACATTTATTATAAGTATTATTATTTTTTTTTTTTATATGGATGTACTACTAAGTTTGTTTAAATTTCATCTTTTTTATATATATAATTATAGCCTTAGTTACAACAATTTCATATTTCATTTTTATTGTGGGATTTGAATACTTTTTTTATTTTTAACTGCGGTAGGTTTTTTGGTTTTTATTTATTTTTTTATTAATTTTTAATACTTTGGTTTTCAAAATTCGCATTTATTTATTTTTTTTTTTAAATTTATTGGCCAATTTTTAATTATTTTTTTTATGTACAATCAAAGAGTGTTCAAATATTTGGTTTGTTTTATTATAAAGCTTTTGCCATAGGACATTGAGAGGTCTATAAATAAAATATATTTATTTTCGGAACGAAGCTGGAAAAGAGTTTCAGTTCAGTTGGCTTTTTAGCTAGGTCAGTTTTATTACTTACCCGAATCTGAAGCAGCTGGGCGTGGTTGTTTATTTTCCTTTTTCGGATGATTATAGCTGATACAGAACTGAATGGGTTTTGGTTTGAAAAAATGATAATAAGGAGAAAGAAAAACAATTGCTAAAGTGAAACGGCTTAACGCTGCAACCACTTGCAGGCGCCCAAGAGCAGGCCGACGGTGGCCAATAGACCAAGGCCAGAGATGCTGCTCAGTGTGGTGGAGCCATTGCAATTGTCCGTATCACAGGAGCAGACAACCTGACGGCCACCAAAGCCGGCACGCTGATAGCAATAGTTGGTCGATGTTTGATTCTGAAAGCCGCACGTGCGTATCACACGGCTATCTGGCGGCACTGGAGACAAAAAAAAAAAATAATTTCTAATGATTCCAATGACTTACAATAATTTCAACTCACGGCTATTCACGGAGAACTCAATGATCTGTGTGATTTTGCGACAATAGGTGGGTATGCCACGATCGCGCGATGAGTAATCCTCCTGGCAGTCCTTTAGCAAGTTGTCTGGCGGTATGTCCAGCGCACAGTTGGCGTCTTTATGGCTGTTGCACACGAAGCATTTTATGGCAACGCCTGCAAGCAAAAAGAAATATACAATTGTTTCTACTAATAAGCTGGTTCAGTTTAAGTTGGTTTATTTTCTTGGAACCACTTCAGCAAGCTCAACAAAAATTTTTGGTTTTTTGGTTTGCTACATTTTACGAGCTAGAGGACTTCGCACGCAATTCAGTCTTTGGCTTATCCCTCTCAACTTATAATTATTGAAATTAATTATTGTAAATGAAAAAGGAGAATTGTTCCAGATGCAAGCAAGTCATTAATTCAGGCATAGAAACAGGCCTTAATCTAACCCTCTCTGACTCTCTATCTCTATCTCTGGCTATCTCTATCTCCTTATTTTTCTGTTTCTCATTCTCTCTCTCTCTCTCTCTATCTTAAATTTACCTATGTGACGATCTCTCTCTCTCTTTCTCTTTTACGCTTCCTGTCTATATCTCTCTCCCTCTCTTTCTCAATCTCTATATATTTTTTCGCCTCTTCCTGTCTTTTCCTTCTTCATCTCTGTCTCTATCATTATCTCTACCTATCTCTAACTCTCTGTCATTTTTCTCTCTTTCTTTCTCTCTTTCGCTTTCTCTCTCTTTTTTTTTTGTCTGTCTCCTTTTCTCTTTGCCTCCGTCTCTCTTTAAATCTCTGGATATCTGTCTGTTCCACTCACTAACCTTCTGTCTCTCTTTCTCTTTCTACCTCCTTACCTTCCTCCCTCCCTACCTCTCACTCTCCCTCTCACTCATCTTCGCACTGAATTGAATACAAAACAACATTCAGCTAATGCCAATTAGGAAATATTTTTATCTCCAATCAAGTTGGATCCACTCGCTTACGCTTAACCTCAATTGTTTAACAAAAAAAAAAAGTGTCCAAGTGTAAATAAATCTGAGCTGAAAACTGTAGATTGAGACGTTGACTTAGCTAAATTGAATTTAAGGTCGTGCGCCACACAGATTTGCATTATACGATTATTTTTTTTGTCCAGAAAGAATCAGAATATATATCCACATATATATGTTAATATATATTTATGTATATATATATATATATATATATATATATATATATATATATATATATATATATATATATATATATATATATATATATATATATATATATATATATATATATATATATATATATATATATATATATATATATATATATATATATATATATATATATATATATATATATATATATATATATATATATATATATATATATATATATATATATATATATATATATATATATATATATATATATATATATATATATATATATATATATATATATATATATATATATATATATATATGGTATGTAAGTCTTATATAGATTCGCTCTATGATGCAATTCGACTGCTAAAAAACTGACACGTTGCATGCCCCATGGCCGAGGGCTGAGCGGAGTCTCCATTAGTGTCTGTTCGTTAGGCTGTTGAGAGCCAGTCGCTAATTAGAATTAGAATCCCCATCAGCTTCATCAGTTTCATGTTAATGGACTTTCATAACTTGTGCACTTTTTTTGTGTCTCTCTTTCTCGCTCACCCCCTAAATGGGTTACATAAGTCAGACAAAAGTAAGTGCTACCCATTGTTGTTGTTGTTTTGTTTTTTTTTTTGGAGTGCCACATCGAACAATGGACAAGAAAATGTAGTCCATAAAAAAAAAAAACAGCGAAGCCAAGACAGAGAATAACTCTTTTTAGCTACTTGTATATATACCTATATTAGATGTAGCCACAAAAGTAAGAGCAAAATAGTTTTTGAAGGCATTTTATATGTACAGCTGTGGTCATAAAAATAGTAGTTCGACCGGTATTATAACGAGTACTAAAATTAACATACATATTTATTTTTAAGTACTCAAATTGTTTTTAAAATATAATTATGAAATTTTGCTGTCCAACATTCTAGTCGCACTATTATTTTTATGACCACAGCGCAGTATTGGTAGAATTTATAGAGTATATAAAAAATCATAAAAAAAAAAAACAAAAAAAAACTGAAAACTGATCTAAGAAAATACAAAAAATTTGTTTTAACCAAAATTTTAATATATTAGAAAAGGCTCAAAAAAGATTGAATAAAAAAATTTATATTTCTTCAATTTTGTTTTTTAATTAGGCTTATTTATTTAGTTCAGTTCTAGTTTAAAAAACAGTCTAGTTAAGTTAACTATATAACGATTTTGTTTATTTTTTAAATATTTTCTTCTCTGATATTTTTTAATATTTATTTTGCAATAAATTTGTATTGTTACGCTCTTGCATGTACTATAATATAGTTTATTGCAGTCAATCGATATAGATTGCATTGATTGTTACGCTTTTTGTTGATGGATATATAAATTAATTTATTATATATTTACATATATGTATATATAGACAACTATGCATATGCATATGTGCATGTCACATACCCATAGAAAACTATATAAGCTATAAACCTTTTCATGGAAAGTCTAATCATGGCTTTAATTTGGTATGTCTTTAGACGCTCGTTCACTAAGTAAGTATAGAGTATATGGGTTTGTTAAGAATGTAAGTAAAAGTTGAATATAAAGTATATGCCCATGCAGATATAGTAAGTTATACTCAGATATAAAAAGACTATACTATAGCTTTAAAATTATTGGAGCTGCAATTAACTATGTCCTCATGTCAAGGACAATCTAAAGCTGTTACTGTAAAACGATATACAAAATAATAATATATATAATATTCCTATCAGTTATCAAATGCCAAGCGAGTATGACCCCGTCGGATATAGCCGACTCAGGTCTTTTCTATATAAGTGCGTCAATTTGAAGACTTGCAGGCGATTGTGGAGTGGGTGGTTGGGGTGGATAGGAATAGGGATAGGGAGTTAAAGGAGGGTCTTGTTGCAGTAGCTTCCCAGGCCTGCTAACCGAGTGACAGCCAGGGCAAATAGAGCGCGTGACTGCGCATGTCCTGCGTTCCCATACACACACACACACACACACACACACACACACACATACACACCCTCACACAAACTCACACACACACGCTTGCACACATTTCACCCAGTTAAGAGCAGGAAGGAAAAGCCAGATAAAGATGCGACTAAGCAGATTTCATTCTTTTTTTTATGATATGAAATGCGATAATGAGCAACGGATAAAACAAGTTATTAACTGTTAGTGGAGGAAGCTGTGAGTACAGTGAGGACTGCAGTCAAGAGACTTTTATGCTTTAGTCAACAACTTGATTGGGATATTTATCGCCTAGCATATTCTTGCTTGATAATTATAGTAGTTTTAATAGTAGCGGTTCGTTACAATCAGTTTTTACTGTATGCAAATGGTTGTCCATTCGGTATGGGTGTTAACAGTTTGGGCAATTGCAATTGTCAGTTTGCCAGCTGGATTTGTGGTCTAAAAAGGCGCCATTGCGACCGGCTTCCAAGGTGGCGTCAAGGCGTCTCGCTCTCTTTCTCTCTCTCCTTCTCTCTATGTTTCTCACGCCCCTCTGCTGCTAGCCCACTCGGCCGCTTAGCCATATTCTGACTTTGAGTCTGCAACCCCTACTTCCACTTCCATCGCGCACGCATTATGTAATCGTCAAAATCGTGCAGACAAATTTCCCTATTTTTTTGTTCATCTTATTTTTTGTTGAGCTTGAAATTGGAACTTTTGTGTGTGTGTGTGTGTGTTCGAATGTGTGTGGAGGGAGCTCTGTTAGGGGCTTTACCTTGCTGCACAGCAATTGCCAAAATTAGCGCGCTAATCACATAGAGGTACTGCATATTTATTTTTATTGAATAATATGAAACACACGCCTAGAATTTAGCTAGAATTTTTTTTTTTTAAGTGAGATTTTTGGTATGCCTTTTCGGCTGTTATCTTCTTCTTCTTCTTTTTTTTTGAATGTGTGAGTTAGGGTTTTTTTTTAAATATATTTTCAACACTTCGATGGAGGGCGCACAGTCACAGAACGAGAACGTCGAAGCGACAACAAGCGACTGGAACTGAAAGACGCAGCTTGCCCGACAAATGTGACACGAATGAGCGGATGAGCAAGTCGGTCAGATAGCCACAGGCACAGGGCTGCAGAGCTGCAGCGTCAGTACAGTGGGCCATATGCAACGATTTAAGGACAAAAATTCATTAACATTTAAAGCGTTTGATGTTGAGAGCTTTTGATTAACAGAGCGACTGTTAAGCATGACAGTGGTACAGATGAGAAATGTTCACATAATTCTTTAGAGCTGTTAAGTTATGGGGAATAGCCTGGCCACGCTGTAGAGCAAAACTCTTAACGGTATGCTGCTGTTAATAGCTGTTATTGCCATTGCCACTCACCGTGGCTTTGCTCAATAAGTTTATTCGTAAAGTTAAGTCAATTTGGCCCATTGTATAATCGCAGCCCATTCAGCGGCTAATGCCCGGCAAGCTTTAGGGCGAGCTTCGGAGAGCGCACGAGAGAGCGAGCCAAGCGACTCTGCTGTTCTCTGTATCCCCGCTCTCTCACAGGCAACGTGAAGGCGCTGCCAGACTGTTGAACGCAGGAAAGGAGGATACACTTAACGGCTGCCAGTTTATAAAAATTACAAAACGACAGTTTCAACACCTAAATTAATGTTTAGATTATTTATTTTGTTTTTAATTTTAAAATTTTAAATTATATATTTGGTATACAATTTTTAAGGCCCCCGCACAATTTTTAAAAATTTCTAAAACTTCTATTTTTGCAGTCATTACTTAATAATAGATTTAATTGAAACCCCACCTTAAATGCAATCCATTATATGTGTAGCCTGCCTTGGGTAGTTCCAGTATTTACTGGTGGCACAAATTTGCCCAACATATTAATTAAGCTTAATCGTAAGTTTCCTTTACTTATCCACGAATCAAGTCATTCGAGTCACCGTCGCCAATTGAGCTATCTTATTTCATACACATTTCTTTTCTTTTCGTTTTTTTTTTTGCGATCGTGCGTGTCTTTTATGTTGCCATCAGCATAAAAATGGCAGAGCTGTCCCAATCCCAGTACAAATTTCATTTTCAATTCCACTCTCAACTTTAATATGCATTTCCAGCTCGATCATACGCAGTGCCTTGCCCTTTTTGGCAGCCATCTCGCTTGCACTGTGAGGTCAAGCTTTGCTGCCATCTCTGTCGCATCAATTGTTTTCATTACCACTTTCATTTAGCTGTTGAGCCTATAAATAGATCTGGCCACTCTAGGGTTAGAGTACGCATAATCAGAACGTTTGACAAAAACAATTATACAGTAATGTCTCTCTAGAGCGAACAGCTACAAAATGCATACAAATATTTAAAAATTTAATTATTACAAATTTTAAATCTTTATTCAAATTCATTTGTTGTAAATCAAAATCAATTTAAAAAAAAATTAGTTGTGCGGTAACTGAGTTTTTACTGTAGTTTGAATTGGCATGTGCTAAGCATACGCCGCGCTTTGCTTCATACGCTTTTAATGCAGAGCTTTCAAGCTGACGTTGTGTTTTCAGCTAAAAGCTTTCCAAAGTTAACAAATGCGAAATACTGGTTCTTTTCGTGCGCGCCGCCAAACCGAAAATTCCCACTATTTTCGGCAGCTCATTGAACCCATTTTAGCAAGCTACATTGTCCACTTGCTACTGCTGTTATTGTTGTTGGTACAGTAATTTTTGTCGCGTTATTAATGTAAAGCGCCGCAATTTTTGCAGTTAATCTTCAAGGCATTGCGTCACGCAGCATTAAGAGCGTGTTGTAGATGATGATGCTGAGATTCTGAAGCCGGTATGTGGGGGTAGAAGTATTCGGCGGAGGTGGGTGGAGGGCTGTTTGTATGACGGCGACAATAAGACGGGCTCGCAGACACACTAAATCAAATCAAACCAAACCGGTTTGAACAAACAATACCAAGCACAAATACATACACATATATACAAATATACATACATACATATATATACATATATATATATATGGGTGTGAACTGAACTGAAGCTGTTCAGTGAGTGTGGTATATGTAAGGGAATCTGAATGATCAGCTGTTTAAGCTGAGCGGCAGTTCCAGTTGCCAAATGCCGACAAATTCACAAATGTATGTTTTGAGCATTTCACTGAGCCAACTCTCGGCTTCAGTTGTTTTTCAACACGCCAAGCAAATCAGTCTAAAAACATTTCAATTGAGGCACGCGTACATATAAATATATGCACAAATTTATTTATATAGTTTTAAGGATTATCGGAACAATAAAAAAGCTGTGAGTGCGAAGTTGAACAATTTTGAAACATTTAAAGCAACTATTATAAAAATAAATAATTAAAACACATAATCCCGATCCGCTTAGTTAATAATTGTTATTGGGCAAATTTCGCTTCTCCATTAAAAAATATTTAAAACAAAAATTTTCTTAAGTCAGAATATTTTTTTATGTTTTTTTGCTAAAAGATAAAAAAATATAAGTATAATATACTCATACTTTAAAATAAAAAAAGATAAAATAAATCCAAAAAAGTTTTTAAGGGCTAGAAGAGTTCTTTAACATTTTTTAATTCGTTCAAAGTTTTTGTTTTTTTTTGTTGTGTCATTAATTAAAAAAATGTTTATAATATTTCAAAATATTTTATATACTTAAAAAAAATCGAATGCCTATAAAAACTTTTATCAAAAATACAAAAGTTTAAAATCATTTTAAAACTCTTAATTTATTTATTGTCTTACAATATAAATGGTAAAATAACACCTGAACCAAAAAGAACGAGAATAAATATTTATCCGGGATCCGCATTAAACCAGCTCCAACCAGTGTTTGTCTTCAGAAAAATTTCATTACCGATGCAAAAAATGACAAAAAAACAAAAAAACAACAACAAGTAAACAATGCAAAACAATATATATAATTGTATGTTACATATATCTACATAACTGTACACACGTATTCATGTATCTCAGAAATAAAAAACAAAAATTGAATAATCGAAATAAAATATGAAACATATGAAATCCGAAATGCTTTGAACTTCGCTTGATAAGCTGCCCGGTTTGAGTCGTTGGTCTCTGTAAGCCGAGATACAGTTGGTCGGGCTGGCCTCGATCTTAAGCTGGATGAAACCACAGTGGTTGAGTTTTGGTAGCCGTATACCAGTTTTAGCTAAACACACCACTGATAAGACAAATAAAACTGTTTAGTTGTGCGTTCTCCCTATCACCGGAACCCAAATCACAGACAACAAATCGAGTCAGACAACAAATACAGTCAATAACATCATCATTAAACAATGTATACTTGATGGCTACAAAAAAAAAAAAAAAAAAAAAATCATGTAATTATCTTATTGAATGTGAAGCTTAAATACCCTGGAACACGTATAGCTCCCTTTATATGTACCCAGCTATTGCAGAATATATCTATTTGAGGCTTATCTTAAATTTAATTACATTGTTTTTATTTCAACTAAAGACAACTAATTCAACTAATTTTTAAATCAGAAAAAATTACAGTTCATTTTGTTATTTATTAAACTAAAGCAATTATTTATATAAAAAAAATTTGCAAACAAAAATTTAATCATTAAAATTAATTTTTATTTTTAAATTTAAAGTATTATTTAAAAATGAAAACGTTTATTATAGAAACTTAAAACAAATCTCATTTTTAATATTTAAATTACATTCAGACACACAAAAAATTCAATATGTACTTATTAAATAATTAAAAAAAAATCATTTTTATTATGTAATGCTTTTATATAAAAACTAAAAAGTAAATTATTATTTATATTTTTTATTCATAAAAAATTAGTTTTCCTTTATATTGAAAAATAAATTATTTATATTTAAAATTCAGTTAGAAATTAAAAAAAAATTCAATTTTTTACGTGATATTTTTTAGATAATTGAAAACTTTGAATTATTATAATCAATTAAAAAAATTAGTTTTTTATTATCCTAAAACTTAAAACATTGAATAAATTTTTTGTTTTTCATATACAAATTTAAAGACTAAAGTATTAGATTTTAGTTATTTATATTCAATATTTCTAAGTTTTATCCTAGAGCCGAACCATTTAATTGAACACAAATTTTATTATTTAATTTAAATTTATAGAAATTCAAAAAATAATTGTTAATGTTAAAGTTTATCTCGCAAAACATTGTTAAGCTCCCATCCCATCCCACGCGACTAACAGGTGGATGTTTACTATTAATAGTTACTAATCAAGAATGCGTACATTATTTCTGTTTGTTTATTTAACATTTCATTATACAAAAGTGTAAATAGTGTAAAGAAAAAGAAATTGGTTAGCACGTGTACCAAGTGCAGCACGTATTGCGAGCCTCAGCCCCGTCGCTAAGCCATAATTGTGACGTCACAACTTGATAGTTACCAGTTGAAAGCGGCTCTCAGTTCGAAAAAAACCGCGCGATTCGCTTTACTTATTTTTCGGTAAGAGCGAAAATCGAGCATGCATCGAATCCATAGCGCGTTATCAATGCACGCCGACGGGCAGCCTTCACGGCCAATGCTGACGCCGCGCCTCATCCCTCCGCTGGGCTAAGCTCAATGGCGATCAAGTAACGGAAGTTTTTCACATGCTTCTTTCGACTATTGCTGCACTCTTCAGCACCGATTACTCAAACATGCTGCTGCTGCTGCTGCTGTTGTTGTCACTCAATGTCGCTCTCTCTCTCGCTCTCACACACACACACACGCACGCACACACACACACACACAGGCATGCACACTCAAGTTAAGCTCAGCTGCCTTCTCTCTCTCACTCTCTTGGCTGCGGGCTGTTTGCGTTTTCCAAATCATTTTGTTTTGAAAAACTCAACGCGAGTTTTCAGATTCATCTCGACGTTGCGCGCGTTAAGTTGTTCAACTCGGGACTTAACAAATATCATTTATTAATATTTTGTGAGTTTTCCAATTTGTGATTGAAATATTTTATTTAAATTAGAATTTTTATTGAGTGCAAAGTGTATTGTATAAAATGTTAATATTGCTTATAAAATCTGAATAGAAACTGAGTGATTAAGAATATTCAACAGTTTATCTTTCATGCATTTTAAAGCACACAAAGCCTTGCTAATTAAAATGCATAACATTTTATGCTAATCAGCTTTTACACGAGCAACTAAAAACCAGATAGCAAAATAAGTCCGTAAATATATTCACATTCAATTATACCCTTTACCCTATTCAAGAGGTATTTTGCATATACGCAGTAAGAACTCTTAGCAAACGAGGTCTGTTTAAAAAGTGTGGTGAATATGGTTTTCTTTATTTTTAATTATTTATTTTATCATGATTATCTATTTTGTCCCCTTTAAAATCATCCTTGTGATCTTCCAAGTAATAGAGCTGTCAAAAACTACCTAAATGGACATGAGTGTCAGCACAAAACCGCTAAAAATCCGAGCAGACGTCGTTTCAGACATTAGGAGATATTTTAAATTTTTAATTTCTCGCAATTTTTTACAATTATTTGCAGAGTATCCTTCAGTCAGGCTTTAAAATTTCCTTTCCTAACTCTTACTACTATATATATATATATATATATATATCTATATATATATATATATATATATATATATATATATATATATATATATATACAGGGTATCACTTAGCCAAGCGCATTTCATTATTTTGCTCTTACTAATTTATTATCTATGCTTACTTTTGCACCTAAGATAATCGAAAGATAAAGCTACCGACTTTACAGAGTCAAGATCAAACTACAGACGTTTCCATTCACGTATACTCGAGTAGTTTTGGAAGAACTTCGCCGGAGAGAAGTCAGACGCCTAGAAACACAAACAGACAACAACAACAACAACAAATAAAAGATGTCGCAGACGCTCGCCTACATCGTGATAATCACTCTTATTGCTAATCTCTTATCAGGTAAATGCTTTATACTTGTGTGCTCTTGTAATTAGAGAGAATAATATATATATTATTTATTTATTATAGCCTAGGGTGTTCCATTTCGGATTTTTAGATATTTTTGTAAAAAACTTGTAGACAAATGTTTCGGGTTTGATCACAAATAGCTTAGGCTATAAAAATAAGTCAGTTTATTATTTCTTAAGTCTGGCACTAATCGTTGGTCCTCAATCAGTCAATCAGCTAATCAACAATCACTAGTTAATGCTGAATAATTTCGTATAATCATATACAGTTTAAGCTCTAAATGGACATTGACTTTCATTCAATTTAACGTCGGCTTTTCTCTTTAATTAATTCAATCATTAATTAATTGAATCAGCCGAAACACGACATCAGCTCGCATTTTGTTTTTCGGCATTTCAATTAAATTCGTTCAAGCGGAACATTAGCAACACTCTTTATTAGATAATAGATAGGGTATACAGAACAATTGTTTTGTTTTTGATTTTGCAATTTAATTAAATTGATAATAATTGATTTTGGTGTTTGGTGTTTGGTGTTTTAATGGGTAAATAAGTACGCGGATAGGTGTTAGCTGTCTGATTGTTATTTTAATGAAATTGACTATTACCCAGTAAAGTATTGTAGCTTATATCAGGCAATGTACTAAGACAATCATTGGATTTATATACATATACCCTGTAATATTTCCCCAATAGGTAGTTAATGCAGCCATCCACATGCTAGATAATTTGTAAAACGGAAAATAATGCCCATTATCACGCTTAAAAAATACCCTGTAATAGTTTCAATTCTTTGATGTATAGAAGTTTAATTATCACGAGTTATAAAGGCTTATAGACAAATTGCCAAAACCTGTTTAAGTCACACTGAACTCAGTTACCACACTGAAAAATACCCTGTTAAAGTTGCAATTCATTAAAGTATTTAAATTTGTTAAGCAAAATGGAAAAGCGCCTAAAAATATATCCTAAAATTTGTTCAATTGGCACATAATGCACTAATCAGACTGTAAAGTACCCTGTTTAAACTTGCAAGTTACCTATTATAGTTATCATACAACAAAATACCCTGTAAGCAGTAGAATTTTTCTGCTTAGTGTACTTATTAAATTTACATGATCGTAAAATTGGGTTTCCCTGCTTGCATACATTTATGTATATGTATCAGAAGCCACGCTCAATTGGATTAACTTTTTGCATCTTGCTTCTTCGTTGTGAACCACTTAAATGTAACTTCCCCACGCAGCATTCCAGCAGAGTTAAAGATGTTAGGTCATTGGAGCTCTTTAGTGTTAATCAGCTGCGCAAATTTAAAACTTTTATAGATCTTTAAATTTATATGTACATACATATAAATCTCTATATACAAATAATCGTAAGCATTTAGTGGGTATTTTTTTAATTTTTTGTTTTGTCATATGAGAGCTACGCGTTTCATTAGCGCAATTGTCAAATACTGCGCTACAAGCTCAAGTTTAAGTTGACCGCAAGCCGCAAGCCGCAAGGCGCAATGTAAAATGCAAATGTCAAATTCGATATCTCGAATCTAATATTACTAATCCTACAACGAAATGCAAAGCTTTAGATTCTTTCGTTTCCCTTTTTTTATGGCAACTGGTTTTTATTAGCGCGGCTTAATTACCAAAGGGCCGACAGCCGCGACTGTGCATAGGCCAAAAGTCGACATTTCGTGTTGCCAACAAAGTAAGAAGCTACCAAAAGTTGCGCATACGCCCCGTTAAACGGCATTC
Organism: Drosophila anceps; assembly: GCA_035045945.1. Taxonomy (NCBI): domain Eukaryota; kingdom Metazoa; phylum Arthropoda; class Insecta; order Diptera; family Drosophilidae; genus Drosophila; species Drosophila anceps. The sequence goes on from JAWNON010000190.1 coordinate 5,613,232, forward strand.
ATCTATAAGTCAAGTCTCTTGAACTAACTTGACATAAGGTAAAAGAGTCTATTAACTTGAGTATGATAGCTTTTCGAGTAAGTCGTACTTTAGGGAGAGAGAGAGAGAGGGAGAAGCAGAGGGAGATAAAATGAGATAGATTGAAATATATGATCTAAGATATAAATATAAGCGAAGATGTGATGGTAGATGGTTAGAAAGCTAAATCAGGGAGTGAGACGGAGAGAGAGAGTGAGAGAGAGAGAGAGAGAGAGAGAGAGAGAAAGGGAGAGAGAGAGATGAAAGAGAGTTGAAAGGTGAGTGAGACAGAAAGAGAAAATTGGCGCAAGAGAGACAGATGGAGATGGATTGGAATAGTGAGAGTGCTAGACTGAAATTTAGAGAAAGTGCAAGAGAGCTGGGGAGAGGGTGAGTGCTAGAGCGAGGGAAGTGAGACCTATACCGAGAATAAGGAAGAGACACAGTAAGAGAGCTAAGGAAAGTGAGAGCTGCAGTAAGAAGAAGAAGAAGAAGCGAGAGAGAGAGAGAGCGAAAGAGAGAGTGATTGAAAGAGAGAGTGAGAGAGATTAAGAGAGCGAATGCGAGAACATTAAAAAAGTGTTTAAATTGTAAAAGATGAATTGAAAAAATCTTGTTAGAGTATCCAAATTTCGTTATCCACGCTCTCTGTCTGTCTAGCTTAAGTTTTTGTGCCTTGTTGCGTGTCAGAGGTAACAGTAACAGTAACAGAATAAGAAACTCAACAAGAAGTGCTCGGAGTTGACATGCAATTATTTAGCCAACTGCCGAGTCTTCAGCTCAGTGCAAGACAGGAGAGGACAAGACAGGACTCTGGACTCAGGTAGTCAGTCAGTCAGTCAGTTGGTTCAGTTATTTTGGCGGGCTAATAAAATAATTTCCTGTCAAAATGTCTGGCCATGTGAAAAGGGCGGTGCATTTGGCATGCCATTTGAAAGGTCTAACCTATATACATACATATCAGCGCGTTGAAGTCGCGCTGACAAATTGCTTTTCTCTTCTAATCAAGGCTGCAAATGCGATTTGTGCAAGGCAAAACTAGTTGGAGAGCGATCAAATATTAAATTTAAAAAAATGTTTAGCCTAATGATTTTTGACTTCATGGACGCAAGCTTTAAGTATCTCATGCTTTGTGTAGAAAATAAAAAATAATTATTTTGTAAATTCTTATTATTTCAAAACTCAATATATATCTATTTTAAAGCAATGTCTCTTAATCAACTAGCCCAGGGTCCTTGAAATAGGATATATATATATATATATATATATATATATATATATATATATATATATATATATATATATATATGCTGTCAATGCTCATATATATTCATTTATTTTCATTTTCAGTTTCTGGCCTGCGCTGTCATCAGTGCAATTCACATGATAATGACGACTGTGCCAGTCTGGTAGTAAATACGCCGCGCGCCCAGCGGGACGATCAATATTTACGGGACTGTGCGCCCAAAGGGGAGGAGCAAGCCTTCTGTCGAAAGACGATCATACAGCTGGAAGTGAATGAGGAGCGACGCATCGAGCGTAGCTGTGGCTGGATACAGGAGAAAACGCACAATGCTTGCTTCACGGCCGACAACGAGGGCTACAAGCAGACCATTTGCACCTGCAGCGAGGAGGGCTGCAATGCAGCGCCAGCGTTAGCCAGCCCCGCTACCTTCCTGACCACAGTCTTTAGCCTGGCCGCCTCTCTAGGCTGTTTGCTGAGACGCTGAAACTGCCAACTCCATCAAACGCATTCATCCAGAAAGAACAACCTCCAACTAATATCTTGCATTATCCATTAGCCTAACAACTTTAAGTATGTAGTTCATATTTGTATGTGTATTTCATAATTATACAAGTATTTTACTAAATTTGCAAATTGTTTTAAGAGTGTTTTCGCTTCTTGAAATGACATCTACCTGACGTGCGCTTAATGCAGCCGCACAAACCACTTATTTAACAATTGGATTTTCCCAGCTGTCAATGGAACTTTGCAGAGTTTGAAGAGTTCTTTAACATTTGCAGACATAGCTAAGCATTCTTTTTTGTACCTTAACAAAATTGAAGTGCAGGATTTTGAAACCCACTTCAAAAGTCGCACTGCCGAACTCTCAATTAAAGAGCTGCCATAAATATTTATTCTTAGCTTGGCTCTAATGCTATTTATGCTATATTCTTAGCAACGTTTTCTACTTAACAGAATATTCACGCAGCAGTTCGAATGATGCATATTCAATCGATTTTAATTGAAGAGTCTGTAATTTTTTTCTTTTCAGCTGTAACTTTGCATAGGAAGCTTATGTATTTAGGTGTCATGCAGTGGCTTTAATGATCCTTAGCTTTAGCTTTTCAATTTTGATCCAAATCAGTTCGAATCATGTTTGTAATTCTAACTGAATCTTAGCTCAGCTGTTCATATTTTGAAAGAGTTACGCACTATCCCATCAATAATATCTTTTCAATTAAAGTGTAAATGTGAAATGTCCACTATGTCGGATTGGTATAGAGTGAGGGGTTTCTTGCCTCCTTTTTGCTATTTGTTGCCAAAATGTCTGGCAAATTGTTTAGTGGTCCACAGTCGACGTCAAAGTTACGCAGCTTTACTGCCGGCCAAAACTAATAGCATAACTTTTAATACACGTTCAAGCAGTGGTATGAGGGTATATGGGGACGAGAGTTGTAAATGAAGCTCATAAATAAATATATCTGCTACTACTACTTGATGGGCTTAACTGATTGTTGTTCTGATCTCACGCCCACAATAGGCGTGGTCAATACTGATTGATATCCATATGTGGAAAATTTGATGGCAAATATTTTTGCTTGTGCATTCCATGTGAACACGTATGAAGCAGCCGATAAAGCTCGACTGCAATATTTTGTCTTTTATTCCTTTAAATTTATTGTTGTTGCTCATGTTGTTGCTATGAAGCTGCAAGGACAACACATGCTGACCCATTGGCATTAAGGACACAACATTTTTACTACACACAAATTGTTGTCCTCCAACGCACTTGATGACGAGCTTTAACATCTAGTTGTCCTTTGTTCAGGACTTGTTGTTGTTGTTGCTGTCTGTTAGATAGAAAAAGATACATAGTAGGATATATGTGTACAGTGATTGCTGCCTGAAACGAACAGCCTATAAAAAAGCTTGATAGATCAGTTGCGTTCATAAAAATAATAGTGTGACTGTTCATAATTTTGTGGTAAACAAAATATACGACAACTTTAATAATTTGAAAAATCCTGCTAGAGAACAGATCAGTCGCATTGCTATTTTTATGAACATAGCTGTTCATACACAAATGCATATATCAGGATTAATAGATATATCAGGAACACGAGCCGTTTTGATGAAATTTTGTCAATCGAACTCTGAGCTCGTTGAAATTTTGGTAAATTATTTAAGGCTTCAATAACAAATTTCAGCTCTGCCCGCATACATCACAATGTGTTTACGTTCTCCCGGCTGGGTTGACTGTGACCTCTTTGTTTGTTTCAGATTGTGGTGCATCTTAGCAAAGTTCCACTGTGCTTGTAGCCCGCCAAGTAAGCTATATTCGTTTTACTACTGGATTTCTCGCTAGCTCAACTAGTTGTGAGTGTGATTGTGAATATGATTGTGAATGTGATTGTGAATGGGACGTGGCTGCGTGTGTGTTTCTTGTCGCCAGTTTGGCGCCCTCGTCCAAGTCTAGAGCATCCACAGCTTCCGCTTTCCCAATCATCCACCAGCACACCCTATATCCTACATCTCATTCCACCGCATACACACACATAAACATACAGAAACAGAGTTTCATCCAGTGAGTCTTTATTTTATTTTCGTGGACTCTTTGGCGCCAAAATAAAAAAAATTGATTTTGAATTCTATGTGAGAGACAAGCCAATAATTTTTTCTTCTTGTGCTGCTGTTGTTGTTGTTTAATTTCTTGCGGTTGATTTTTAAGGATGCGTAAGCGTAAGCGTTATTCGTCTCTTGGTTCTGTCATTGCTTCGAGGGACATTGAGTTTCAGGTTTGGTCAACAATTCGTTTACAAGAACCAGATATAGATACAAATAATAATATACGCCAAAGGGTAAACTTTAACCAAATTATCGAATTTATAGCTCTACAACTTTAAATGATATAGGTTTATATTCGGCATATGGGATGAGCAAAGATATATGTATATACTATCTCTATATACTTGATCCACATTGTAATTTTAATTAAAATTAGTTACATGCAGCCAAATGGGCGTAAACATATAACCATATATAGATGATCTTAACAACTATGAAGGAGCTTTCCATATAACAGTAAACAAATATACTTTATTAATTTTGTAAACGAGTATAAAAAATATATAATGGTCATGAATTTAGTATTATACTATATATACATATATGTAGATAGATGGGTATGACGGTCCTTACTTCAATGTTTTCTCATCACTAATGGGCTTCAGCGTGGAAAAATCATATTTTAACATCAAACTTAAAATGTCTACTGTGGGCCGCATGTTGGGATCTTCATCCCAACATTGTTCGATCAAATTTTGCATTGTTTCCATATAGCCATAGGTTATCAAATCTTTCAGATTGGGTCGCTCTCCTTCAAAGTAAACATTCAACAAATCAGTTAGACATGTTAATTGATCAATTTTCTGTTAGCGTACTCTCTCTCTCTCTCTCTCTCTCTCTCTCTTTAACACACACACTCTCTCACCGCTTAAGATCATATATATGATTGTTTTTTCTTCCAATGTAATCCGATCAAAGGGTATTTTCCCCGACATCAATTCCCAAAGTATAACGCCAAAACTGTAAATATCACTCATGGCTGTGAATGGTCTGCATTTTAGAATCTGGAAAATATAGGATCTTATATAAAAGCAAATTTCCTTGTGCTTTGTTAAGATATACAAACTTCTGGTGCCGTATAAGCGGAAACGGGCGTACCACACGTTATTGATGGATCCAACGATATCTTCAATACTTTATAATTTTTGAAGAGAAGCAGATTACTAGTACTTAAATGGCGATGCACCACTTGCTTATCATGTAAAGCCTTGATACCCTAGAATGAATGATTCGATAGATTAACTCGACCAGACACACAAAAACATCCAAAAATTGAACTCACGCTGAGGCACTGCTGCATCATATTTAGTTTAGCTATATCCGATAAGATAACTGTTTTCACCCGCCCATGTAGACAGTTATAGAGGGACCCAAGTTCTGAAGAGTCCATGGCCAGCCAGTTTAATTTTGTGTTGTCAAACGTGAGCGAGGAGATTGATAAAACATTATTATGTGTTATGCCCTGTAAATTTTTAATCTCAACTTCAAGTTCTTTGTTATCTGGATCTACGCCTTTTAATATTTTTACGACCATTGGCCATTCTTTCCCTGTCAGTTTTTTATTCTTCCACCTTGCCTGAAAGCACCAACCATAAAATCCTTTGGCAAATGCCTAGAATGTTGTTGAGTGAAAATTTTTATATCTTTAGCTATATTATATATTAAGATACCTCTTCTTGAACCTCTATGTCTTCCCACTTAATTTCAGCAGACATTCTCAAATAGCTTTACAATAATAATCATATAGTGACTAAAACTTGTAAATTATCGAACTATCGATCGTAATCATGGAACGAACGTTTGAATTGCAACACTTCAATATATCGATATATTGTTATATCAATGCAAGAAATAAACGATACTATCACTAACCATATGGTTAGTGTCCTTACGAAAAATTGCGGTGTTTTACCGTGCCAAAGTACTAACCAAACAACACATAGACTAGACAAGTAGAACAAGCGTTTTCAGCGCATAGTAAAGCCGTATGACGAACCAATCAACTTCGTATTGCTCGTATCGGTCGCTTATCGCTTCAGGCAGTGAAAATATTGTCCGGCATAGTCAGTACGCTACGAGCGTTCAACCGAAATGGTCAAATTCTCATATGGAGGGCGACTGTATGCTATTTTTCCTTGCTCTCTCTCTCTCTCTCTCTCTCTCTCTCTCTGCTCTCTCAAATATATATGTATGTACATATATATGTATATGTATGTACACACAGGCAGCAGCAGCAGCTCACAAAAATTCAAATTTCTTCGCCCAGAGATCGCATTTCTTCCCTTTCGAGAGAGGAGTATACCAAACTGCTGAAAGCGTTTGCCATGCTCATGCAAATTGTTCAGATTTTTATTTATTATTGTGTGGATATTGTAAGAACCCAGCGTTTGATGTTGCTTGACCTTGCAAATTGCATATACACATTCGCACACATATGTATGTGTGTGTGTATAAGCGATGATAGTATTTTTCGAGTGTGTCGCGATTCAGTAGTTTGATAATTTTTGAATTGTAGAGTGACTGTCACATGAGCATTTACGAACTGTAAGTCATTTGTTTAATCATGTATATTTCCAAATCCACTTTATGCATATTTACATACGTACATGCAACATATGTGTTGTATGGTTAGTGGCCAAAGTCTAGAGGCACGGTAGGCACGAAAAGCACGGTACAGAAAGAGCTACTCTCAAGATTTTGAATTTAAATATGGCAGTACCGATAAGTAGGCCTAGTTTTATTTTTTAGTAAGGGCAACAGTAAAAGCCATGATAGTAGATATACAAAGCAAGCAGAGCGTGCTCTCCAAATTCATGGACTTAAATTGTTAAAAAAAAAGAAAAATTGAAAAAAGTTCTGTAGAAGTAGAAATTGATAAATATTTAGCAATGACTGAGTCTTGTGACACAAATGCTTTAGATTTCGGGAAAAATAACAATACCCTACAATGTTTGCAAGCATTTTCGATTTTCTTCTACTTCTGACATAATTTTAAATGAAAAACGAACACGCCTGAGCAGTATCAACTTAGATAAAATATTATTTTTACATAAAAAAAGGGTACATTGTATGTAAGTTAACTTATCAGCAGCGCTATTAAAAAAAAAAAACATGATTATATATATATCTCAGCAGCAGCTCACAAAATTGAAATTTGTTCGCCTAGTGATCGCATTTCTTCCCTTCCAAGTAAACAAGACAAATTTATAAATTAACTTTGTACAAATTTATAATGCGCATCATCAGGGCTTTCAAGCGCTTTCATGGAGGAATGATCGAAGCTAAGTAACAAGGCCAACATTTTCATTGGTGGCCGCAGATTTGGGTTTCGATCCCAGCTCTGTTCAATAAGGGATTTCATGATGTCTTTATTGTTACAATGTGTCACTTCATCCAAGCTCGGTCTCCAATCTATAAAAGCTATCATTTCATTTGGCACTTTTGATAGTTTTTCTTACCTTTATTGGCAGTAAAGTGTGGAATCGCCATAGTCCCAATATCCTTAAAGGGTTTTTTTCCTGACATTACTTCCCAGAGTACGATGCCAAAGCTATAGACATCGCATTTTTCCGTGTATTTATTGGTATTAACCTGTGAAGTAAGAATCCACCAAAACAACATCAGCAGAATAATGCATATACCCGAAATGTAAACAGTCATCAAATAAAATCGAACAACACCGACAATATAATTAATCGTAAACAAACACAAAAAACTCAATCGAACATTTTATACATAAACACTAAAGATTCTGTAGAAAAATAACTCTCACAATAAATAATTTAATTGAATTTTCACACATGAGTCAATAATGTTGCTGACGCTATGATCAGAGACCGAATCTAAAGTTTGCTATTTTATCAATTTTTGGTAAATAGATCAAGCTATTAATAATAACAAAAATCAGCTGCTTTATGAAAATCTTAAGACCAATCAGAAATTCGGTTAATCTGGTACATACGATCGTAAGTGTATCAAAGATTAAATTACATACTTCTGGTGCCATATATGATGCAGTTCCCTTTCCTTCTGTCATTAATGTGCCTTTTTCTCGTGATATCCCGAAGTCACAAATCTTTAGCGTACGGTAATCGTTAGTAAGTAAAATATTTGCCGGCTTCAGGTCACGATGTATTATTATCGGCTTTAGATTATGAAGATAGCTTAGTCCCTGATATAGAAAAACCTTGGTTATCGAATCATTAGTAATTGACGAGCAATATACGTACTTTTGCGCACTGAAGCATCAAATTTTGACGATCTGATATGGTTGCGTTTCCAATGTTATGTATGTATGTTTTAAGGTTTCCATTGTCTGCGTGCTCTATGATCAGTTGAATTTTTTTTTCATTGTCTTTCTCTGTTGAGATACCGAATAACCTTATTATATTTGGATGTTGGGCACGTAATAAGTTCCTAACCTCCGCTTCAAATAACGCATAGTTCTCTGAAGAATGAAGTTCCTTTATGACAATTTTCAGCGTCCCCTCATAGACATTACCAAATGATCCTCTGTCTATAAACTGGGTTAGCATCGAGATAAGTGTTTGTGTAATATATATATACAACTATAGAACTCATACCGCTCCTTTTTGTATTGATTTACTCGCAATTTCAGCAGCCATGTCTGAAATGTTCACTTACTTAACTGAAAGCGAATAATCTAGCGAATTGTATTTCAAGATAAGCGCAATATCACTAAAAATTGCATAAAGTTATTCTTCGTATGAGAATTCGACCATTTCGGTTGAACAATCGTAGCGCGCTGACTGTGCCGGAGCATATTTTCACTGCCTGAAGCGTAAAGCGACCGATACGAGCAAAAACGAAGTTGAATGGTCCGGGAATCAGTATATCAAAACGTTGAAAACGTTTGTTCTACTTGTCCAGTCTATGTGTTGTATGGTTAGTGGCAATGTACAATGTGTGATCGATAACTATTGCATCGTAGCATTCAAATCTAACGATATATGTGTATCAAAAAAATTAAAAAAAAAGGTTAGTATATCTATGATCGTGTTACTGTGTTGATCCCGAGATTTTATAACCACGTCCATATCCTTAGATTCACCTTTCACCAACTAAAACTTATGAATATATCGATATCTATTGCCGACCGCCATAATTCTCTTTCGCTATCTATTCCATGATCAGAACGATCTCATCTAACGTTATCATCCATAATTCAAAGAACTTGAAGGAAATAGAGATATAATGAACAAATAATAAATATATTCCTGTCTTGTTTTTTCCTACCTAGTAATTTATTTTTACTTCTAATTGATTTGTTTTTTATTTATTTATCTTTATTGATTAAAAAAATACCTTGAAATTTTTCTATCTTGCAAGACATATTTATTTGTTTATTTATTTTTTGCCTGTTAGCAACATTCTTATTTCAGTTACAGCTATTCTTTGAACAATTTTCTGACTCCGATTCTTAAGTTTCCGTCAGCTGACTTTGAATTACCCTCCATATCCGCTCGTTCAAGCTTAGTTGAGTGTTCCCGTTCGCGTTTAGTCAAACGTAGTTCTTCTGCATATCCCATTCCATTCGGGAAACCGTTAACTTCCAGTGCACTCAAACGTACTCTAGGTGTGACTCAATGAACTCTAAAGCCCGCAAGTCCGTTAACCAAAATGTCGCTTTCTGACTTCATCTCAGCTGCGGATAGGCTCATTAAGTTTGAGTCCCGCATTGACTACTCCGAGGAGACTAACTCTACCCATGGCAGCCCAGCTGCAAGCCTCGAAAATCCGACGTGACCGAGTCAGGGTCGTGTGGCAGAAGTCAGAACAGCAGTACGAAGTGTGTTCCAAAGCATTTAGTCAAGCAGATCAATGTCATGTCCAATCCCAAGACTGCAGGCATTGCAAACGCTACATGAGCTTGGAATGCTTTGTGCTTATTTTATGATAAGCTTTAATGAATAAAAATGGAAGTATACTGCGGCCTGAATTAATCAATTGGTTACTGAGAATAAATCGTTTTAAGGTTAGAAAAAGGAAATGAACTATGCGTGCTAGAGTGTCAAGTTGTAAAAATCGAAAGCATAATTTATGGCTAGCAGTGCGGCTGACCTTTGCACAAACGGAAACGGAAGTGGATACGGAACGGGAAACGTGCGTAAACATTTTTAATTATGTGCCGTTACACTGCCAAATGCTTCCCCAAAAAGCTGGCAACGCACGAAATCAGAAGTCAGAAAGAAAGGGGGAAAAAAATAGAAATTATGACATCAACGTCGACGTCACCGACAATTGGCAACTGGACGCGGCTGAAAATGCGACCTTGTCACGCAACAGACGCCCAAAATTTGGTCAGCTTTGATTTAATGTTGACCCCCATTCACATGTCGTTTGTGGAATTGTTCGTCTATTATTCTCACCCTCCCACTGGCCAGTAGCTCAGAGTTATATATGAGATTTAATTTCGTTTTATTGTGAGCTCAGGAACTATAAATTCTAGTATCTATGTTAGATTGATACTAATATCAATCTAACATAGATACTAGAATTTATAGTTCCTGAGCTCACAATAAAACGAAATTAAATCTAAAACTTCTGCAATTTCGAAATTTCAATGAATCTAAGCTATTCACTTAAAGACTTTTAAGGACACGCTGAGCGTATATTTATGCAGTTGCAGCTTTTGCTGACAGGCCAAGCTAAACTCTGTCTACCCATTCCAACAGACAGTTGTTCTATGAGTTCTCCAACGCTTTATGCGCTTTTCTTGCACATTGAAAACAAGCGACCCCATTAGCCAGCACTTGGAGCTAAAATGCTTTTGATACTCTCGAGCAAAAGATTATGTCGATTATTCATTGTAAATACTTTTTAACTACTCATTTTCTCTATGAATCAGACTAACTATGTATCTGTCTATATATATATATATATATATATATATATATATATATATATATATTTTATATATATATATATATATATATATTTTTTTTTTTTTTATATATATATATATATATATATATATATATATATATATATATATATATATATATATATATATATATATATATATATATATATATATAGAGTTAGTTAGTCTGATTCATAGAGAAAATGAGTAGCTAAAAAGTATTTACAATGAGTAAGAGTATCTAAGGGTATTAAATATTCCATTATAAGTCATTTTATTTTATTATTTCAGTGTTTTCGTTTAGTTTTTTATTTTTTATTTCTTTTTTTTGCCCCTCCAGTGAGCCAGGGCCGTGACCTATACCAATCAGGGACCGCATTGTTTATGATAAATTTGAAACGCTTGCCAGTTGCACTGTCTGAGGATTCAGAAAGGATGTTGAATGCGATAAATAAACGCCCACGCCAAGGCTAACAACGAGGCTGAGCAGCGGAACGGACAGAACGACACCATCAAAATGGATGAGTTTTCACTCTAGGGCGCCAACTAATTGCGGCTTCTGTGTCTGTTCTCTAAACGCTCTTATGCATACATCATTTTTTAGAGAGGTGGCTGGATATTGATAAATCCTATGTACCGATACAAGGAAACATAGGCAAAAAGTACATTTTGCTGCAACAGCTTAAGCAGCACAGGGGGAGGTGGGATAAAGGCTCTGTGTGGCTACGTTTTTGCAATATGAATAACATTCTTTGTGGCTCGCAGCCATGTGGGAGCCAAGAGGTTATTACTGTCAGAGCCACTCGAGCGCTGCGAGCCGACGCACCCACGCAGCGCACAAGGACAATGGAGTTGGGGAACTGCGACAGGGACATAGTTAGAAATAGAGCTGCCAGCATACAGTCGCTACTTTCTGGCTAAAATATAAGCTATAAGTGTTATTCATATAAAGACTTAGAGATATCCTGAACTCTGCCCGAAACTGTTATATATATATATATATATATATATATATATATATATATATATATATATATATATATATATATATATATATATATATATATATATATATATATATATATATATATATATATATATATATAAAATGTCTAATTTTTAGCGGGAAATCCGGGCATAGTTGTCAACACTGGCTCGAGTGGCGCCGCACCCCACATGCTACAACGTTCGTGTCACTTTTTGTGACTTCGGCTATGGGGCTCGTGTACTGTGCCGATGACGTCCCCATTTTGTCCTTTAGAGCCAGCGCCAGCAACAGCCACAATTCCAAATCCCTTGAACAGTTTGCAATTGGCCAACGCTAGCGCCAGAGGAACTCAGCTCAACGCGTCTCTCAATACAAGTGGAAGAAATACAACAAAAAAAGAAGAGAAAGGAAATAAATTCAAAATAAAAAGCAAAAAGCAAAAAGAAAAGCTTCAGAAAATTGTGTTGTGCAAAAATTATCAAGTTGGTGAAAAGTGAGGAAAAGCGCTGTGTGAAAATGTGCCATCGCCCGATTAGGTCGTCAGCTCTTTTGTTGCTATTGCCCATCCTATGCTGCATATCGCAAGGTGTGTGTGTGTGTGTTTTGAAAGTTTTAAATAACAAAGTTTCAAAATATATAAAGTTTGTTAAAAGTTCAGAAAGCAGCAATGTCTAACTATGTTAAAATTAATACAATAAAAAAAAAAAATAAAAAAAAACAAAAAAATTCATATTAGTCGGCTATTATCGACTGCACAATACTCTGTTCTACAAACTAGGTCAATACTATTATTCAATTAAAGTGACTTAAAAAGAGCAATTTGCTGGTGACTCTTTCTGTCTCTCTCTCTCTCTCTCTCTCTCTCTCTGTCTCTCTCTCTCTCTATCTCTTGATTTTTAGTAACAAAATTTCAATTCAATTTAATACAAAAAAAACTCCTAACATTTATTAATTTTTAATTTTGATATACATAAATAATGAATTTTATACATTAAAAAATATTGATATCTTAAAATTGATATTTCTGATGCCGTTTATCGAGACAAGCACTTAGAAAAATATTGAGCATCTTACTCGACCAGGAACTTCGCTAGTTTTAATATGTAATGTTAAAGACGTCGTAGCTTAACATTGCTAATATTACTGTCGAACTCTAGACATAAAATAGCATTTTCCAAGCTAGATTTTATTTCATGTAAGTTCATGTATGCAACTTGACCGTTACTTTGTAATAAACGAGACCATTGAAAAAGGAAATACCGGTTATAATTGGTTTAGTTAAAATATATGTAAGAGGCAGAAAGATGAATGGCAGATCCCACAAAGTCTGAAAATATATATATTTATATTCTTGATCAGATTCAACAGCCGAATTTATGTCGCATTCTGTCCGTCTGTGTGATTGCCCCTCTATCTGTACGTATGAACTAAAGATAGATACGTGAAATTTCTTTTTCAAAGAAGTTGTAATCATTTATTGTAGCAAATTACAAAAAAAAAAAAAAAATAAAAATAAAAGTTGAAGTTTTTAAGCTATATTGATTGATGTTATTATAGTTATGGTGTTATCTCTTATTTAATTTTGGACTTAAGCTCTACAGGAAAAGTAAGAAAATTTCAAGTATATTTATGTAAAAAATCTTTAGATTTATTTCTTTTTATTTTTTACCTCATTTTAATTGTTATTATAATAATATGAGTAAAATGAAAAAATTTTGCACTTAAAATTAAATTTATGTATTGACATACAATTTAATTTCAATGTGATCTAATTCATTATTAATTTAAAAAGAATTGTTTTAAAACTAATATTTATCTTTAATATGTTGTTTGTACTCAATTACTAATTTGAGTAGTAACGAGTAGTAAAAAAATTAATTGGAAAAAAGCTCTTATTTTTTTAAATTATAATTTCAAGCTTTAATTCATTAAGTAATTTGCATTTATTTATTTATTTTTTTTTTAATAAATTGAATTTTTTACTGCAGCCCAAAGATATACTAGCCTTCGCACCAGAACTAAGCGATGACTCAGACATCATCACTTACTAAACCGGATCTCGACCTAAAATATATCAAATATCTCCTTAAGCTTTAATTGTGATAGTCAGACTATAAAGTCTGATCTCTTCTGATCTATGTATTGTGTGCTCGCCTTCCATAAACTTAATATATATATATATATATATATATATATATATATATATATATATATATATATATATATTAAATAAATATATGAACAAAATATTTCATTTCTGCTTAGACTGAATTCCCTTAAAGGTAGCAGAACACTAATCTGTAAATGTTTCATTAAAAATATAGATTTAAAGTAATTGTAAAAAAAAAAAAAATAATGATTTAAGTTCAAAAAATTATTTTGTAAAATTAAATATATATTGTTGCCTAACCCACAGGCGCGGCCATAAAATGCTTTGTGTGCGACTCAAGCGATAATCCCAGTTGTGCGGATCTCAAGTCCAACTCGAGCATTGTGCCTGAGGTAAGTTGATAGCCGCTTCGAATCTACCATCTGGCATACCCTTAACCTTTGCCCAGTTAATGCCACTCGCCTAATCAGACGCCGTTGACCTTAATCAAAGTGCTGCTCGTTCTAAATTAAAAGCACATAGTACATAAATTCTCAAAGAGAAAAAAAAGAGAAAAATTAGAGAGTGGGCAAATCGGAAAAAACGGAAACGGAAACGTGCGCCGTTGTCGTCATTGTTGTGACCGTTAAAGGAATGTGTTGGCATCCTTCCAAATGCGTTCGCCCCTTCTCCCTTGGGGACAACTCTATAAATGCGTTTTTTATTCTTCAACCAAGCCTGGCAGCTTGACAGACCTCGAAATGCATACCATTTGGCATTACTAAGTGAATATTTATAGCTTAATCTTTTGCCTAAGGTCTGGCATAGTTTTGGAGTAGAAACCACTTGAATTTTCACTTTTTAAAGTATAAATATTATAGTTAATAGATGAATTAGTAAATGGGTTAAATTTTGTATAACAAAAAGTTGTTTTATTTTTTTTTATCATAAACTAACATCGAATTGCCCTTCGCCAAGACACTGCGAACTTACATGATATCAAATTGTTGCCGAAAAGCAGAAACCAATCAATGTTTTTCAATGCCTGCCAAAGCTGTTGAAACGTGCAAACAGCCCGCTTTGAATTTATCCACTTCTGAGTGCTTTAAAAATATGTTCAAGTGAATGCAGAATATTTTGACTTCCAAGGAGAATATTTTCAATAAAGAAATTTTCATGAGTTTTTTTTTCAATGTCTTAATTGTTGGATGTACTATTTGTGTAAAATATAGTTTCTCAATATTTTATCAAATTTTATTCCATTAAATCACTTGGGTGTGCACATAAAAAGAGTAGTGCCCGCAATTTCAGTCGCACTACTATTTTTTTATGAACACAGCTATATGTTTATATTTTTGGATCGTTCATCTTAAGGGGAAAAAACCAAAATCAGATTTTAAGCTATATAAATAGTATTAGCCAACTCATACAGTGGGCCATAAGAGGGCTTTGTCATTTGTGCACTTCTGACTGCTTATGTTTTGTGGGCCAACGTATGATGCACAGCAAGGCCGTTGCACCTCCGATAATAACAAAAACAACAGTAACTTCAATGATAACGATAACGAAACCTACGATAAGATATGAGTTGGTAGCTGCATTGGCAATTATGACCGCAATTAGCAGACCGTTAGGTGGGGAACTGGACAGGCAATGGCTGATTAATCATTAGCCATTGTTCGTACGTGTTGTGCACGTACAAATATTTACAATAGATATTTATGATTAACACTTGAAAATGGTTGGGATTCTAGGAATGCACATTGGACAAAATGAAGTCACTGGACACCTGGCTGTTCGACTTGAATAAGTTCTCCTATTTCGATAATGGAGCCAACAAACATCCGCTAATGAATTGCCAAAAGGTGGTCGCAACTGATCGTGAGTATTGAGCTATTAATCAAACTATTTTATAGTAGTTTTATAGTATTCTTTAGCTATACTTCCGAAAATTAACTTATTTTCTGTTGTTTCATTTGGTTGGCGACAGCCAATACCAATAAGCTGGTGACCGCGCGCTTTTGTCAGCTGGACACTGGGGACTCGGATGCTTGTGATATTTTGCGCTCGAAGCTGCGAATCACTAGCGATGGCAGCGCAGGGCAACGACAACGACGACGCGAACACGATCAACAGCAACAGCAGCGACGCAAAGGCTATGGCCAGGATGCGGATGAGAAGTCGCCGGAGGACGAGTTCTTTTGTGACATTTGCAAAACGGATCGCTGCAATGGGGCGGCTGCTGTGACGCTGACGTCGTCGCTGGCATTAGGGCTGCTGCTGCTGCTGGTACTGGCACGACCACTTCGCTGCTGAAGTGATGGACGACAGACGATAGACGGCGATGGCTGGCGACATTGGTTGCATTAAGGTTGAGTTAACGTTAACGTTTATCGTTTACCTTTTGTAAATATTCGAGTGGCCATTGAGCGACACAGAAAAAATAAAATTACAGCACACAAGCCTTACCTCCCCCTGACCCCACCCCAAAACCGACCACTCTAAAAGATACCAAAGCCCTAGACATGTAAGTGACAGCGAACACGAATACAAAAAAAAAAAGGAAAAACAAATTGCTCACAGATGCAGCTTAACACAGATACGGCTATAAGGTTACAGCAACAGAAACTGATACAAATGCAAACACAACATTAATAGCACAGGTAGCCAATCACACACAGAGATACCGTTACAGAAATGCAATTACTGATATATAGATACGGCTACATAAGTATACATATAAAAGCAGATACAGATACATGACTTCGGCTACAAAGATACAGATAGAATCGGAGACACAGTTACAGATGCATAGGCTGTGGATGCAAAGATACAGATATAGAAGATACATACAGATACAAAGCCTACAAAACAGATACAATACACTACAAGATACAACAAATAAGAAAAGAAGATACAGGTACATAATGACGACTACAAATATACAGATACACCACCCCAGTGGCGCCTTAATTCCAAGTAAATATGCGAATTTCAATTAACAGTTAGCTGGAAAAAGCAACGAAACGAGAAAACTTAAAAAAAGAAGAAGAAACCAAATTTCTGGTTTGTTTAACAAAAGGGTAAAGGTAAAGGAAACCATCCAATGTATGTGTCTTATATCAAGGATTAGCAATTCAATTTATTTGATTGAAAGTCCCTCACTTGGTCAATTAACCTGAACTTTGCCAGGCAGTTGGGCTGAAATGTTTAGTTATGGCTTTATTGAGTTGTAATTGATTAGCTCTGAGCAAATGTTGATAAGCTGAATGTTAAGTATGAATTCACCAAATGCCTTTAATTTTCTATTGTTCACATTGCAGTGTTAAATATAAATAATATATAATATTTAATCGAATGATACCATGAAGTAACTTTGCAAACATGAAGGAAAAAAAATAGTAAAATTAATTGCATGAGTTTCAGTTAGTTTAGCTTTAAACTTGGAGCACAGAACTAACAAAATTTAATTAAAATAACAATTTTTTAGCTGTTTTTTGTTGCTTATTCATGGTTATTTCATGGTATTCGATTTAAATGTGTATTCTAGGTAGAACGAACTTAAATAGATGTGCTTTACAAGACGATAAAAAATAATATTTAAATATGAAAAGAAAAAAAAAAACACACACACACACAGAATGTATTTAATACTGCGCACTCTTCCCAAATACTCTAACATGAATTGATACAAAATTTTCTATTATACTCAAATTAAAATACAATGGAAAGAGTGTGCGAATCATAAAATATGCTACAAAATCATTTATATCTGAGTGTTTAAATGTTTCAACAAAAAAAGCGAGCGCCTTAAGCAATAACCTTACAACAAACTATATATATATATATATATATATATATATATATATATATATATATATATATATATATATATATATATATATATATATATATATATATATATATATATATATATATATATATATATATATATATATATATATATATATATATATATATATATATATATATATATATATATATATATATATATATATATATATATATATATATATATATATATATATATATCTATATATTAGAATGAAAATGTATTTATAGTATGATTTTCGAAACACGCAAAAAACAATCAGCAAAAGTGTGAAAAATGAAGAAAAACAAGGAAAAACAGAAACTAAAAAAAAGAACCGTGCAACAAATGTTAATTAAATGTGCAATTAGAAAAGTTGAACAAAGCAATGCGAAAACTATTTGTGAAATAAACGAATAAAAAAACAATGAACAACAAAACTCCACAGCGAGTTTAATTAAGTGCTTACGTCCCACGGCTTCGCCCAAAAGCAACAAAAACAATACAAATAAATCTGCACATTTCGATTGCCGCTAAAATTGTTGAAAGCAAATGCAACCTTTTAGAGCTCAACTTAGTTTATAAGCAAAATGAAAATATGGCAAATAAAATGCACGCTAAGCAATGCTGTATGACAATATAATAGTATAACACTTCCCCATTGGTAGGCATTTCCCATTGCCGGTTTTAAATTACAGCACTTTGGTTAGTTGAGCAGTATAACAGTATAACAGAATAAACTAACGATATAACAGTATAACAGTACAACTGCACAACAGTATAATGGTACAACAGTAGTATAACAATAGAGCATCATGGCAGTATGACAGTATAACGATAAAGCTGTATAGCTGTTTATCAGTAAAACTGTACATCATATTAGCATAACCGTATAACAATGAAATAGTATAACAATTTGATTACCTTAAACATATTTTTCTTACATAACAATTGAATAGCTAAAGCTGTTATACACCATAGCTATACACTCGCGACTTATTCTCAAAAGAAATATTTTAGGGGATATCTAAAGAAAATCAAGTACATATAATAGAAGACAAAGCTAGAGTGAGAGCATCAAGTACTCGAGCATTAACGATGATGTTTCAACTGACTGTATAACACTTTCTAGTGTAGCACAGTTGCCTGTAGATCGTTACATTTTGGCTTCCTATGTTGTCTTTTGCCAATCAGTGATAATATTCCCATTACTCATGTTAGATGCCAACAATCAAACAGCAAACTATCAAACCACAACGCACACGTTTAATTTGAAACTCTTTTTGGTGATGCTATCGAGGCGAGTCGACATGTCATCCAGAACAGTGCACGACATGTTTCAGCAGTACCGCAAATTATTTTCGCCGCCACATTGTGCAGATAGTAAATGGGCAGAGGGAAAAAGTTTTTGATAGAGGCATCCAAAAACACAACAGCTAGATGACGACGACGACGTGTCGCTATCAATGCTGGCAGTTCAATTCAAATTTTCGGTAGCTACGGCCGCAGTGACACGTCATTTAACAATTGAATATTGCGACTAACATTTATCTTCAGGATAAAGAACTGTACTCAACATTGGTAGCAAAATGCGTTTAATCTACCTATTGCTATTGTTGCTGGCATTTTACTCTGTCGGTAGTTCAGGTAGGTAAACTTGGCATAACTCAACTAATCGACCAATTGAAAAGGATTCTGTTCTATATTATTTATCGCTTGATTGGAGCAGCTAACGTCATTCCCGATTTCCTCATTTCCTGATTTGCAGCGTTACGTTGCTACACATGCGTTGACTGCGATGAGCAGTCAGTCCTTACGGAGTTGGAGGTATGCAGTGTGCCAGCCTTGCTAGAGACGCAGCCAAGTGCAACTGGCCTTCCAGTTGTTGCTAGTCCCAGCCCTGGATCAAAACCCAATCCAGCACCTGCTGCTAGCCCAGCAGCGCCGGCAGCCAGTGCAACTGCTCCAGCTGCAGGAGCAAGCAATGTGCTCTCTTCCACTCCTAGTGGTGCTCCAGCACCAGCATCCTCATCTGCTGCCGCATCCGAAAGTGAGGATGAGGATGATTACGACAGCGATGAAGAGGAAGCTGCTCCGGCATCTACTTTGGGTATTATGCCCGCCGGCACTAATGCGGATGGAGCTGCGGGCGTTGCTGCTGGTGGTGCTGCTGGTGGTGCTGCTGGTGGTGCGGGCGTTGCTGCCGTTGGTGCTGCGGGAGCAACAGCAGGTGCTGCTGCTCCAGCCGGTACGCCAGCTGCTGTCGCCGCTGATGGCGAAAGCGAGGACGAAGAAGAAGAAGAAGAGGATTATGATGATCGACGCAAACGCAGCATCATTCGCCAGAGCCAGAGACAGATTCAGAGTACACAACGACCCGTTTGTTATATAGCGAGTCTGAGGCGTAAGTAGATTGATGATAGACTGGTTGATTGATGACTGACAAATTAACTATTTATTGTTTGATGATTAATTGATGGGAGACTGATTGATGATTAATGATTTATGTCAGACTAATTCATGACTCACTGATTGATGGGAGGATGCTAGCTTACTGATTGATGACTGTCTGATTAATGACTGACTGATTTATAGATTAACTGATTGATGGCTAACTGATTCATGGGAGACTGATAGGTTACTGACTGATTGATTACTGACTGATTGATGACTGACTGATTGATATATTACATGATTGATGGCTTACTGATTGATTACTGACCGATTTATGATTGAACTGATTGATAACTAACTGATTGATAACTAACTGATTAATGTCAGATTGATTGATGGCTGATTGAATGATGACTAACTAATTGGTGACTGACCGATTGGTGGCGACTTAAAAATGACAGACACATTAATGACTAACTGATTGCTTAATTGACTGATATACTATTTACCCTCTTATATAGTTTCGAATGGAAAATGAAATGGAAATTCTGATATTTAAATTCTCACTTCTCCAAGTCTAATTTCCGGATTAGTATTTTAAATATGGGAATTTTTTTATTTAATAAGAATATATTCTATTCGTAACAGAACTAGAACTTTAAAGTTTCAAAACAACTTTTGCTTCTGATAATTGACTCTATAAATAGCTACATTGCTATTAAGTCCGTAACAGACTTCTCTGCCTGCTGCTTCTTATCGCTACATTCGAAATTCTTTGTATTGATTAAGTGCTACCCGACAAAATGTTTCATACGCGTTTCTTTTCTGTGATATGACTGAACGTATTAAATCATATAATTATATTTAAATAATCACACTTAAGCTTAATGTTTAAGTAATGTGAATTATTATACATTAGAATCTTTATGGAATAGGGCATTAAAAATGGATCACTTTACTGCAGCAGAAAAAAAATTATGAACTAGAGCAGTTGATTGAATAAAGCTGATGTAATGGGCTCACTAAATTAAATTAGCAAATGGAAACTTATTTGGAATTAATATATGTTTTGTAATCGAGAGGGTCTACATAAACGACTCAAGACCTCAAGATAGCTCACCATTCTTTAAGCCATTATTATGTCTCCGAAAGCAGAAATAGCTTCGTTGTTTTGGGGTAACAAGGTTCAAAACTACAAAGCTAAGCCACGTCTGCATGCGGATAACTACTGGATCGCAATGGCAATAATATTGATAATGTTAATGATAAGTGATAATGATAAAAATTATAATGATAACAGAAAGACTAATATCAATTCGAAGACTTATGGTTGTACTAATACTAATACTAATACTATTACCACTACTTTCCTTTTCACGAACTTGGACTTGATCTTGATGCTGCTACTGCTCAGTTAATGGCACTGAAATAACGAATCGTGGATGTACCCTGGTCACGGACGGTGATCGGGACGATGCCTGTAAATCTCTGTTTAATGGCTGGAGTGTGCTTGGATGCCAATTATGCGAACATAACGGCTGCAACTCACCGATCAATGCCGCTGTCGTGGGCCAATGGAATAGTAACAGTGGCAATGTACGCTCATCGGGCCGAACGGCGCTATCTATGACGCTGCTGGCCGTAATGTCTTCGCTGTGGATCTGTAATTGATAACAGAAAAATATATATTTAATTTATAATAATAAATATACATATAAATATATATATATATATATATATATATATATATATATATATATATATATATATATATATATATATATATATATATATATATATATATATATATATATATATATATATATATATATATATATGTGTGTGTGAGTGTATCTATGCGTGGGCGCTTGCTAACCACGACCCAAGACTATTTCGATCTTAATTACGTGCCAGTGCACGGTGAGCGGACGATCTATTTTTGCCTAATTGTACAATTGGTCGGAGCGATAAGAGGCTCGTGCTTGGAAAAGTGCCCAATCATTTCATTTTTCTTTCGGGCTACCCGTGCCACAGTCCACAGCTATGACAAATCAATTACAGCAGCTGATAAGCTGAAGAAATAACAAACTAAAGCGAAAATGATGTGACTTCATTTCTATTGCTGATAACTGATGATCAACTGATCAACTGATAGCATTAGGCCTCAAGTGGCAATCGCTGCCGGCGAATTGAACGATTTACAGCCAGAGAATTGGACATTGATACACAGGCGTTCAACGTTCTTAATTAGGTGATGAACAAATCTTCCGTTTGCGAACAAATATCGGAAACAAAAACCGTCAAAACCGAATGCACTTTTAAGGGAACTTGTGCTTCGTTACGAACAGCTGTTGGCATCTAAAATAACTTTACGTTCTACGTAACTTAACGGTATAATAAATATGGCTATAATACATATGTAACAGGTAGAAGCTGGGCCCGATGCTCGATCAATACTGCTCAACTACATTGATCCTCTGTCTTTCAGAGAGTTTTGAAAGAAATACAAAAATATGGCAAATTAACAAAATAAATATTAGACAAATAGAAAAAACATTACGTTAAATTTATCAATCATAAAATCAGTCAATCACCCTGCATATGAAGCTAATCTATCACTCAACAAATCAACCAAGCATAAAATCCATTTCTGAGTCATACGCAAGGCATTCGTAGATAGTTTTCATACTTTTCAACAAAATCGATATTTATTTGGAACAAAACTATAAATGCTTGTAATCTAATTCTTTTTTAGAATTTTTCATTTATATATCGATTTTTAGAGTCAGTAGAGTAGAGAGCTGATGCCAGGGTAGCTGCTAGTCGTCTACGCTACACGCTCACACTTAACTGCAGTAAATGCATTTGCCAAATTTGTCAAGCTAAATTCGCATAAAATGTATACTATATAGTATCTCTACATTATATAGATATGTGTATATGTGTGTGGTATATCTCAGGCACATATAAAGGCTGGGCTTTTTGGCTTCCTTGTTGTATTTTAGTAATGCCTTCAGCTTCCGGGCACGGAGCTCGCATTCTCAGTTGCTTCAGTATTGGTTTTTCTCAACAGGCTAACGAATTCTGAGAGAGTTCAGCGAGAGCAAATTTGTATGTATATATATGTATATGTATATGTATATGTATATGTATATGTATATGTATATGTATATGTATATGTATATGTATATGTATATGTATATGTATATGTATATGTATATGTATATGTATATGTATATGTATATGTATATGTATATGTATATGTATATGTATATATATTTATATTTGTTTTGCTTTTGGCGATTTACGTGATATCGCCAGCAATTGCAAATCACAAATTTCACATTTTACGTTCAACTGGTTTTTGCTTTTCTTTCTTCTGCCAGTTATCTCTGAAAAAAATATTGATGCGTCAGTTAATGCCCAGACACTAAACATAATTTTTGGGCATTTGGCACGATTCGCTCGCCAGCTGAATAATACGCAAATGAAGTCAACAATATAGATGTGTATTAAGTAAAACGACTACGCACGATCTATGCATGAGACAGAAAAGAATCAGGGTCAATAATTGCATGCGACCTGAGCCCAGAGAAAATCAAAAACTTTCGCTTTAAATTTTCGATTTTTAAGTAACGTATTTTATAATATTTTTTAGATTTTCTGTTGAAAGCCTTAATAGGAAAGTAAATAAAGATAGCTAATTTCCACTTTTTGCATTCTAATCTTTAACCCAAAATTCTTGCTCTAATTAATACAAAATTCTTATCTTTTTGCTATTATTGAAATAAATTAAAAAATACAATGAATTTTTTAAAGCGCTTATCGGCCATACGAATTTGTAGCATTTATAACTATTTCTTCTTAGATAATGAGCCTATTGTTGAAAATTAAAAAATACCCACCTATATATTATATACTCTTCTATATTTTAAGTTTTTATTTAAGCTTGAGTAATCTCTAAAAAAATACTCCACTTTAAATATTAATAATAGCAAACACGAGTTGATTACTTATTCGGAAAATGCTTACTTATGGGTAAAATGTGCCCAGGTTATTCTTGATTCACATTAACTCCTCTCTGACCTTGACTTTGCTGTTATCAAAGGTCTATTTCGGCCAATCACATAGTTTGATTAGCACCGAATGTTGCTAACCTTTTTGTGCATTCAAATGGAAAACTTTTCGGTTTTTTTTTTGTTTTTGAAGTTATTTTTTCGTCTAAGTAGTGCAGGCGTACTCTTCTCGGTGATTCTCACGACTTGTTGTCGCAACAACAGCTGCACAATAGGTGCAAATAGCCCGGGTAAATACCAAATAAAAAACGTGTTAATTTTTATGGCAGGGCGGAGGGAAATTGAAATCGAGTTTTGTTTATTTTGCGTGTTTTTAATCTTGAGTAATATTAACATGCGACATGCGACATCCACCGGTATACACATATCTACATATATCGGTATGTATGCAGTATCTCTATGATGTAAATGTAAGGATCGACATTTGTTTATATTCAAAGCGGGCGCGTCCCGTTAAGGTGTGCACATTGATCCCAACAAGAACAGCAAAAATAAACAATGTGCTAACTGGTAAATTAGCATATAAGATATTGAAATAGTTGTAAATGCATTGTACACTTAGAGAAAAACAGGTTACATTTTAAACTCATATTAATTTATGAATTTCTTGTACTAAGCATACACTATTCAAAATTGTTTAAGTTTATTTTATGATGATATTTTTAAAATTATTATTTAATTTTTTTTTGCTGAGCTAGGTGAGAATGCTATATGCATTGTCAGTCAGGTCGACACTCTGACTAGTTTGTCGAATTGCATTTACTGCTTACCACTGTGGTTGTGTTCCAGCTTGGAGCAGATCGTTATTTCTCATTAAACTTCAAATTGGAGCCCTTCTATGTGCTTTAACTGAACTGAACTATCCTCAGTTGTTCTGCGTCCCACCATTTTTTTTTTCTAACTTATTCAATTTAAAATTAAAAAAAAAACTTTATATTTACTTTCCAATCACGTTTTTCTCCAAGTGTATTTTGTATAAACATATATGTTTTAAGTACCGAGTGGGGATTTTGTAAGAAGCCCAGACATTGAATCATTGAAAAAAAAGGCGGAAAATCTTTCCGCCGACTTCTCATTCTCGTCACAAGAATTCCCAGATGTTGGCGCGCGTCAAGCGCAAGTTGAAAGAGCTGCAGCTTTAGCGGGCACAACTAAAGAGTAGAAGAGAGCGTTCTGCGTTGCTCTTACCCTCTCTTTTTTTACTTGTTCAATTCGTATTTTTTGGCCATTTGGATTTTGCATTATAAATTAATTTGTTATCAATAAAAAAATATTTACCCACGCACACTAACTAAAGACAGGCAAACGCAAACGCAAACGCAAGCGCTCTCTCTGTGTTTCGCTGTCTCTTTCTCGCCAGCTAACTATCTCAGTCTTACGTCGCTGCGCGGCTGGCTTATAAAACTCTATAAAAAGTCTCAAACAAATCACAAGATTTTCAGTTAAATTTCAGAATTCACAAACTGCGGTCGCAACTGAACTCGCGTTTGAATCGATCTATATATAATAAAATATTAAAATATATCATACATTTTGGATATATACGGTGTACATAAGATCATTATAAATTAATATATATACATATATATATATTTATATATACCTAATAAAGTACTATATCACAATGAATCGTAGTTTTTCTTCAACCTTTTACGGCGCCTGTTTTCTGCTGCTCATCGCGCCAGGTAAGAAAAAAAAAAGAAAATCCAAATTGTGTATGAGTGTCAAAGTGTCAGGGTCGATATCCTATATGATATAGCCCAAAAGTCTGATATTAACAAAATGTGATAAAATATTGATGTGGCCGCCTTAGTTTGGCCAGTGAACGAGGGACTTTTCTCTAAGCTAAGCACTATAAATATTATTGATAAAATGCTAAAAATAAAAAAAAAAAGAAATATCAAAGTAAATAATTTTATAATAATTATTTTTGTTGTTGTGCAATGCAAAAGTACAAAAAATTAATGAATAACAAAAGCAACAATTAAATTCAAAATGCAAATTCATTCATTTCGCTGTTCATTTGCATTTATTGCAATTGCAATGTATTTTTTTTTTGCATAAAAAACCCATAATTATAATAAGAAAAAAAAAAACATAAAATAAAAAAAGTTGTCATAAATAATGCGAAAATTGCTGGACATTTTTTACGTCCACATTCTCGAATTTTATGATGCGGAAATGTTGACATATAGCAGACATATATATAACAATACAGACAGTTTTTGATTTAAGCTTTGCTTTGTTATATTTTTATTTACATATATATATATATATATATATATATATATATAGAGAGAGAGAGAGAGAGAGAGAGAGATAGAGAGAGAAAATTCAATTTCAATTTGACATTTATTTTTCCCTTTAATCAGAATTAGTTATAGTACAAAGACCTTCGATACTTCATTAACAACTAAAGCATTCTTTAATAAGAAACTTCCGGTTCGCATTAGCAATTTAGAAAGTCTTACGAACATAAATGTATATCCATTTATAAATATTCATAAAATCGCAGTATTCTAAGAACTTATCTAGCTAGAAACTAGCTAGAATTGAACTTCAAATACTTTTTTAAAAAAACCTGCAGAACTTAAAGTTATATTAAAGCAAATTTAAAAATGCATTAGTATATAAATAATACATGAATAACATATTCCAAAAAAAAGAAAGCAATATAAAATTCAAGTCAAAACTAGTTACAGTAGAAACAAAGCTAATAAAATATGTTTTGATTAATTAATAAAAATCATTAAATAATACATAAAAGTTAAAATAATGCAAAATTTAAAAATAATAACAAATACCTTTTTACGTATAAAATATTAAAATATTCTAAATAAAAATATATAAAATATGTGTGTATATAAATATAAAATTGTCTTTTGTTTAAAGATTTATGGATTCTGTATATGAAAGCATTTGTATCATATATCATTTCTTATTTATATAGATATATATTTATTAATATAGATATATTACTATTATTGATATATTTGAATCTCGTAACAATTTGCTTCATACGAGCACGACACGCTCCCATTTCTAACGTGAAAATTGAACTGGTTTTGAAAGGCAGCTGTAAATTTCGGGTGCATTTTAAGTGGATAATTTCAGTTCAATTTTTTTTGCGTTACATTTTTTTCTGCTACGGGTAATCTCGATTTTGACATTGAAACTGCGCCTCGACTGCTAATTGAAAAGCTGCGACTCTGACTTTTTAGTTGGTTAGCTTTGCAGTGCACATGTTACAGACATGTTTGGGACGCATGACAGCTATCGCTTAGCACATATTCACAGCAACAACAACAACAACAACCTGCTTGAGCATTTAGCACCAAATCCAAATCCAAAAACCTGAAATTCCCGCCCGATTTGACGGCAAGTGTAAAGCATTTACATAAGCCGCCAACTTATGCAGATGTTTTTATTATTAATTTTTTTCTGAATCTAACTGCCTGTAATACTGCAACTAACTAAAGTTCACTCTTTATAAACAGTTTGTCTGATTGCCAGCCTATAAATTACAATTATAATAGCGCCTGTTCCGGCTAAGACTTGATGAGCGTGCACAGCAAATTGCATCTATAATACAATTTTCTTTATATTGTAAAACAAATTTACAACTTTGTTGAACAATACACCGAAAAGAAATAACTTAGTATATCATACGTAAAAGTATAGGAACTTTCGACAATCCAGCAATTTCTTAAGCTAAAAAAAAAATTTAGGTAAATTTAAAAAATTTTCGAATAATTCAAAAAAATTTTCAATAAATAAAATCAATTAAATTTGTGACACAATCTAGGTTTTGAAAATAAAAAAAAATAAAAATGAAAAAAATAATTAAATTAAAAAAATTATTTTCATAAATTTTTATTTCTTTTTAATAAAGTTTGCAGCGAAATAAAGCATTAAACTATGACATTTGCAATTGTAATTTTAACAAAGATTTTCGCTCAGTGCATGCATTTTGATTGAGATTCAGAATAATCTCAACTCTCTTTCGCAACGAAACTGGTTTGGATGAGTCGTGGCTGCCTAATGCTAATGATATTATACAACTCTTATTTATTGCACATAAGACAGAAAAAAAAACATAAACGAAACGTAAATAAATGAACCCCAAGTTCATGAGCAAATGAAGTACAAATTCGCTTATCACGTGCCATTAAAGCCACATTCCAGCTATAGCCGGTGTCTCTCTCCGACTGCTACAGCCGACGCTTGCCCATCAATCAATGTGATTTATTAATAATTTTTAAGTCAACAATCGGGCAACTCAAGCATATCGTATATATATCATAGCCACATGTTGAGCTCAGCAAAATGTTGTGCACAAGTTGAATGGGCATACGCGACGTATGAACAATATCTACATACACTATTCGCATTGCATAGGAGGGTTATATTTATGTTTGCAAGAGTTTTTATTGGATACAGAAAGGAAAAAGGCAAAGTACGCACAACTTTTACTTATAGCTTTAGTATAATTTATAGATAGAATCCATAATACACAGTTTTACCGTCACTTGGAGCAAGCCAGTGTACTCCAATGATCATAGACAGCTTATTGATGAAGAAATTCCCTGGTCGGGCCATTCACTTCCGCCTCTCACAAATAGCAAGAAGAATGCTAGCCTTTCTCGCTTACAGTTTGAAAATCACTGACAGCTTTGGAGCAATAGACGCACATAGATACGTTTTACAGACAAACATCTCTCATTAAATTGCAAGAAATTGCAAATGTTTCTAGATCGACAGCAAACAGAGTATTTCTCAGTCGTTAACTCTCAAAATCTTCGGCACTTATCAGCTTGCCAATGGACAATTTGACTGGCATTTGAATAAGCAGGCACTAAGCCCCGCCTACTTTGCTATTGGCTCGGCTACCGTTGACGATGCGTCATACCTGCACAGAGTGTCAATTGGCACCTGGTGAACAGCTATATTAACATCGACTGCTCTGATAAGGCAATTGACGTAATTATGACAGTGTATCCATAAGTTTGCATTATGCACAGGAAGCTAACTATTTGTTGATTGTTGTCTTTAGTAATTGGAAATTTGCATGGCCGAAGATCGCTTCGCCCACCATGGAACTCGATCGATAAATAGTTTGATAATAGCTGAATACTGCAAACATTGGACCGACATTAAAAGCTAATAATACGAAATGAGCAAACAGTGCGACAAATGTATTCTAAAGCAAAAGCAATAAGTCTATGAGCCCATTGGCGTGATTTATGGCCCGCACATGGTCGACTTTCGATCGCTTTGTCATCGTTAATCGTTTATCGTTTGCTCGTTCCGCTGTTTACCAAAACTGTAAATTGTTTTAAGAGAGATACAGATAACGCCAGATATATATCACCTCAATGAAACTGTGAACATTTTCAATGAGATAATGTTTAAGAATTTATAGAGAATTTAATTTATGGACAGCGAATGTTGAACTTTGATCTCTGTTTATACCAATATTTTATAGATAGATTTATATGTATATATAATATAGATAAATTATATATAAATATGAATATAGATTTTTTACATGATCTTCAGATTCAGCAAAAATTGTCTATAGATATGATATAGCGGTCTGATCTGTTGTATGAGAATAATATTCAGACTAAGATATAACTAAGCAATATCAAGCTTAAAATTGTATATACTCTATGCACTTAAGTTGGAGTACAAATAGAAAAACCTAGGGTATATGGATTAATCTTGCTTGATTAGAAAATACCTGCTGATAAGGATCTTATGACGTACTAAAGTTACAGAGAGTAGACATACACGCTCTACCGATAGATATCCCATATGCAACTACTTTAATGAACAGTATTGCTTGACTATGCTGGTACTACGGTTTCTCTTGCCTGACTTGAAAATACCCTGTATAAGAGTTTAGTAACAGCTTCTATTGTATGCCTCAGTTACATAGAGTAGCTATATTACCTGAAATTCGTTAAAACCTTACCACTTATCGTATCCTGCTTTGCAGCCTGTTTTGGAGATTTGATGTGCTATGTGTGCGACAATTGCGACAAAGTGGACAAGGACACGCCGCTGCTGGCCTGCAATGAGGACTTCTTCAATCATGGCGGCAGCACCGAAGCCTCCACCGTCACGACAACCACAATGACCACCACGAACGAGTCGCCAAATACTACACCAGTCACAAGCGAAACCACCGAAACATCGCCGGGTACCACCAGTGAACCGGAGAGCTCCACAAGTTCCGTAGAAACCACCAGTGAACCAGGCACCACCGAGACGACCGCAAGTACCGAGATGCCAATGCCCACGCCTGCTACAGTGGGCCCGCCAGAGACGACCACCAGCGTGCCCACACCCCCTGCTGAAGATTCACTGCCGGAGCAGGAGATAACAACTCGCCTATTGCCCGCCTTCAATGTGGATACAGCTGTGGCAGCAAACGCCACAGACCTGAACATCCGTCAGCGTAGAGCTCTGATTGATACAGGCATTAGCTATCACTGCTACAAGGTGGAGAAGACAGGTGAGCACAGAGATTCTGCTGCTGCTGATCTCACGGTACTAATTCCAATCTTCATCCATAGTTAACAACATGATTCAATTGAATCGCGGCTGCTCGCGTGTCACGGCTGAGCAATCGGTTTGCAAAGAGCTGGAAGTGCAGAACGCCGGCGTCCAATTGTCCAAGTGTGATCCGTGCACCATGAATGCCTGCAACGCTGCCACATCCACGTTGCATGCCTCCTTCCTGGCGACAATAATTGTGGCACTAACTGCGGCTGTGCTACAGCTCAAATAAAAAGTGAAAATACTGTGAAAAATGTTCTTCGCCTCCATTAAACCTTCCACGCCCCTCACCAGCCCACTCCAACCCGGTGTTATTTAGTGCATATTGCTCATTTGTTTAAGGAACACACAAAGCTACACGCACACACGCACACACACACACACACACACACACTCACTGTCTCATTGTTAAGTCATGCGAAAACTTTATGTAATTTGTAAGCGACAAAAACAGACGAATATCGAAATATATATACATACATATATATATTCACCTCTATATATATTATTCTATATGAACTAAAGCTAACCAAATGTGAAGCATAAGTCAATTTAATTGATATGTAATAAACTATTTATAAATTAAAGATTTTTCAAATTTCTCTTTGATATTGATTGAAAATTTTCAGTTATTGTTATTTTTATTTTAGTTGCAATAATGTGATTTTGTTGCTGAATAGATTAATCAATCCATCATAATATTTGATTAAAGCCTAAGATCTCTTTGCGCTTGGGCACTATTACTCATTGGTATCCATTTGAGTCAGTTGAGGTAGATCGTAGAGCTGACTACAGATACTGCCTGAAGTCATTTGAATTTCGAAAATATGACATTGCTAAACACTTAATCCGAACTTGGATTCTGTAATCCGAACTTGAATTTAAAATTATAAAATAATCGTATGGCAGGCAACACTTAAATCAGATTTGCGAAAGTCGAGACAAAAACGATACATATATATATATATATATATATATATATATATATATATATATATATATATATATATATATATATATATATATATATATATATATATATATATATGTTTATGTTTATTAAATATATTTTGGAATCTATAGAGTTATCTAGAGAGCTGTCGACGCAGCTACACTATTCCAATGTTATTCAAATTCGACTTAAGCTCATACTACAAACTGTGGCTTAGCAAGGCATAGCGATTGCGCTGAGAAAAAAATGATCATTTATAAAAAGAGAAAGAGAGAGAGACAGAGAGAGAGAGAGACTGAAATCTCTATACAACATATATCTGCCGCTCTTAAATTGAAGCTGCTGAGTACAACAGAATCCGCTTCAGTTTAGAGATTTTGAGCACGCTGCGACTGTGGCTCATTTTCATTTTTGTTAAAAAATTAACAAATATGCTAACTGAATGCTAATCTGAGCTAGAGATTTCTATTAGTTCGGAAAATACACATTTTAAAGATCCGAACAGAGATAAAAAACAGCACGAGAATCGAGATGAAACTTGAAAAATTGTCGAATAATATGCGAAAGATGAAATTCATTTCAATTGTAAAAAAAAAAAAAAACATTTGCTAAGATCTGGGTAAACATAATGAGTTTATGCATCTATAAATCTCTTATAGCACAGACTCACGAGATTTGTGATTGCTATAAAAAGGAAAGTTAATAAGGTCAACAAATATTATGTATATCTGCTATCTAACTTGACTTGGACAATATAGTTCTTTCCGCTATGCTAATTATATAAACCCGCTGATCTGCTAAGAAAAATCTATTTATACCTGAGCTACAAATTAACACATTGAGATATTTGGTTAAGCATTCAGAGATTTCGTCACGATTTTAGTAAACATATTAAGAATTCAGATAAAGCTCCATAAAACTAGTCATCAGAAGTTTGTTTGTGTTTCGAGTCACTTGGTTAATTTAGCTCTGGGTCAATGTTACGTCCATTGCGCATACGCCGCATTGTGCCAACAAAGTTAATTTTTGTAAGGAGCAAAGGGGCATACTTTTAGGCCCAACTATGCTAAGTAAATTTGTCCAGAGCAAACAGCACACAAAAGCAAACCACCCAAAACAAGATAAGATAAGATTTCATTAATATCAAAAAAAAAAACCAAAATAAAAATACAAATCGACAAAAATGTGCGCTGCTTTATTTATTATGTATGAACAGTGCGTATGAAAAGTGTGTGTGCGCATCATGCTATCAAAGTAGTGGACCATAAATTAAAGCAGCAATTGCTAATCATATTTATATATAAATATATATAGGCGAGATATGATGAGCCTAGAGATATGTCACTTTCCCAGAAAGAATTTACAGCTAAACAGCAAATGGAATTTGATTCATCAGTGAACAGATTACCATTTGATATATACTAGAAAAAAAGACAATAGAGTTTAACTGACTGCTGAATGCTTGTTCACAACTTATTCTATTTAGACTAAGGTTTTCATAGAAATGCTTTATAAAAACCTATATACTTCCTTTAACTCTCTAAGCGAGTATTTTCCTTCTCGAAAAGTTGACCTTCATAAATCATAAATATTTATATATATATATATATATATATATATATATACGTATATACATACTTATTCACCATTGAAGTGCTAGGATTTGATAATATATACATAAATATAGTGATATCTCATACCATGACAAACAGCTCACGGTGAGTGAAAGTTTTTTTATTATTTACGAGTTATCTTCGAGCTGGCCGCGAGATAACGCACTCTTAAGCAATGAGTGGACTTTTGATTTTCTTATGACTTTAATAAAAAATTAATAAAAGAAATTAAAATTTTAAAAAAATTATTGAAATTCGCTAAGTCGACGTGTGTAGTCTAAAAAAGCTAAGTAAACTATAAAGTATATCAAATCTTTAATCTTTATATATATATATATGTAAATATATATATATATATATATGTAAATATATATATATATATATATGTAATATATATATATATATATATATATATATATATATATATATATATATATATATATATATATATATATATATATATATATATATATATATATATATATATATATGTATATATATGTATGTATATATATATTCTTTATTTCAGAGACATGCTTTCTTAGATACAAAGATAGAGCACAAAAAAATTACCCTTAAACATTATAACATAACATTAAATTTGTTGTCATTTAAGTACTTTGTTTTAAATTTCAACAAACTAGATAAGCTTTCTTTGGCTGTTGATGAGTAACTCAGTAAAAATTCCTTTGGACTGCATTTAAAAAGGTTTTTCCCCGAAACAGTTAACTAAACAGGCCTTATATGATAAGCGTTTATAGTTGAATAAACTGCAATGTAGATGTCGCAGTTTTTATATATATATATATATTTTTTTTTTTTTTTTGCAAACTACGGAAATGTATTCTTCCGTTAGAGCCAATATTTATCTTTATTAACCCACTTATTGTACATTTATTTCATGTTTTTGAGAGTTTGGTTTTTTTTTTTGTTTTTGTATTCTTTCAGTTGTGTGCACGTTGTGCAGACAAAGGCCATTTGTTAAACGGCTGTCCAAATATGTGAATCATCGGCAATAAAATTGTTGGCGAAAATATTAACCTTGCACCGGCGATAGGTACCTTACTATTTAACAACGTACATATATATGCACACTTATATATTATCTATCTAAATATATATATATATATATATATATATATATATATATATATATATATATATATATATATATATATATATATATATATATATATATATATATATATATATATATATATTAAGAGAGATAAATATTCAAAATTATCTTGATTTTTTTTTTATCAATTTGTCTTTGGGCTTAAGCCACACACACATTCAGAAACTTTTATCAGTTTTCATAACTTTTGCGGCTTAGAAGCTTTGGCAATCGATAAAATAAATTAGATAAATTTTTGACTGGCCATTACAAGAGTCTAACTCGATATAGACCCATTGTGAAAGGTATTGCAAGCCCTTAAGTCACAAGCTTATCCCAATAAAGTCCATTGGCCTAAGGCATTTGGCAAACGGAATGCGGACTTCAAGTGGTCAATTTGTTGTTGTTTTTTTGTGATTGCTTATCGTTGCACGCTTATTTTCAATTGGGGTCTAGGGCAGTCAGTCCACATCCGAAGGAAGTAAAAAACAATACAAATATTTCACCTGCAAATCGTAATATCTTTATCAGCAGCCGCAGCAGCAGCAACAGCAACAGCGGTGCGTATCATTCAATTTATAGCTGATCTTATCGACACATCGAAAATATCTCGCGAAAAAAAAACAATAGCACAGTAAACGTACGGTAGAAGGGACAGTTACAGATGAATATATATATATATATATATATATATATATATATATATATATATATATATATATATATATATATATATATATATATATATATATATATATATATATATATATATATATATATATATATATACATATATATATATATATATATATATATATATATATATATATATATATATATTACTCGCATTTTCTATATAATTTTTAGTTTAAAGTCAAAAGATTTGTTTGTTTAACTTTCCTTCCAATTTCCACCGTTTCTCTGCTATCAAGGCTCTCAGTTTTACTTCCATGAACTATAATTTCATTAATTGTCATTCCCTATTAAGGTTTTTAATTTTATTTCCGCTTGTGAACTATAATTCCATTTCTTACAAAATTCCTAATTTTAGTTCCATTCTTAAACTTTAACTTCTGCACTCCTCTCTCTAATCAGAAACTTGATTTGAAGTTTTAGTTCCATTCGAGAACTAGAATTTCAGTCGTTATCTTTCCCTCTTAGATTTTTATTTTTAGTTACAAAACTTCGGTATTTAGTTCAGCTCGTGAAAATTGAAACCTTTCCATTTCCATTTTTTCAAGTTTCTTAGTTCTATCTTCATTCGTGAACTTGAATTCCTTCCCTTTAATAATTTTTATCATTTAAAGTTCTCACTTACATTTAATTCCTTTCTTTGAATTTCTTTTAATGATTCTCAATTTAACTTCCGTTTGGGAAGTATTACCTGTTACCTCCCTTACAATATGCTCTTTTTATTTTTTTCTTTAAAACTCTAAGTTTCACTTCATTTCATTTTCATTCAAAATTTGAAATTATAGTTCCATTCGTGAACTCCATGAATCAAATCCATGATCTATTATTCCATTCCATTTACCATTCACCTGTTCCTATAAGCCCAGAAATTAATGAAAAGTAAAAAAGGAAATAGAAACTCTATACAAATATACGTTAGTAGAGTGTTTACTGTAAACGCATACTAACCAGCCAACGGGGCGCTGTAGTGGGCCGCCTTATCAGTGCCATTGGTCCGACCCGAGCAGCAAACCCATGAGTATCTAGCCCGGTGCCAAGTGATAAAAAAACAAGCCATGTTAACAATATATTTAATTGGTAGTTTGCATTCGAGAGTCGAGCCGTGCTGTTGTCCACAAGAGCGAGCAACGCGAGTGCTGCCAAACGATCCTTAAGCCGCATATCCTTAAAAAGTGACAAACGAAAAGAAATAAACGTAAATCGAAATGCGTTTCATAGGCCTGTTACTATTATCCTTGTGCGTGTGCGCTGCCATTTGGCCAGGTGAGCAGCGCGTTTCGAAACGCGCGCAAAACGCGTCCAATTATTAAGATTTATGCAATCATCAATACTCGTTGACGAACAGTGAAAAGCATATTCAAAGAATATATAGCAAAATTAAAATTTTTTAAAACTATAATTGATATATTAGCTAAAAAGAAAGGAAGCAAAAAAAAACGAACACGAAAGTTTCAATTTCAATCAATCACAAATGGAAAAATACAAAAAAAAAATATTCCAACATCGATCGATTTCATTTCTTTATTGTCTTAAGTATAATTTCGTTATTTGGTTCTTTGGAACGAACTACGCTAGTTGCACACGGGGCACACGCCTTATCAGCATGTTCCACCCAATTCAAAGAAGAAGACCAGGGCCATGCCCATTATTGTAATTAGTTCATATTTGAGGTTACGCATGCCGCAAGAATGCCTTCGCTCACACACTTTTCCATTCGCACTATCGAACCAGGACACCGAATCAAACGCCATTCTTGGCATTACTAATTTTAGACATACCTTTCAGATAGCAAAAAAAAAACGAAACTTGTTTGTTCCACATAATATTTATTACATCATGTGCTGCAAGTCTTCCAAGTATTTACAGTGCTCAAATACACTCGCAAAAA
Source organism: Drosophila anceps (assembly GCA_035045945.1). Taxonomy (NCBI): domain Eukaryota; kingdom Metazoa; phylum Arthropoda; class Insecta; order Diptera; family Drosophilidae; genus Drosophila; species Drosophila anceps. Next base: position 5,650,189 of record JAWNON010000190.1, read on the forward strand.
ATGATAATTTTTAATATAGAATTTCTTTTAGTTTCAATAAATCAAAAGCTTGATTAAAAATGTATTTTGAATCTGTAACTTGCGAGGAAAATATGTATTTTAAATATTTTATTTATTGTCAATTCTTATTTAAGGTATACGAGGTCGGCTTAAAAAGTATCGTTCATATTGTGTCAAAAATCATTCACTTGGTCATGAATATCTATGTTGTGCTCTTCAAAGTAATCCTCACCAGATTTGATACACTTGTGCCGATGGTCTTCTGTTTCCAATCGTCGATCAACAATTTTGTGATATTGTTCAGCTTCTTTTGCAATGCCAGCTTTATCTCCTCAACTATCGTTCTTTTGACAGTCGGATAGAAGTAAACCTTACACGGAGCTAGGACTGGGCAATACGATGCCATGATCATTAGTTTGTTGTTTTTGGCTAAGAATTTGATGCAGATTCTTTGGTTCCTTTTTGGGAATACGAAAAAGTCGACCGTGTCCACGCAAAACTTAACTGAGCATTCAAACGGGCTGAAGTGGCCAGCACAAGTGAGGGAATAAGTATAAATGTAAAGCCACATAACATTTAAACTCTAAAATTGAATTGCAAATATACGTAACCGGCGGATGTTCAACAAACACCATATTCTTTGAACAGAGCTCGTATAAATTTTTATATATTTATACACCTTTATATTTATACATCCGTTCTCTGGAACTCTCTTCTCTTAAATTGAGAATTTTTAGGCTTTCTTTAATTAAACAAATTCGCACTTTATTGAAGCTGTCTTCACTTCGACTTAGAACGTGTTTCTTTCAGTGCAGTCTGTTCCTCCGAAACTCTTGGAATGAAATCTCTTATAACGTTATCGTCGGCTTGCATTTCACACTCACACACACACACACATACATACTAGCACACTCACACCCATGCCATTTATCAATCAGGGTTATTTCTGACACAACTTTTATTTTATTTATATGTAGCACTTTTTTATGTATTTGTATTTGTTTCTGTTTTATTTTTAGCAAATGCGCTCGAATGTTACGAATGCATTGGATCGGATTGTGAAGATCTGGAGAAGGCCCAGGTAGTCAGTTGTAATTTGGATGATATTCCCGAAGCGACAACAACCACGGAAGCTTCCACAGATACTTCGACGTCAGAGTCTTCGCCGGGCTCATCCGAAAGCTCAACGGATAGCTCGTCTTCGAGCGACACAACAGAGTCGCAGACAAGTGACTCGACTTCAACCCCGTCAGATGCAACAGATTCTACCAGCGATGCCACAACGGAAACACCTTCTGAATCAACCACAGTATCGGATACCAGTGAATCCACTGAAACCACAACGGCAGACACAACGGAGGCTCCCTCAACGACAGCTGAAACCAATGAGTCCTCAGCAACGCCTGACACATCAACTGAATCCACAATATCCAGCTCATCGGATTCAACTACAGCTGAACACACTGAATCCTCAACATCACCCGATACATCAGAATCAACTGAATCCACAATATCCAGCTCATCGGATTCAACTACAGCTGAAAACACTGAATCCTCAACATCGCCCGATACATCAGAATCAACTGGATCCACAATATCCAGCTCATCGGATTCAACTACAGCTGAAAACACTGAATCCTCAACATCGGTCGATACATCAGAATCAACTGGATCCACAATATCTACTTCATCAGAGCCAACAGAAACAAGCCCTGAATCCACAGAAGCGTCAGCAACAACAATAAGGACAAATGAAGAGACGGCGGCTTTTGCTGCCGGCGCTCGCTCCGGTCGTGCACGCCGCTCATTGGCTGCCCGGGCAGCCGATCAGCTGATTCGCAACTATCGTTCCCTTGAGCCATGCGGACGAGCTGTTGAATATCGTTCGGCGGCCTGCTACAGTATCGAAAAAAATGGCGGTAAGTGGAGCTGAAGTTGTAACAACTGTGAGCGGGTGTTAACGACTACCAAATTCGCTATAGTTTATCTGCAGTGACTGTAAAAGCTTTGGCAATATCCACAAAACTGTTAGAGTTCAACTAACACAGATCCTGTGACTTTCAAACTGTGATCTGTGGAGTATATAGTTTTGCGATTAATCGATCATCAAAAGAGTTATTAATATGATTATATCTTTGGTTTGTGAAACGCACGACTCTAAAACTGTAAGGCCTAACAAATAATACTCAAACTGTTAGCAAATACTACATATTTTTCGATGTTTGGAAAATATATGAAAATTAGTTATTTGAATATATCTGAACAGAAGTGCAGAAACTCAAGACAGCTGATTTAATATACCCTGCCAAGCACTTTCCTAACAGTGTACACAATTAAATTTCTAATTATTTCTCTTTTCTATTCGATCAGAAATTCATCGTGGCTGCGTGCGTATACCACAGGGTCAGAGTGGCTGCCAGGCCGTGCGCGAAAAAGTTGAATTGCCGGAGAATTCAGTTGGAGATCTGTGCGATGTTTGCCAGATGGATCGTTGCAATGGCAGCGCCAGTCTACGAATGTCCCTGGCAGCGCTGCTGCTGCTGCTGGGCATAGGGCTAAAGAGCCTTCTCTAAGGCTTATGTTAATTTTATAATATATATATATATATATATATATATATATAAAAAAATATATATATATATATATATATATATATATATATATATATATATATATATATATATATATATATATATATATATATTGTGTATCTATGTTATATATAAATATGCTTATTTCCGCTAAGTGATTTGTATTTGTACTTCAAGACGAAATTATAAATAAAAAATGGTATAGTAAAAAATAAAAAGAAAATAAACAATATCAGTAGAATTTCGTATTGATTCTGTTGCTGCCTTAAAATTATTGAATTTCATCTGATAAAGCCTATGAAAAAAAATCATAAAATATTCTTTTATGATTGCCAAAGTATCGGGCGAGATGCTTTGTTCAGCTGACTAAATTGCTGATAACTTAAATTTCTTTAGATAATCAAATATGTTTTCATATATCACCCTCTATCGTTATTTAATAATCCAATAAAAAGCTATGGAAATTATTGAAAGCAACCTGTAAAATGATTTAAATCGAATTGTTCAATGAGTGGAATATGGAATATGTTTATGAGTGGTAACAATTTTTATGCTACACTGATTGCAGACATGGAAAAACCCACCTAACCACTAAATCTTGAGAGTATTCAGAAAAAGTCCTATTGATTGAGACACCTCTGTAAAATTATAATAGAAACTCGATGAATTCCTTCTAAAGACTTTTTTAAAATCAAGCTTTACTAGGCGATTCTCATGAAGTTACCAATACTTGTATGTTTAAAAAAAAAACAATAGTTTTCACCACTACTGTAATCTACAGGAAATCAATTTTGCTGGAATGTACTTCTCTGCGATTCTCATGTATTAAATTTAAAACTTATAAGTCCATAGTACAAACCAGCTGAAACTGAAAATTTTAGAAAACGTTTTTTAATGGAGTGTCCTTCTTTGCGGTTCTCATATATTCAAGGAAACTTGTAATTAATAAATTTTGTAGTATAAATTTAATAAAAAAGACAAAAGACAGAAAGTATTTTATAGTTATACGCTTAGTCTCGGGTTTTTTATGGGGGATTTCCAGAACTTTTTGCATGCACCCAAAATCAAATATAGTCAACGTGCGAAATAATCACAAGACTTTTAGTAAATAAATGAGTATTTATATTTATGGCCAGCATATAATGTGATCTCTTAAAAAGGTGCGTTTCCAGGAAAGTTTATCTAATCAATGTCATCATTTCGAAATTGTCGGGATTATAAAGTAGGTAGACTATTAATTTCTGCACAAATACGATCATATTTTCTGCATGTCTATCTATATGACATCTGCGTCATATATAAAGATACATTTATATATTATTTTTTTGTATATGAATGTATAGAGATATATGTGTCTAAATAGGTCGGTACTTTTCAATGCAGTTCTTATCACAAATTAAACAGTGACATTTCCCTCTTTTCTATTGGGCTATTCAAGGTGTAGGCTTGATTTTTATGACGCCTCTTTCAGCTATTCCGTGATTCAAATAAATCTATACTCTAACTTTCAATCATTAACGAATTATCGTTACTATCTTGCCCATAAATCATACGAGCGCGCTTCGCAGAACAAAACTCAATAAATAAATAAAAAAGTGACCAATTTGTCCACTCCATGATTTGATTGTTATTTGATTTTACATTCAATTTACCACACTCTATAAATTCAAAATCTATATGTATATGTATATGTATGTATATGTTATATTATATAGCTTAATAAAATCAATTGATATATTGAAGTTTACCAAAATTTTTTTATTTTTGGTTCATACGTCTTTGGAACTTATTAAATTAATTTTTGTGTTTTTATATTTATTTAAATTTGTTAAGTTTTGATATTTTTAATGTTTAATATTTAAAATTAAATGAATTTCTTTAATTATGAAATATTTTTTTTATTATATATTTTTTAACTTTTTTAATTTTAATTCATTATTTCCTTTTCTGAATACATAAGTTTGTTTACTAATTTTTATTATATACAAATTTATAGTTAATTTCTACATTTAAGAAAGACCTTTTTCTTTAAGCAAATTTGTTAGTTTTGAGTACTTTTTTTAATTTGAAAAACTATTTATTTGACTATTAGTTATTTAAAATTTTTTTTTTTTTGGCTTTAATTTTTTATATTTTAAAGGAAAAATCCTTGTTTTCTACCTGTTTTCTTTTGATTTATAATTATAATAAAATTTGAATATTGTTTTAATTTTATTTAAAAATTGTGGAAATTTAAGCTCTATTTCAAGCACTATTGTCTTATGCATTTTTAAGATGTTTCAATAATTAATTAAAATTGAGTCTATATTAAAAAGTTGCTATCCTCGAGTCTCTCTAATTTGGAGTTATTTGAATAAGTGTTTCATTACTATGCAATGCCTAAAGCTCTATGATCCTCATAAAGTTCTAATTCAAAAGCCCAAAAGAAGCACAAATGAAAAGGTTTTAGCTAGCGCGCCAACCCAGGTGAAACGTAAAAGCTTCAGAGCTTCTGTTGCGTTTACGTAGTTTTGTGAAATAAAGCTCAAACTGCATATATTGGTACTTACCATATATATAATTGTAGATATATATGTATGTATAATATATGTATATGTTATCGCGACCCATTTGACGTTATCAGCAAAAGAATTGGCTGAAAAAAAACACGAAAGTAGGAAGATAACAGCAAATTTGGAGTGTGTTGAAATGGAAATGGAATTGGAATTGGAATGGATCGAGCTAAAGGCAACGGCCAACGGCTACCTGTTGCAAAAGAAGACCAGTTAACGAACAACAGTCGTGGCAAACGGTTTATATACATAGAGCAAAGAACAAAAAACAAAACTCCTCCAGAAGAATAGAACGAATCTAATTGCAAAATGCTAAACCCTAAATTGAGTATTCTGATAGCTGCGCTTATCGCAATTAGCCATTATAAAGATGTAGCGGCGCTGAGTAAGTCTCTATACAGTATATATACATACATATATATATATATATATATATTTATATATTTCAAATTGTGATCAAAGCTCGATATTAAATAGATATATATATATTTTATTCGTACAGCATGTAACACGGGCACGGACACGCCCCAAACCTGTGCAGACGGTGTAACCGAATGCTTTGTGAAAACTGGTAAGATACACTCGCTGGTACCTATGAATCATCGACAGTTGCGCTTTACGTATGTAAATATATGTACATACAATAACAAAAAAAATATAAAAATATATATGGTTGTAGATAAGTTAATGGCTAGCTTAGCAAAGTTTTTTATTAGACGAAGTTCACCCAGAGCACTTATCTACGGCCAGGTGGACATGCTATTCAAGTGGCGATAAGAAATGTGTTTTGATACATATATTTGCACCTATAGCGATATTGAATTTGTTCACAAATCATTATTGGTCATTAAGGCGCTTGTGTTAAACGCAATTATAGTGCATTAAAAGAAGTACACTGAGCGCAAAAAAAAAAGTGCAAGATTAATCAGAAAAAAGGTCTAGCTTAAAGTGAAATTACTTATATGTTTAGTAAACCTTCGTACATGAATCATTTTTTAAGCTTTATTTTTTAGCTCCCACTATAATTGACTTTAAATATATATAGAAATTACAGCATCGCACTCAAATTTTATAATTTTTATTATTATTAAATTATTTTAAGGAAGTTTTAAATTAAAAACTTTGATTTATTATTTTCCTGCTCCATAGACAATTTGGCATTAACATTTTAACTGAATTTTAACTGACTAAGCTATATATACAGCTGTGTTCATAAATATAAAAGTTAGACTGAAATTTTGAACAGCAAAATTAGGTGGGAACATAATATCTTGCAAAACAATTTGAAAAGAGTCTTAAGATTAGCATATTTAAAAATATATGTATCTATATTCGAATTGTTTTCAATACATTTTGTTTATCACAAAATATTGCAGTCCAAAATTTTAGCCGCACTACTTTTTTTATGAACACATATATACATATATACATATATGGTATTCTCATATACAATATAGAATAATATAAATTTTTTCAAATTTCTTAATGAATTAATGTGTGAGTCATAGGCAGAAGTTTGTCAGAATTTATCAACTCTATAAAGTTTATGAATCTACAACAGCAACAACAGTTTTTTGTGATTGAAATTCGAAAGCAAAGTCATCTTCACTTGCGGTAAAACTGTTTAAAATTTGTATAGTTCAAGTATAGGTTAGAGGTAATATCGACTTACCTCTCGCTTGCTTTTTGCAGATGCTGGAGTTGTGACTCGTGGCTGTGCAACGGACCCCGCCTGTGCCCCACCCAACTGCTTAAAGTGCAGCTCGGACAACTGCAATGCCGCACTCATGTGCAAGCAGTGCGATGGCTCCCAACCGGATTGCGGCAAGACCAATGGTTCAGACTCATCTAATAAAATATGTGCGTCTGCCACACAGATCTGCACGATTAAGTTGAATTCAAATGGTACAGTGGCCCGTGACTGTGGTGCCGCATGTGCTACGAATGATCCCAATTGCAAGTCCTGCACCACGGATAACTGTAATGTGGGCATCTTTCCGGAGAATCGTCGTTTGTGCTACCAGTGCAACGGCGACACATGCAACAGCAATCTAAACAATAGCACCATGCTTCAGGGATGTGCTATATATCAGCAAACAGGACAGAAGTGCTATACGATCGGCACCAGCGCGACGGCTATGCAGCGTGGCTGCCAAACGGACACGGTGGCCGACAACAAATGCACAGCCAACTCAGCCGATGCCAGCTGCTTGTTCTGCGACAGCGAAAATGGCTGCAACAACAAACCCTATTCACAAGTTTTGGGTAGCTGCTACAAGTGCAATGACAGCGACAATTGTCTGTGGCAGCAGGAGCCGGGCAAGGAAAGTCAATGTGCACCTGTCGTCTATACGCAGAGCGAGCAAAGTTGCTATATCCAACTGATTGCAAATGGTTCCGCAGCACGTGGCTGCACCAATGAGCTAACCGGCGGCTGCAAAGCAGCCGAAAATTGTGATGCATGCATGGGCAGCAACTGCAACTCGGCTGTTGCCAACTTTAAATGTGTGATCTGTCGCAGCGACTACTATGCGGCGTGCCGCAACGGTAAAATTGAAAGCCAAAGTTGCCCAACCTCCAGTCTGACTGGTCCCGATGCGTTCAAATGTTTCAGCGGACAGTGGGGTGAGTGCTGAGATAATTAGATATTTACAGTCTGATATTTACAGTCTGAGATACTTTTATACATGCAATTAGAGATAGGTTGTTTAAGATACACTATCAGATATATATAGAAACATATAGATAATAGACATAAGTAGAAATACATTTTTAATACTCTTGGAGATATAGTTAAAGATACGATCAATCTATCTATCAGAGATACATAGCATATACATGCGACACAAACAGAGATACTTTTAGTACACTTTACATTTTTAAATACACTAATAAATACTTTTAAAGCTACATTCATAAACAGTTTTCAAATATAGATCGATAGACTTAGAGATACACTCAGCAATACTTAAAGAAATACACAGATACTGAGAGATACGACACAAACACACATGTAGATACATTCACAGATACACAATCGTGGTTGATTATTGATTATTGATTACTAATCAATTTATTACTGCAATTTATCTTATATTTTTAGATGGTGTCGTGGTTCGCGGTTGCCTCAGCGAGGCAAGTTCTCTGATGAAATACCAATGCACAACCGACAGCGACTCGCGCTGTACATCATGCAATAGCTTGGGATGCAACAACAACTCATTCAACGGATCCGCCGCATTGCAACAAATGGGTCTGGCTCTATTCGCGCTGATCTGCATTGTGCGACATTACTTCTAATTGAATGTAGCATAGAAGCCAATTATAACTGACAATACCACACACACACACACACCGCAAATGCTATCAATCTATGACAAAACAAAATAAATTGGTAAATGGCCAATGCTAGCTATGAGTCATTGATGAATCATTATTTATAGGCCACCCATAAGGGCGCTCTAGATATAAACTGGTTGATTAGCAAAGGAAACGCTTGACAAACTCTCTAGATTTTTATTATTATTATCTGTAGATGTTAGAAAGGTGTTTTTTCTTTTTATTTCGTAAATAACTTGGAAATTAATAAATCTATTATTCTAATAAATAAATTTATTTAAAATATTTCTTTTTGTTTTCCTTATAAAAGTTAATATTTTTGAAGGATTGGTAAAAAATATAGTTTCACAATTATTTGCAGTTTATTTCAGTTATTAAAAGTTATTTATTAGACTGTTGATTGCAAATGTTTTTGTAATCAATCATTGTTATATATATATATATATATATATGTATATATATATATATATATATATATTATATATATATATATATATATATATATATATATATATATATATATATATATATATATATATATATATATATATATATATATATATATATATATATATATATATATATATATATATATATATATATATATATATATATATATATATATATATATGATACTGAATGCTTATAAGTATATAAAACGTAAAATTAATTAAAAATTTGAAGTTTTGTCTAGTTTAAAAAAGATTTTTTTCTATTGCATTTAGATAGATAGATGAAAAAGGTTCTTAAGATATACATATGCAAGGTGACTTCATTATCTGTCACATTCGACTGCATGGTATACCTACATATATATACTCCAGCTGGAGTCCTAACCCAGTATAGCTGTTACGCATAGACTCAAGATCGTTAGACTGGCCAGTAGGTGAGCTGCACCAGCGTCTGGTGCTTGATCACTGTTACAGAGTGAACCAACGCAGAACTGGCAAAGTTTGGTTTCCTTGCGACAATATTTGTCGCCCTCCTCAGCCAGATCCGATATGCAGCCACGCATAACGATCTGCGTATCACCTGAAAGAGAGCATGGAGAATTCTAGAAAAATATTGAATCACTCTTGTTGCCATATACAACATTTTTCAAAAAACATAAAGTATTTAATATTAAATTAATATTTTAATAAATGAAACGAATTTCTTGTGTATCGTGGCATACACGCAAATCTTCATATGAGAGCCATTCATATAAGAAAGATTTTTTGAATGAAAGCTACAGACCATTCATTCAAAATAACAAATAAAAGTGATCTAGTCGACAATGCCCACAGTTTCCTAATCACAGTTTAAGTGTTTAAAAATGGCATTTAAATGTAGGCAAAAACTAAATTATCTAAAAAATTAGGTTTCATCACATTTGAAAAATCTAGCTTTTACGATAAGGAAATAGAATGATTTATCGATAAGAATGATAAGCTCGCTCTGTCAAGTCTCTGGCTTTTGTTGCTTTTGAGTTCTTTACCTTCATACGGAAGGACAGACAGATATACGGAATATAATCTTTTCGTTGCATGAACCGGCATAAATACAATGAAGCCACATTTTAATCTGAGTCAAGTCAAGATTTGATGAACAGAAAATCTTTAAAGAAGGCAATTGAGAGCTAAACTAAGAGATCTAAAAAACTTTCGAATCATGCAAAAGCTTAATAAATAATTAATAGAAGCAATAATAATTGAGCAGTTACTAACGTTTGTAAAGCGTATAGCAGCCGACGCGTTTGCCGTTGAGCTGGCAATTTATCTGTTTGCTTGGCTGTTCCAAACAGCTGCCGTTTCGATAGCTGGTACAGGTGTAGCAGCTGTTAGGTAACACGGGCACTGGGATGCTCACTTCTGTGGGTGCTGGTGCAACTGGTTGCTCCGGAGTTGGTGGATTCGCTAGCGCTGCTCCTTCATCCTGATAATCGTGTTCCATTGACTTGTTCGTTTCGGTTTCCGGTTCAGCTGCATTTTCAGCTTCCTGTGATTCCTTTGGCTTGTCTGTGTCGATGGCAGGTTCCGGTGCCGCATCATTTTCAGTTTCCGGTTTGAATGGAATGTCCAAATGTGGTTCCACTTCCGGTTCAGCTTCAGCTTCAGTTTCCGGTTGCTCTTTTGACGCGTGATCCATTGGCTTGGCTGCCTCTGGTTCAGTTTCCGTTTCCGTTTCAGCTTCCGTTTCCGTTTCGTGTTCTTCCACTGGTTTGTCTGTTGCCGCTGCCGGATCAGGCTCATTATTGTTTTCCTGCTGCTCCATGGATTTAATTTCGGTTTCTTTATCCTTTTCTGGTGCTGATTCAGGATCTGGTTCATTTGGCTGCTGTTCCTTTGACTTGTCCTCCATTGTCTTATCCGCCTCTGCCTCCACTGGTGCTGTAGGCATAATTTGTAGATTTGTAATTGTGTCCATATCCTGATGCACTTCCTCCTCATCCTGATCCTGCGCTGCACCGCCGCGCAGCACCAGCAGAATAAGACAACACAGAAGCTTCACGTTCATCGCCAATTTGGTTTATGGTAAAAATTATTGTTCAAACGAGCTCTTAAGTGGCTTATCGGAATGAAATTATGTTTTTCAATTTGAATGGGATGCACGAAGAGTTTTGCAAATAGCTCTATGGCCGAATTGACTCCACAAATTGGTAGCGATTGCCGTATGTCTGTCCGTTCTAGTTACGTTGCCGACGCGCTCGCAACTGAGGCAAGGCCATTAAATTGCTGGCCATATGTCGCTGATTGTCACGCAATTATCCGACTCTAAATTAAATCGATATATGACAGTCGACCCATTTAACTAAACAGCTACCACTCGAGCTACTTCCCAGCCAACCCAATCCCATTCCCCCATCTAATCGCTCCGTTTCTTCCTGAATAATTGATCATGTGAACTTTAGGCAGAGCCAAAGTCCGGCGCTCCACAATAATATGGTATCCAAACATGTCCAAATGATATTTATATTTTGCATTCGACCCCTGACATCTGTGTCGAATCGCAAGGTCAATATGCAAGTCCAATCCAATCAACCTATTATAATATATATAATAATATATACTAAGAGTTGGAATTGCCTTATATATATGAGACTATTCCGCTGACTGAAACATATATATATATATATATATATATATATACATATCTATATTTAGTTATATATTCGTTGAAGTCTATTGAAAAATTTTCCTTATTGCAAAAATTGATTCTAATTAAAAACTTCCTACATAATTTTTTTGCAACTATTTTATTTTGCGTTAATTTTAAATACAGCCTTACTATGCGATTCTCAGGAATTCAATTAGAACTAATTCGTACGTATACAACAAAGGCTGGTCAAACGCACAACTTGAATATTTGTTACGTAGCAACAATAAAAAAAACTTTTGGTATTTTTAGCTATTTCCCAGCTCCGTGATTCTCATGAATTCAAATTAGTCGTAAGATCGTGCGTGTGCTGATAGGAACTTATACACATACACATAATATAGGGAATGTATATATCTAACGCATTACGTTTTCTCATTAGGTATCAAAAATTAGTCGAAATATAAAAGCTAGGACCGTACATATTGTAACAGAATTAAAAACCCAGTTATAACTGTTTCGAAATTCAACTGATTACTACTGATTACTGAAAAAGAGTATATTGGTTTTGCACACAATCCATATTGATATCCGTTCGTCTGTCCGTATAATCGCAAACCATTTCACTATTTCATACTCGTTGATACCCTCATCTTATTGTAGGTTACAGATACAGACCGGAAGCCTTGTACACTTCATGGTCATAGTATATATAAAGTCTGAGAAAAATCAATTTGAATTATAAATTTTGTAAAAATAAATTTTTCACTACCCCATATAAGTGAATGAATTGGTGGCATGGTAAATTGCAAAATACTCTGTCAAGTATAACAGAAAAGCTGCTTTTTTATGTTCTAAAGAGTTGATATTTGAAATATATACTCTATGCTGTAGACGACCCAAGATCACAAATAACTAGGAAAAACTTTATCTTCTAGTGTTCAATGTGACGAAACATTTTGTTTAAGCTTTACATTAAATACATAATAATATGTGTAATTCCCAGCCGATTTCAATTATATAGTATGGATAGTATGATTTAGACAGACTTTAATGTATTATATATATCATATATTTTATATATATTTATAGCATATAACTATTAAATGACCACAATATGGATTGCCATTGTTCTCTAGCTGTTAGCCACAAATTGGGCTTATCCTTATCTCTGTATCACACGCTGATAAAGGCCTTTTGTTCTACAGCCCAGTGATAAGCCATAAAACGGATCTGAATTGTCAATTGTACAGAAACAATTTGGCCAAGTGCAGGTGCAGTACACGCCGTAATGAACCAACCGTCTACCAACCACCTGCTGATCCACCTGCTCTGGCTGTGTTGTAAGTGTTGCAGCTAATGCTTTTCCAATAATGCGTTCATCATTAATATTTCATAGACGTCGCTCTGCAGCCAGCTAATGCCATTGTGTGCTATCATTGCGATTCTATCGCTCTGCCCGAATGCGCCCAGACCCTGGGCGAGGTGGGTGTATTGCCCTACAAGGAATGTGCCACGGAGTTGACCTGTGCTATGTCCATAGGTGGGTAGTAGTTGATATGTTTATAACATTGCACTGTATAAGTTAAAGATTTGACTCAACACATCGAATTATTATAATAGACAAGTCGCTGAAGCTCGATATTTTTCAAATTGCAACATGGCTATTGGAGAAGATATAGAGTTTCTCCAATGAGCAGACCACAAAACTTATAGGTCGACTGTAGAAGAAGTAAAACTAGCTGATACTAGCTATACAACTGTAGAAGATACAAGTTTTCCTTGATTTGCCTTGCCTCTAGAGGAAGGAACTTGTGAACCAATTGACTGACGGATGGACTACAAAGCAGACTAGAATTAATATACCAATCAATAGGAAAGTCTCAACTCACTTAGCTCTTGCCTTTTGCAGTGGATTCGATAACGTATCGTGGCTGTGGTGCAGAGACGCCCACCACAGAGGCTAGCTATGCAAAGCGATGTTCCAGCAATCTGTGCAATGCCGGCGTCTATCCACCTGGACGACTCAAGTGCCATCACTGTGCAGGCGAGAGCTGTGTGAGTGCACCTGCAGGCAAGCCACATCCCTGTCGCTATCATCGAGAAGAGGATCAGTGCTATACGGAAATCGAGAGCTCAACAATGGGATATCGTGGCTGTAGCTCCGATACGAATCACACGGCAGCTGCCACAGCGCAGCTGTGCGAGATTAATGGCTGCAATGATGCACTGGGCGCCTGGACGCTGAGATGTGCCACTTGTGATTCAATCAAGGCACGCGGCTGCAAAATGGATCTCTTTCAGTTGGGCAATCGATGCAATGTCAGCCAGTTCGAGCAGTGCGAACAGCAACTGTTGCTTGGCCAAGAGCAGGAGCAGTACTGCTACACATATAGACAGCTGGGTCGAGTGGTGCGTGGTTGTTCCGCCGAGTTGCCGGAGGAATTGGAAGCATATCGAGCGCAGCTGGAGACATGTGCTAACGCTGACAATTGCAATGCTGGCTGTTTGCCACAGCAGCGCTGCCTCAGCTGCAACTCGTTGGAGAAGGAAACGTGTCGCAGCAATGCTACAGCTTTGATAAGCCAGGTTTGTGGCTCTGCCGAAGCATCATCTTGTTATACGTGCGAGTACGCCGATTGGCAGCTGAAACGTGGCTGTGGTACACCACCGATTGATCCACAAATCCTCAACTGCTATGAATGTGATGAGAACAGTGATCAGCACGCTTGCAATTCGCTCGACTTTACGCGCTGCTATCGCTGTAGCAGTGACAATGCCGCTGGCTGTGCCAACTGGGAGAAACCGGGTGGCATTGATATAGAGCAATGCGCTGAGCCTGCAGCGCCTTGCGTGGTGATCAACTATATCAATGGCACCACCGAGCGTGGCTGTCAGCGCACAGATTTCAACTGTGACAGCGTTTCCGTTGCCAGTTGTCGCAGCTGCCAGGGCAGCTTCTGCAACAAGGGTGCCTATCCGGAGCAGCGTCTGTGGTGTCATCAGTGCAGCAATTGTGAGCAAGTGCAGAGTGGACAATATGCAGTGCCGTGTGGACTGCTACCCAATGAGCCGACTGATCAGTCAGCTGCCTGCCTGGAATACTACGATGCGCAAAGCGAGCAAGTGGTACGTGGCTGTCGCTCCAATGGACAACTCTACTACGAGTGCATGCTGCGCGCCGGCGGACAGGCGGGTTGTCGTTTGTGCCAAAGCCATGGCTGCAATGCAACGCCTGGACAACAGCTGCGCGGAACGCTTCAGCTGGAACAGAAACAGTTGGATCTCCAGAGACAGCTGAAACTGAAGGAGGAACTAGGGCAACAGGCGAAACTGCTGGAAGAATTGAAGCATTCGATACCACTGGAACAGTCTGAGCAGCAACAGCAAGAGGCGGAACAGTTGGTATCTTCGAAATAGTTTAAACAGCATATAGAACAGCCGGCAGCTCTGGGATCTGTGTCGTCAGCCAAGTTACCTACAACTAAAATAAACATTTTAAGTTGGTTTAGCATAATTTATGAAAAAAAAATGCAATAAACTAGACATTTAAACCGGCTACAAATGAATATTTAGTTAGTAGAATTATTGTTGTGCGTCGGGATCGTTAAGCCGCGGCGGCTTGTAGCCGGGACTCAATGCGCGACCGCGATGATTGAATGTGTAGAATGATGGAAAGTTGCCAAGAGTATCCCAAGTCTTCTGCTGCATGTCCACAGTGGCACGTATCTCTTTGAAGTTGCCCACAATTTGGATAATGTTATAGACAACGACCACCAGGCTGATCACCGTTTGCAGTATGATCTATAATAACATAAACATAAGTCAAGAAAGAAAACAAATCATTTCTTTACTCACATCTAGTGGCAGACTGGTCCACTCCTGCTCTGTTAGTCGCAAATAGGTGCGATCTGTTATAAATTAGAATTCATTTCATTTTCAATTCGAGCAAAGGTTGAGATTCATTTTTTTTCACTTACGGTGTGCGGCTGAAAATGCGGCATGCGCCAAGCTAGCAAATCCAGCAATTAACAGTAATTTGTTCAAGAATTTACTGCCCATTTTAATACTTTGTTTTATTTATTAAATTTATAACATTCACTTAAGTGACCCGTGAAAATTTACTGTAATTGAAATTAAACTAGTTAAAGTGTAATTTGACAGCTACACGTCAATGTTATCGTGCCGTGCTAGACAAAACAGCTGATTGCCATTCAGTTGTTAACGTTGCTGGCGTTGCCATATCTGTCTATTAACATAGCACTAACATTCACAATAGAATTCTACTAACACTCGTACGCGTCTCTCTACTCGCTTTGCCTTTCATTCGTATCAGCGGCTTCGTGTGCTTTGGACGTTTAACGCGCTTAAAAGAAACGACAAATTTTTCAACTACAAAAATAACAGAATCCACTTTGCACCGGTATTTACGCGCGCGCGTCTTATTGCAAACCATTTAAAACGCAAATATATAAACGACTGTCCAGTTCCAGTTTAAATTAACAGTGAATATTTAAGGCTTGTCTGCACTTGTTTCCGAGGGACCTGCGTGTGCCTTTCTGTGTGTTTGTGTGTGTGTATCCTTACATCCTCGCCCCCGCCGCCGCCGACGACGACGACGCCTTCGCACAGGGTGTGGTGTATCATACAAAATTCCAGCGCACTGTAATACAATTTGAAAACAAAAAAAAAACAAAAACATGTCTGTCTCCTCGAATGCATCCTCTGCCTCGCGCAACGGCAGCGTCGATGATAGCACAACAACAACAGCAACTACGGATAGCTCAGAGCTGACGCACATTTTGAATAGACGACAGGAGATTATGGACTCCCAGGAGGCTGGCATTGAGGTGCCGCGCACCTTTAAGGTGGTCAATGTCTACACCGAATTCCATGAGTTTTCGCGTAAGCAAATCAAGGACTATCAAAAGACCTTCAATACGTAAGTTGATCCTAGAAATAAGCAAATTTCTATAGACTAATGAAATACCCTTGATGTGTGATAGAAATAGGTATTTAAATGGAATAAGTAAATATCATTAATATATAAACATTGACTGTTTATATACTTGATTGTGTTAATATATAATTTATAATACTTTTAAATAAATTTCTAACTATATTTTTAGTCTCTTAGTTAGTTTTCGCACAGTGTATTAATGATATACCCTATAAATATTACGAAATGTTGCTGAATGAAATTTATTTTAATACAATTTATTTATTTGATTAATACTTATTAACGTGCCAATGAGTTACTCACCGTACAGGGTATTAACTAATCCCATCTGCTTGCTTGTTTACGTAAAAAAAAAGCCTATTCCAAAGCTCAACTCAATTTACAGTCTCGCAGCTCGCTTTGACACCTAGCAGCAGCTAAAACAAAAAAAAGGCCAAACATCAAGCTAAAAAAAAATAACTTTTGCGGTTAATTGACAACTAAACTGCCTGACAACACTCAACAGTCTGTGCCCCACCCCAGTCCAGTTGCAGCGCCCGTTACAACCGCAACACCCGCTCTCGTGTGCAATGGAGCATGACTCACACCTTCAGTGACTTTGTCACAGTCATTTGCACTCATCATCGTCGTTTAAGATTTCAATTCCGCGCCTCAGTGCAAGTGGGCACTACTGCCCGGAGGATTGGGTATTACATATTCAAATAAATTTGTCGTTTGTGGTTTTCTTGGTTTTTTCAGTTGACAGGCGTCAGTCGTCGAGTAGCTAGAATTTCCTTGTCAAACTGGTATATGGGTTGTCATGTCATACTATGTTTCATAGCGATCTTTTGACTTTGACATATTCGAGATTTAGTATCAGCAGAGTATTGCGCAGTTCATAAAGTCTGACATATGTTTAGATCTCGTCTTACCTCAAGCCCTTTTTACTGATCGCTGGTTGCGCAATCGTAGCCAAACGGCATCTGCATAGGTATTTTAATATCTTAAATATGTTGTATACTATACATATATAGAGTATATAAAGCTAGACAAGCACTTGACACGTCGTATTTGATAACTTATCTCGAAGCTCATCCGAATTTGACTTTTGCGCGCGCTGATTGCGCTTTGCATATTTAGAAACGAAAAACAAAAACAAACAGCATGCCATATCGCCTGTCTCTGTCTCTCTCTCTCTCTCTCTCTCTCTTTCTCTCTCACTCGCTAACTTCTCAGAACCTGCGGCTGATTCAGCACTTTGCGCTAAACTTCATTGAATCAGCTGCATGTGTCTCTAACCGGTGTTGCCAGAGTTGCAAAAGTGAAATTTATAGCTAAGTTAAATTGCAACTAAATATTTGGCCATAAAAAAGTTCAAATTAACTTAATTACAAAAGTACAACAATTTTAAATTGTTATTAAATTGTGGGAAATAAAAAGTGTTTAACCTTCCCATTTATCTTAAAAGAGCCCAAAACAGTAAATTTTGAATATGCTTTATTTACACAATCATTCAGATAAAAGCTTCTGTAGATGATAATAGCTATAGCTATAAAACGGCTATAACAGCAACAGTGTTCAACAGCATGCACTGCACACACACACACACACACACACACACACACACACAGAGAGAGAGAGAGAGAGAGACTACCTAATAATTAAATTGCTCTTGCAATTAACAGCTGGATTCTGTGTATACTTTCCATTAACACATCCAGACAATTGGAGCACTGCAGCTAACTAGCTGTCAAAACAAATCTGTGAATAGGCAGGTAGTAAGAAGAAAAATCCTGTTTATCATCCTGAGTATCCTATTTGAATTCATTTGCCGTGACTCACCCACCGCTTTAGCCAATTGGGTCAGTGCTTGGCACATTGTCAAAACTGAAATATTTGTAAGTCAAGCAAACACTCAAACGTACGAACGAGAGAACGTGCCTTGAAAATGAAATCGGGCAGGGCTCCAAATCCAATTGACGCAGCTCCACGATGTCTTCAGAAGACGCCATATATAATATAATATAGTATATAATATATAGCGCAACTGATAAAGCATAAATTGTGCTATATAATATAAGCAAAGGTTTGAAAGTATATGAAATATACATAAGTACAGTATAAACTACCTAATCTAAACATATGTATATAGATTTCAGTACTGAATACAGAAGTTTGTGTAAGAATGTGCAATATTATCTGAGATATGACAAATATATATGTATATATAAATACAGTAAAGCCTAAATAAAGCGCACACATATACGTTCGGTTCTGTGGGTTACTGTGAGTGGAGTTGGGAAATTTTAGATATGTCTGATAATATGTATAAATATAAAGCCGATGTAAACTACTTTTACAAGTAAAACGAACTACAGTGAAATTTCATTAAAGTCGATATTTATAGGTTCGGCTCTGCAGATAACTGAATACATAGTAGGGAAATTTCAGAAAGAGTTTGTTATAATATATGTATGTATGCAGTTAGATGGTTTCAATTGCTTTTATAACTTATTGAACCTGTACTGTATATAGAATATATGAATAAATATATTGATATATACCTATAGTAGACATTTGTATATACATATATATAGAATTATAGCAATATATATTCATATGGATGAGCTTCAATTTGCACTCTGAACATTCGCTTCAAATTTTTAAGCTTAATTTACTGTAATTATTCAAAATACTGGTTTTGCAGTTGATCGAGCATTATATTCAAGTCAAGTTCTCTGAACTGAAATGCCAATCGAAGTCTTCAGTTGATCTTTTCAAAAGTGTTTTTGCTGTTGTTTAAGTTAAGCAAGCGACAATAACAATAACCGGCTGTGGCTTATGCGCGGCAAGCTTCTGACATTTCCAGTTGGATAACTCAGTAGTGCGCCCCTTGCCACGCCCCCCGTTATCAGATAATGTGCTAATTTTTGAAAAAGCAAAAGAATGAAATTTAAAAAATAACAATGAATAATAAAAATTGAGTAAAAATGTATATATGTACATATATAAATGTTCTACTGAGTCATTTTGATTTTGAAGGAAATTGCCACTGATTCAGCTCTGAGATAAACCATAAACATATACCAAATACATAAACAAATGCAGGGTATCTGCATTTCCTAGAGCTCGATAAGTCTCCTCGTGCGTGTGTGTACGCGGGCGACCCAATTGCGCATAAACTAATATAAATTTATAATTGTTTATACTTGGATGTATATGAAGGAAAAAACAGCAGAAAAAGACGAAAGAAAGCTCGTGTAGAGACTACAAAATACCCTGTTAATAGCTAAGCTGTAAAGATTTTAAAACTTTGTAAAACAACTTTAAATTTCGGCTTTCATTTAATTGATATGAAATGAATCAAATGTGTTCCAGCTGAGGTGCACTATGAAACACCCTGTAAACGGAACTGTTATTAGATATTATCTCAGACAAACTGAAATAAATGAAACAAAATAATTTGTTTAATGACATTGAATTTTGAAGTTTTTAAAGATGAAGAAAAATTAAATATTCTTACTGCCTAAAAGATTCATATTTTCCTTTTTAACCATAAGAAATTTAAGAATACAAAATAAATATCAACATCTTAAGTAACTTAGTTAGTATCACTAAAAAGTATATCCATGCCTGTTACATACTAATACACAAAATCAATTTACCCCATCTCTACTCGACTTTCTCAATTAAGTACAGGGTATTCCAAAAAATGAAGAGGAAATCTCATTTGCCCAGCTCTCAGCGCTAATCGGACACGCAATATATAATGCCTTTCTTATAGCGTCGTAATTATTTGTTGATATTGCTGGATTTTAGTTTCCGGGTCTTTTTTTCCATAAATATATATATACATATGTATATATAAAAATTGGATGCGCCATTTTCCGCACGTTTTTCCGGAGCGAAGGCGAAGGCAAAAGGCGATAAATGCCAGACGCTCGCAACTTAATGATATTGATTGAAATCTCTTGCTTCATGCATTTAATGGACACACATGCTCGCTTTGGCTATGTCTATACATAAATCATTGGGCTTGTAGTCTAGTCTTCTTCGTCTTCTGTCTGCCGCTGATAAGCCTACAAATCCTTAAGCCAAGTGGAGAGTAGTCAACCACCGAGCCATGTTGACGCCTCGCACTCTTCGCTTTTGCATTGTTCAATTTGCATGTGGGTTTTGCATTTTGGCTTATTGCATTTTCAACTTGATTTGAGTTCAGACAGAAAAGCAATAAGAATTAAGCTAGAGATGAGCATGCCGACTGCTTGTAAAAAATGGCAAATAAGGGAAATTTATAATTAAGGAAAACTTTATGTAGTTTATAAAATAATATTAAAGTTTATTAAGAATTAGTTTTATTCTAATTTATATTAGCATATATTAGCATATTCAATAGAATTTTATTTAGAAAATAAAATAAACCAATTAAAAATTCATAAAAAATACAAATTTAGAAATTTCCCAGAAAATCAAAATTTTGCATATTAAATAACCTTTAAGGCAATATTTTATAGTTTTATATGCGACGCACAAAAGTTTTAACGATATATCGTTTTGGAGTCCATCTCTAGCAACGCTATCAATGCCATGCCATTTGTGCGCTTACAAATTGAGTTCATGGCAAAATTTACACCACTAAAGACCACACACATGTGCACGCACACAGACATGCATGTAAATCAGTTGCACGCACTTTACATTTGCTAGGGAGGGTTGCTTCGTGGACCCCACACGCATATCATGGCAACTGCGGCGAGAGCTTTTAATTAAACCACATTCACCACCCATTATCACTGAAGCAGAAGAAAACGCCCTGTCGCAGGCCGGAGCACTTATGCAAAAAGGGTTGTTGTTGCACATTTTAGGCTAAGCTGCAGCGCACTTCCTGTCTATGACGAACGAACGGGTCAAAGTGCAGCATATGCAGCATACAGTACATATTATGTATGTGCTAAACATATACATACATACATATATTTGTAGCAGGTTCATTGACATTTGCAAATGCATTTGTCATTTTACGTTTTGTGTTTACAGTTTGCATTTACACACCTTTGTTGTTGTTGCTTATGCTGCCGCTTATCTGTTGTTGACAACATTTTTGGCGAATCGATAGCACTGCATCTGCACTGCGCTGTGAATGGTTTTTTCTTGTGTTGCTGATGTTGCCATATTGGCGCACACTGACCTTTGCCAAAATGTACCGCATAATTGCAATGCAGGCGACCAGCTGTCTGGCAACGTTCGCCGCGAGTGGGTTGGGTTATTGTGCACGCACGCCTGCGTCGCTATATATGTATGTATGTGTGTTTGTGTGAGTGTGCGTACATTGTGTTGTCAATTACCATTCATTGATTGACAGTAAGAGTAAATAAAAAAAAAACCATATACGCGTGTATGGTAAGTTTATTATGTGTGACTAGTGGCAATGTCGTCGTGCCACTCAATTGCGGAAATATCAAATTAAATAAAAACCACATAGAATCATCGGCAACAATCAGCTGCATCAGCAGCGTGCGGCAACAGCTCCTTTCCTTTGTGCTTTTGAACTTGCAGCACAATTAGTCATGTGCGGTTGATGATAGTTAATTCTATTTAGCGATGGGTGGAACATGAACAAAACCATGAAATCGTACTAGGGGTTTTTACAATCACGATGTTTCCTTTCTGTAGAATCAAAACTTGACTCTAGCCCGTCTCTAGTTTGTTCTCATTTAGTCTCAGTTCGGACACAAACTAAGCACTATATAATATTTTTGTATAGAAAAATGTAAATCTAAATCTGATATTTAACAGTTATCACGATAATAGTTATTACGATATGTCATTTCTATGGAATTTCAATTATCAGCAAAATTTGACTCTAGTCCATCTCTAGTTTGTTCTCATTTAGCACAAAATAAGCACTAGATGATATTTCCCTCTTACGTAATTTCCCCATATAGGGAAATTCAAATATAATTGAAATTTAACACATGTCCATCTCTAGTTGCTTCTCATTGAGCAATTACTTATCGACTCCGTCCCGGTGCTTCGTGCATTGTTCTTCAGTTCCATATAACTCGCTGCATGCACTGACTCATAGAGAGATGTGCTCGTTGTTGTTGTTTCCTGATGCGACTAAAAATAATCGGATACGACCCACGCAACGCTTTACTTCTGAATTTTGTGTTGCTCCAATTTCGAAATGTCAAAATATGATGATGCCTTTTTGCTATTGGGCTTTCAGTCTTTCCTATTGGAACTCTGCTTAAGTTGGGCAGGCGTGGCTAATGGGCTACAGTAAAAGCTCCACTAATAAACACGTTCCCCACTAGAGGGTTTGTATAAATACAATTTGTGGCTGGTATAAATAAAGACAAAATGGTAATATGGCTATGCACTCTAGTGTGTTTTCACTGTAGTGCTCTGTGTTCTTGGCCAAGTTTACGATGCAGTTAAAATGCTATTCATTTTTTTTATCGATACTTTATGCACACGCACTTCTCACAAAACTTTACATGTGTCTTAAATATAAATGGCCCAAACAAAGTGTATATTTGAGTACACAGGTGCAAGTGCGATTTCGAAATGGAAACAGTCAGACAGACAGACAGACAAACAGTCAGATAGTCCGTCCATCATTTCGTGTTGAGCGAAATAAACAAGATATTGTGTATGCAAGACGTCAACTGTGTACAATTTTTTTGTTTTTGTTTTTTTCTTTATTCATTGCCTTTTGCTGTAGTTGACTTTACAATAGATTAAAGAGTTGTGCGCAATCACATGAAGAAATCCACCAAACTCAACTCGTTGCAGTGCATTTTAAACGTTATACACAATAACCGTTACAACAGCCCAATGGACACACAGAAAAAAGCGCCAAGCGGGTAGAAAGGGCGAAGTTTGAATACCCTGACGTACGTTAGACAGACAGAGCGATAGGCAAATACTAGAGATGGAACTTGCAGTCGAGCAGTTCTATTATTAGTTCAGCAGTTGATGCACGATAAATATACTATTCAGTCGAACAATAACAATTGTTCAATCAGAACAATTCAATTGAAATTATTATTCAATGATATAGAACTTATGGTTTTTGAATGATTAAACAACGCAAATTGTTGATGACCAATTCCATGACATTCTTTATGAATGACTGCATTTGTATCGTTAACTGAATGCTGTATGGATTATTTTAATAAATCACTTAATCAAGTTTTAATTCAATAAGTCGTTGAATCGAACTTATTCCAAACTATACAACAGTTCACTGATCGACTAAATACAGTCAGTTGTTCGTTTATGAACCATTTCAGCGACCTTCTGCTAAAGCATACGATACAAGTCTAGTAAATATATTTACTGGCTAAAGTCGTTACAAACTTTATGAAAAGCTCATCATTGCTATTTGCCATGAGTATTTCATACAGGGTATACAAAAAGAGGTTCAAGAACATGACGCGCTGTGACTGCGGAGCGTTGGCATTAACCCGCTTGGGCCACCGAGCATAGAGAGCTCAGAGACCAAAAACTAAGAAACATAAATTCACAATGGGCAACAGCAAAAACAACAACAACAACAATTGGCGTCACATTAAGTTGGTAATAGAGAAAAGCCACGACTACACGTTCAATAATTGCAGCGACTACTGTGGCGACGGCTGGGCTGGGCGGTTAGGAGCGCAGCAAAAGGCAAAAATATACATACATGCATACATACATACATATACATATATACTGAAAACATGCATTTTGCGATTTACAATTTACGATGCAAATGCAACAACAATGGCCAGCTGACCCCGTTAGCTGTTGAACTGTACAAACCTACATGCATGCGTTTGAAAAACAACAACAACAAAAGCATAATTCGCATGTCTAACAAAATGCAATGAAGCATCCGTCTATCTAGATTTTCACCCGCACTTATGAAATTCATTGGATTGAAAACATTTTGTAATCGATAACACACAAAAATTGGGTTAGCTAAAAGGAGGAGGCGTTCGGTCAGCGTTGCCACAGCGGCCTCAGGAAAGCTGTAAGCGTTTCAGGGAGCATGCAAGGGTTAGAGCGAGAGCGCAAGTGTAGCGGCTGCTGCTGCTCACAGCAGTTCTGCCAGAATTGTACTAGCTAAAAAGAAAAGCTAAGTCGGATATAATTTAGCTATAAATTGAAATATTTTAGCTAGCATTCATTTTAATCAGCACTCCATTTAGCTAGATGTTAGCTAAACAATCATTACTAATAGTTTGTTAGCTGAGAAGAAATTGAAAATTAAATCAACGCCTGATACAATATTAATTAAATTGAACAGCTGCAAGAGCAATCATTTAAGCTTCCATGAAAAACAAACAAACGTAACTTTACGTTTAATGAGCATGTGTTAAGCGAGCCAATTAATTGAAAAGAAAACCACAAAAACATAATAAAAAGAAAAATGGAGAAAAAAAGCAAAAGTCTGCCAATTGTCACATTGACGCAACAGAGTGCGACACAGAGACAGAGCAGCTAATGGCAATTGAAGTTAATTAAATACGAAGCAGCGAAATAGCAACAATTAGCTGCTATGCCGTTAAATGCGTGGTGACACCTTCGATATGGGAGATGTAGAGATGGACCGAAGTTTCGATTATTTTTTCAATATTAAATGTGGAACTGTAGAAACACGAGACGATCGTATTATTAGTAATGTTTTATGTTCATTCAATGTGACAAACCAGGTTCATCAACTAGATTTTAGAATGAGCGGTTGCTGAGTTGTGAATTAGCAATGATTTTAGTGAGTGGTTCACGCTTCAAAATGGACTCACTACTGATTCATCAATTAGCCATGATTTAAGTCAATGGTTCACGATTTAACAGTGCATTCTAATTTTACAAATCTTAAGCACGCGCCCATCTCTAATGCTCCGCTTCTGTCACCGTTAATTACTTTCACTCTCATCGTCGTGACAAGCAGCCCAACAATTTGTCGACCCGCGCAATTGTCGATACAATTAACAACGAAAGCATAAAAAAAGCACGAAAAGAAAAGAAACAAAGCTAGCGTAACAGCTCATTAGATGAGATCTCACAGTTTTCTAATGATTGTGAAAACGAAATTGAAAATTGAAAACTGAAAGTGATGCTTGTTTGTATGTAATCGAGTCCAATGTGTAATCGATTGCGTTATTATTTATGAGCAAATTGGTTGACAACGACAAATGCGACGACGACAACTACGCAAGTTGTTGCGAGTTGAGCGTTGCACGTTTCCTTTCCTTGGCCTGGCCTGGCCTGGCTTGGCTTGGCCCGGCTTAGCTAACTGCTTGACAGCGACTTTAATGGCAACTTGTCTTATTTTTAGATGCAACTAGTTTGACTCGTTTTAAACAGCATCCTTCAGAGACGACGGCAAGGTCGTGATTTTTGTTATAGCCACATTGTTGGTGTTTGTTGCCGCCAGCGCATCTGCCCCGCACGCGATTTACCCATCACAACAACAAAAACAACAGCTGCTGCAACATTAGCTAATGTTGCGTTTTCTCCATGCCACACGCTGCCGCCTCAATGCTCATTACGTAATTTAGCTAGTAAAATTTTCTATTTACATTTTTATCACACACAATTTCCTGCCCCACACATTCCATTCAGGAAGTGGCCCCAAACGCGCATTTGAACTTTTGCCTATCCACGAATTTGTGCTCATAAAACGACGATGATTAATTAAAATTAGAAGAAGAGATTAGCTTGAAATTAATTTGAAGCGAGAGCAACCGCTTGTTAAATTAACCGTTCGTTTATTTTGCCTTCTAAACTTAGCAAATATTTCTGTGATAATATCTAAGCGAAAATATGAATTGAATATTTAAATGCATTTATTGTTATTGATGTATATCGCTTAGCGAAATTTTCAGTAAGAATCTCTATTAAGGGTTTGTTTAACCTATTCGACGGTAGTCCAATAAATTGCTGACCTTATATATGTGCATACAATACTTTAATTTGAATAAATTAACTTTAATCACAATTGACTTAGTGACATGCTTAATTTTTAACTAAAAAAGAAAATTTTAATTGAAGCCTAATTTTTTATATATTCCATATTATAATTATTTTGACGTATTTTCTTACTCAATTTGGCGTTTTATTTTATAATTAGTCTTTTTATTTATAAAATTTGATTTTTAAAATTTATTTTTTATTTTTGTATTTTTTATTATTTTTTTTTCATGTTTATGAAGTTTTCATTTTAAAATTTAAAGTCATTCTACTCTTTCCTTACTTTCTCACTTTCTGCGCTCAATTTTCAATGCAGTGTCATCCCAGGCATAAAACGAAACGTAACGCGAAATTTAAGCCTCGAGTGAACTGCAAATTTAGCATGAAATTGGGTTACCTTCACGTCTTATCGATTAGCAGTTGGGCGGGTTGAAATAGCAGTTAACGTCCTTGTACCAAAGCAGGGCGAAATATATATATAGAAATGTATATAATATACATATACATATGGACACATATATATAATAACGTTTGTATCTTTTCTGTTGCAGCTATGATACTGCTAGAGATGGATTCTTGGATCTGAACGAGCTGAAGTATATGATGGAGAAGTTGGGCGCACCGCAAACCCATTTGGGCTTGAAGAAGATGATTGCCGACGTGGATGAGGATCATGATGGAAAGATCTCGTTCCGTGAGTTCTTGCTGATCTATCGCAAGGCACAGGCCGGCGAGCTGGACAGCGATTCGGGTCTGAATCAATTGGCGCGCCTCACCGAAATCGATGTCGAGCAGGTGGGCGTAAGCGGTGCCAAGAACTTCTTTGAGGCGAAGATCGAACAGCAGTTGCGCACAAATAAATTCCACGACGAGATCAGGCAGGAGCAGGAGGACAGACGTCGCGAAGAGGAGGAGCGTGCACAGCGTCGCCAGCAGTTTCAGCAGCGTGCTGCTATCTTTCAATAAAGCGCCGATTTCTTTATATATATATATATATACATAAACTATATACTTTGTAGTCTAGCACGTAATCCTTGTGGCGTAGGTTAAACAAATGCAAACAGTTTAGGGGGCGTGTCAATGCCGAGCAGAACCTTTTTGATATCACATCACATCGTAGCATAAACTAATCATTCACATATAACTCCCTATACATAGATATATACATACATATATACTATATGTATATCCCACTTTACATATAGTTAACGAGCATACCAAAATCATAAATTTTAATTGAGTTTATGTAAAAGAAAAATTTCTATAAATATATTAATTTCTGTTTAGTTTTTAAGACTAGTTTTTTATTTAATTTTTTTTTTTTACTGTTCCGTTTTGTTAAATTTTTAAAATATTTCTTTATAAAATTTTATATTTTTTTGTTGGTGCCATTTTTTTTATAAATTTGATTTGGTGTTTTGTTACTAATCTCATGTTTTGTTAAAAATTAAGCTGAAAATTAAAAAAAAAAAACAAAATTTAAATATATACATATAAAAAAAAACAATTTCTTCAACTTTCAAAAATTTGTTGTACATATTTTTTGCATTATGAAAAAATGTCTATCATTGATTTATTTACAATTAAGTTAAATAATTCAGTATTTTCATGCAAGCCGTTCAAGCAATATTAAAATACATTTTACACCTATACATACACATATATACATATATATATATATATATATATATATATATATATATATATATATATATATATATATATATATAAACATATGAAAATATGAAAAATAACGGCAATTACTATATATAAATATGAATTAATGTATATAGTGCAAATAAAAATAATGCAAAACAGAAAATTCATTGACTTTTTACTGTGTGAAAAAATGGAAATCTGCACTACTATAAAGCTTATATATTCCTAATCAGAATGATAATACATAAAGGCAGTATATCACTAACTTTATTAGACTTAATAATAATGGGAATCTTAATCATAGTCATAATTATAGATATTCTGACTGAAATAGACTGAAAATTATTGTAATAATGATGATAAAGTTAAAGATGAGTATAGGCTTATGGCCATTATGAGAATGAGAATAATGATCATCGCTAAGTTGAGGAAAATATGATGTCTAATTATTTTAGGATTAATAGTTATTTATTGCTAATAATTATAGAAATAAGTAGATAATACTTATTTTTATAAAAATTAGAAATAAATATCCAATAACTCTCTAATAAATAGAAATAAATAGCGAATAAATTATTATACCGCGATTAACTTTATATATTTAAAACACATTTAGTATTTTTTGAGAAATATAAAAATATATTTATAATTTGTATTTATTTTTAAAGAGCTAGTATAAAGTAGCATTGTATAGAGATCTTACTTTAATCGTTAATTAATTAAGTATATAGCAACATATTTGCAGCAATGTAAATTAAGTATAGTTAAACCACTTTAGTTTATATATCTAAAGAGCATTCACAATTCGTTATGTTTTCGCTGGCTCAATTTCGCTGATGGCGGCGCCTCGTCGCTGGGAGTGGCGACAGCGCAGCATGTCGCACTTGAGCGCATAGCGATGTTGGCAGACGGGACACTGATGTGGCTTGAGCTGCAAATGATAGCCCTTGATATGTTGGGAGAGTCCGTTGCGCCGTTTAAAGACGCGCTCACATATGGTGCACTTGTATCGCCGCTCCGAGCTGTGGGTGATGCGATGCTGCTTCAGACCGGTCAGCGAGCTAAACGTCTTCTGGCAGATGCTGCAGCTATGCACAGTTCGTTTTGCATGCTGCAGCTGCTGGCCAGCTGGACGAGAGCGTCGCCGGGCTGGTCTCTTCAGAGGCAGCCGCTGGCGACACTTGAGCTCATGCCGCCTGTAGAAACGCCAGTGAGTGAAGCTAATGCTCAGACAATGTCGGCACTTGTAGCTCTGCAGCCGGGCATTACGCAACGGCAGCGACTGGCAGATGTAGCGCATGTGCTGGCGCAGGCCGAGACGCGAGCAAAACAGTCGCAGGCAGCCGAAGCACTTGACGGCAAAGGTACGTTTCGGTGGCAGCACGAAATGCCGCTTGCGTCGCCTATGGCTCAGCAGCTGCTGCACGTTGGCAAAGCGACGCTCACAGCGGCCGCAACGCAGGCGAGGATTGACGCGCGAATTCGCCAAGGATCTGCGCGTCGTGCGCAACTGTCGACATGTATGCTGCAGTCGGCGGTAGCGTGCGGCCAGCTTGGCATACGCATAGTTCTGTGACTGAGGTGCACTGATTGCAGCCGGCTCCGCTATCAGGTCATTGTACTGCAAGAAGCTGCGCTGCATATCCAAGATGTCGATCTTCTTTTTGGCAGGCAGCTGCGGGGGCAGCCAATCCGATTGCCAGTAGTCAACAGGTGCGGGCAGGGGCAGACCAGCTCCCGATGCAGCTGGCGGGCACTCCAGCTTGAGCGAGCTGTGAACAGTCTGATTGAGATTAGGAGGCGGCACGCTGACCATTGGCATGGGCATGGGCGCGGACGCCGAGGTGTCTGCATGTGTGGGTGTGGGCGTGGCATGTGCCAGGGCATAATGCTGCTGCAAGCTCTCGGCTGTAAAGAACTTTGTGGTGCAGAAGGTGCAATTGTGCAAGCGAAAGGCAGACGATTGCACCACACTATCATTGAGCACCACAATGTTGGGCTTGGTGGTGGTCGTCGGTGGTGCCGGCGGCGGCGGCATCAATTCGCAGATCAGCGGATTGGGTATCTGGCTAACATTCGTTACGATTGGCTTGCAGCTGCGTGGCTCAGCTGGCGCATTGGCTTGTGATTGCGGTTGCGACTGCGACTGCTCCTGCAGCTCACCACCTTCCACCTTCTCCGTTTTGTATTGCTGCAGTGGCGGCAACTGCCAATCCTCTTTGGCATAGTTATGCTCCTCGCTGAGCAGCTCCGTTTGGGGCAGCACAGGCACATTGACCGGCTGTGACTGGACGACATCAGCATCGTCTGTTATATTGATGAACGGATCATCCAAATTGATAATCTCCATAATGTCGCAGTTGTTGATGATGTCCTGTGCGTTGAGCATGGGAAAATTGCAGAATTGAAACTTTTGCTCTGTCTCATCGTTCGTGTCCGGCTCGTGGTCACAGCAGCCCTCGTCCAGGCCCATATCCAGCTCGTCGGGAAACAGATTGTCGAGACTTTCGCATGCCTCCTGCTTGACCCGGACCACCGGCTCCTGCTTGATCTTCAGCTGCCGACGATATTTGCGCTGCAGCTCGCCCTGAGCAACAATAACAACATCACAGAACTGCGAGAAACGTTCCAGTTGACGGCAGCAATCACCGCAGATGTCCTTCGGCAGTGGCAGTGTGTCATCCTGGAGGATTTGCAACGTGGGAAAGCACTTCTGTATCATGGCAAACAGCTCGAAACTCTTATCAAATGACACGCAATTGAGTGCGGCAATGCCACAGAAGCGACAGGTGCTTCTCGTGCCGGCAGCAGAAACAGAAGCTGTTGATATCTGTTGCGTGTCCGCTGTAGAGTGTCGCGTCACCTGTTCTACAAGCACATTTAACGCATCGTCTGGCACTCTCACCGTCGGCACCGCATTCTTCTTCAAAGTTTTTCGATTGTTGCTGCAATTGAAGTCGGTGTCCAGGAAGTGGCGACTGCAAACTGCACTCCATTTGGAGGGCATCCATTGACCGCTGCGCTGTGTAAAGTCCTTCCATTTCTGCAGCAAATCCTTGCGTTTAAATGGAAATCTACGAAGGGAAAACTAGTTTTTCAACGCCTTCAATTTGTGTGGGAAAACATACCTGTGAAACGATATGCTGCCCGCATGCACATATTTATCGCTGCAATTGACAACTGCACAGTGTGCGGGCATTTGGCATTGTCTGCTTTTTTTCTCGAATTTTATTGTCAGTTTCAAATAATTTCAATTTCTCGTTATAAATTTTACTTTTTTAACGTTGGTTTGTTTTTAACAGCACAAAACAACGCCAATAACATTACCTTTTCTACACCACAAACTGTTAATAACATTACCATTTGGGATGCAGGATTCTATAAAACAGCTGTTTCGACTATGAATACAAAATTAAAAATATCTGTATTATTTATATATACTTAGCAAGTTGGGACCAAATGTGCTAATTTATTAAATTTTGAAATGCATTAATGACATTTTGGCTGCAATTTGAAGAAATGAACGCAACAATGAGTTAACAGTCACCGTAACGCAATTTGGCTCGCGAACGAGCGAACCAACTAGTTCATCTCTTATCACACACAGCTGATCTCTTGCGATCTCCCACCTCCCAATTAACGCCTTCTTTGCTGCCCGCTGACTATGCTTCTAAGTTAAAATATTTCGGTCGCTCAGTAACACTGCTCTTGCGGGGCCTAGTATTTTGGCACTGTTGCTGAAGGAGGAACGTCCATTTGGTGACAAGGTCAAACAAGGTCTTCAGCACGAACAAAAGTGAAAGTTAAACAGCAACAAATATGTCACAGTTATTGAAAAGAACAAGCGGTCCACTGCGGCAGCATTATAAATTCGTTGCTGGAGTCACTTATACTTTAGGCAAACAAACTCTCGATGGGCAGCACAGGTCAATGGCAACAGCTACGGGCGGCAAAGGGTGCGTGCATAATGATAAGAAAAATCGACAATTAACGCGTGTTGATTGTAAAGACGAGACAGATAAATTTAACTTTAAATTCCCATTCATTCGTAAATCAATATATGTATATGATATATAGATTCATTATTGTTCTGTTAAATAGTAAGCTCTAGCAGCTCATGGGACATTTTTTGTGTAAGATTTCCTCTGGAAAAAAAATCCCCTGATCTGTTATTATTGTGCCAATTTAGACATGACTGAACTGAATCATCTGTTCTATGTTAAACCAACTAGATGCATTTGCTAATTGATACTCTAATCAGAAGTTAATACAATATATTTTGTTTCCAATCAATTTTTGTTTGATAAGATAATATCAATGTGCATTATTTCGAATTATATTTTGTCCATTGAAAAAAAACTTCTTTTAATTCATTGTCGATTTTTATTATTACATTTATTAAAACAATTTTGTTGGACCAGTTTACAATTTACAATTAAACGAATCTATGACATAATTGATCAAGATTTATAATGATATTATGAAGGAATAACACATTTTCCATTTTGCATTTAATAAAAAACGCATAATCCAATTGGACTAACAATTTCTATCTCTGCCAAATTTCCCCTTGATGGATATACCATATCGAATTTCCCTTTGCTAGTCTGTTTCTCTATCTTCCAAATATCCTCTTGAGGGATATACCATGTAATATTTCAATTTGCAGGGCTTTTAGAAGGCCAATTAGACATACCACTAACTATTCCAATTAGACGCACTATTCATATCATTCATTTCCTTCCAGTGAATACGATCTTGTGGTCGTGGGCGGTGGCATTGTGGGAGCGGCTTCAGCGCGTGAAATCCTTCTGCGTCATCCAACGCTCAAATTGGCTATTTTGGAGAAGGAGTCCAAGTTGGCCATGCATCAGAGCGGCCACAACTCGGGCGTCATTCATGCGGGCATCTACTACAAGCCGGGCACACTGAAGGCTCGCCTGTGCGTCGAGGGCCTAAACCTGGCCTACAAGTACCTGGACGAGCACCAGATACCGTACAAGAAGTGCGGCAAGCTGATCGTTGCCACGGATGAGCAGGAGCTGAAGCTGCTGGAGGATTTGCATGAGCGTGGCATCAAGAATCAGGTGCGCGATTTGCGCATGATCGATGGTGAACAAATCAAGGAGATCGAACCATACTGCAAAGGTCTCAAGGCGTTGCACAGTCCGCACACTGGCATTGTCGACTGGGGCCTGGTCACCCAGCATTATGGCGAGGATTTCAAGCGAGCAGGCGGCGATATCTACTTGAATTTCAATGTGTCCAAGTTCACTGAAACGAAAGAGGGCTCCGACTATCCAGTTACCATACACAGCGGCAAAGATGGCCGACAGGTGCGCACCAAGAACGTGCTCACCTGCGGTGGCCTGCAGTCCGATTTGCTGGCCGAGCTGACTGGCTGTCCGCGTGCACCACGCATTGTGCCCTTCCGCGGCGAGTATTTGCTGCTGTCCAAGGAGAAGCAGCACATGGTGCGCGGCAACATCTATCCAGTGCCCGATCCGCGTTTCCCATTCCTTGGCGTCCACTTCACACCGCGCATGGACGGCAAAATCTGGCTGGGACCCAATGCGGTGCTGGCACTGAAGAGGGAAGGCTATACGTGAGTAAACATGAGATTAGATTGGCATCTATCTGTTGGCTATAATTGCGTACTTACTTAGCTGGGGCGACATCAATCTGGTTGAGCTCTTCGATGCACTGCGTTATCCGGGCTTCCTCAAAATGGCCAGCAAATACATTGGCTTCGGCTTCAGCGAAATGGCCAAGTCGGCGTTCATCAATCTGCAGGTAAAGTCGCTGCAGAAATACATCCCGGACATAACCGAATATGATATCGAACGTGGACCGGCTGGTGTGCGCGCCCAGGCGCTCGATCTGAGCGGCAATCTGGTCGATGATTTTGTGTTTGATCGAGGCGAGGGCAGCGGCGCGCTGGCCAAGCGGGTGCTCCATTGCCGCAATGCACCATCACCGGGCGCCACGAGCAGCTTGGCCATTGCCAAGATGATTGCCGACAAGATCGAAACGGAGTTTGCCATTGGCAAAGCCAAATAGTTCCAATTGGATTTGAACGGAATAATACTTATTGTGCATTTCTCTCATTCACTTTTTTAAGCATAAAAACTTTTCGATCATCACAAATTGTTTTTATTGTTTATTGTCTATTGTTTATTGTTTCATTTTCATTTATGAATGAATTTGAAATTGATTTAAAAAAAATTGTTAAAAACATAAATTAAAGTTTTTTAAAATTTTATAAATTTACAAAATATTTTCATGTAAAATTTATTTTTCTTTTTTTTCCTATTTTACTTGATGAGATGAATTTACTGAAACACGTGAAATTGGGTTTAAATAATGTTAAAATATATATGTAAATAAAAAAATATTTAAATTTTTTTTATGTAAATTTAGAAAGTTATTTCATCTAAAATTTACTAATAATTTAAAATTTATTATTTATTTTCGACTTTTTCCACCTTGACAAGTGGAATTTTTAACAACTAAGAATGAATTATAAAAACTTACTTTTTAAGCCTTTTATATTATGTTTCTCAATCAGCATAAAGATTTCTAAAGTTTCCTCATATCTTATCAGAGTCCTTAGCCGCCTTAAGCTCTGCCTTGGCAGCTGCTCCGCAGATGCTTCAATATTCAGCAACCATGCACATATTACACTTCTATCGATTCCTATCTTTTCGCCCTAATTTAGCTCCAGTATATGCCGCTTGCCTTTTGCAGCGGGTTCCTTAATGCCCAACACCTTGATCTCTCTTTGCAGCTGCTGCACTGGTGCCTCGCTCTGGAGCAGCTCACGACACTTTTCATTGATGACTTTCAGGCCATTGGCTGCATGTTGTCGCATTTGTGAATCACAATTTTCATTCGCCTCAATCACACGCAGCAGTCTATAGATGGGCAAGAGCATATCCTGGTAGTTCAGTAGGTTGTCCATGCCAGCCAATAGCTCGGCGAGCACCAGCAGGGCGCCACGCTTGGCAGGCAAATAGCGTCCCGCGCTTAGCTCGGCATCAATTAGCTGCAGCAGTTCATGGAAGAAGCTATGCACCTGGTAGGTTAGCAGGCGACACAGCTGCGCCAGATTCGCATAGGCGGAGGTGCGAAACTCATCCACAGGCGAGCGAGCACCATGCAGAAAGCAATTGAACAGGACGGCCTTGTAGCGATAGCAAAGAGGACCTGTTATATAAGTAAATAGGTTATAAAGGATATAACGATATCTAGGCTTTCTACGCACCAATCTCTTGAGCTGCTTTGAGTATAGCTTCGCCGACAACCAGACGATAGTCGACATCGGCTGTCTCTTTTAGATATTCATCGCTGAGCATGTCCAACACCTCGGCCTCCATGATGTGCACCAGCTGCACAAAGAGACGCACACAATTGAGGAACGTGTAGGATTCCTTATGCTTGAGTGTGCTCAATGCCAGAGCTATGATGCGATGTGATTGGGATATAAAGGTGGAATCCCTGTTTCGCAGCGCATCCATCATCAATTGTATGCCATAGACCTGCAGATGCGGCTGCGCGTTTTCGATGAGCTCACGTGCCTGCTGAAATGATGCGAGAGTGGGAGCTGTAGACAGGCGGGACTGAGGCTGTTGCTTGCTTCCAAGTAACTCGAGCAGCGGTTGCAATGCATGCAGCAGCAAAGGATTTGCTGTTTCATTAGCCAATCTTTGCAGTGGTTGCTGCAGTTGGCGTGTGGAATCCGCTAGCTGCAGTTGCTCGCTGCGTTCGAGCAGCTCCTGCAACAGCAACAATATAAGCAGCTGCATCTGTTCCGCCAGCTCAGCCGGCTGCACTTTGATGGCCATTAATTGTGCCACAAGCTGAATAAAGTTTTTACTTTGTGTAGTTGCGGCCAGCTGCGCTTTGAGCGGCTCATGGCAAACGAGCTGCTCTAGTGCTACAAGCAGCTCCAGCTTTAGCTGATATTTAGAATGCAGGAAATCAGCCAGTTCCGTCTCCGTGGACAGCAGATCAGCGCTTGCGCACTGCGCGGTCAGCAGCTGCTGCAGCATTAGCTCAAGCAAAGCCAGAAAAATCTTCGCAGTTAACGTCTGATCGCTGCCAGCCATGAGCAGAGCCGTCAATGCCCGACAATAGTTGCCCTCCTCTTCCTGTTGCGCCACCTGAATTGTTACCAGATCAGTCTGTGAGGGTTGCATG
This sequence comes from Drosophila anceps, assembly GCA_035045945.1. Classification (NCBI taxonomy): domain Eukaryota; kingdom Metazoa; phylum Arthropoda; class Insecta; order Diptera; family Drosophilidae; genus Drosophila; species Drosophila anceps. The sequence goes on from JAWNON010000190.1 coordinate 5,686,506, forward strand.
ATGGTCAAGCGTGGATGCAGTGCTTGCCAAGGCGGCGATGCAGTAAGGTCCCAGCTATACAGGCGCTGCAGCACAGCAGGCAGCTCCTGCTTCGACTCCCTGTTATCCAAACAGCGTGAGATTAAAGCAGCCACCGCCTTTCGCTCAATGAGCTGCTGCGGCAGCTGCTTGTAAAGCTGCAGGAGCAGCGGCACATAGGCCACCAGTAGCACGCTGGGCAAACATGCGACGCTGGAGCTGCAGAAGAGTTGTTCCCAGAGACGTATGCAAGCGCACAGCTGCGCCTGCTCCCAGATGATGAGGCCATTCAGCAAGTCAGCGGGACAAGTCAAAGGCTGCCAATGGCTAGAGAGTAAGCGCTCCACGCACTCGCGATTCTCCATATTTAGTTCGTATAGACGACGCAGACTTAGCACGCCCGCCAACATGCCATTCGTCTGCATGCCACAGAAGTCAAAGATCTGCTCAATTAGGCGCTGCTGCAGACGCAACGAAAAGCCGCGCTGTGCCACAATCTGAGCCACAATCTCCGCACTTCGCGTGGCATTCGGTGTTTGCAGAGCAGCCAACAGGCTGGCAAAACCATGTGTTGCGCCCAATTTGCTCAACAGCTGCTGATGAAGCTCTTTGGCCAATGGAGCAGACAGATTAGGAGTTGCCTTAAGCAACAGCACGTGTCGAAAGTAATCCGCTTTAGATTCATTTTGCCACAGATAAGCGAGCGCTGCGTTCAGCTGCAGAAGCTGTTCTGGCCTGGGCTGAGCTACGCGCAGACTAATCACAGCTGCTAACAGATCTCGTTGCACTATCTCCATGGCATTTGCTATGTGCAGCTGACGAATTGCCAGCAGGCGTATGAACAACTGTACACTGAGAAAAATCAGTGTGGGATGACAGCTCATACGCTGAACATCCTTAAAAACGGCTGACTTGTAGAAATCCTCATGTAGCTGCGAACGCAACGCATAATAACTTAGCTGCTGTGTCGTCTGTATGCAAAGTTTAAGATGAGACACCGAAATTAAATCCTCCTTTGCATCGCTCTGGAAATTGATGTTGGAGCTCAGTGTGTGCAGCACATGCAAAAGTCGTATAATATAGCAATTGATGGAGTTGTTCACATCAATTTCAGCACTCTCCTGCTCTACTTGCAAAGCTATAAACAGCTCCTGCAGCTGCTGCTCCAATTCCTTTTGAACATATTTCGACAAAATGCTTAAATTAGTATGAAGAACTTCCAATCCAGCGGCGTCCACTGATGCTTTTCCGCTTGCTGCAATATAAAACTTGATATGTATATAATAATTATAAGCACAGCTTGCTCACCTGCAGCATGTTGAAAATTTAAATTCTCCAGCAGTGCAAAATATTTAGTAACATTAATCATTGCGCGCAAATTTCAATTGCGCATGAAAATGTTTTGTAAAAATTGAACAGCTGTTGAGCAGACGATGTGGCAACGCCAAACAGCAGGTGTAATGCCAGCATGACATTTGCAATTTTCTTAATGTCTCAAATATTGTTTAAGATGCAGAAAATGAAAAACAGCTAAAGCCATGTAAATTTTTTTGCATGTCATGTCAAGAATAACGATATTTTAATAGTGTGTGCTACTTGAATGTGGCTCACGCAAGCACGCGAATTGCGTGTCCGATTGGCAAAGCATTTGCACAGCTCTAATTTTGTTTTTTATCGGCTGGCAACCTTGCACAGTTAGTGAAATCCAATTTAATTGCAGCTAAAATTCGTTCGCTTTTTTTTGTGTGCTGCAAATATTGTAAATAGTTATTCCGCGTTCTGTGTATATAGACAAACAATAATGTGCAAATTCAATAAATAGTAAATAATACCAAAATATCGTTGATTTCATGAAGCAATAGCTTGCCGTCAAATCCGTACGTGTAAAGCAGGAAAATCGAACAACTTTCTTTTTCCATAGTGTGAGTGTGAGTGCGTGTGTGTGTGAGTGTAGTGTGCGAGTATCACTGTGTGTGAGTGTGTGTGTGCATATGTATCGCTGCCATGCAAATGCGAAAAAGCGCAGCGTAAATTACAATACTACGCAACAACAAAAGTTAATTAAACTAGAAAAAATTGAGTTAATTATACGGCTAGCGGTTAGATAGACACGCCCATCGTTGTCGAACGCCCACGCAATTAAGACACACGCATTCACACACCTGCCGACGTCGACGTTGACGGCGCCGTCGCTGCTTCTGCTGCTGCCGCTGCCGCTACAGTAAACAACAGAAACAAAAATAGAAAAAAATGAAGAAAATCCTGTCGAAATTCGACAGAAATGAGAAATTGGAAAACTCGCACAACAGCTCCTCATCCAAGGAGACCAACAGCTTCGTCGGCAAGGTCTTTACAGTCGGACGCGTCACGGTCACCGTCGAGGATGTCTTGGCCGAAGGTAAGTGCGAAGGGGGCGGAAGGTGAGCTGCTTATCAGATGTACTTATGTATGTATGTTTTATATGCATGTGTGTGTGCGTAAGGCATTACAATTGATGGTTGCCACCAGATTTAAAATGTGTAGCCAGATTAGATAAAAATTTTAAAAAATTTAATGTATATACATATATGCTAGTCTGCTTTTTAATGTGGGGGGGCGTAAACAGCTGCGTCTCCCACTTTGTTAATTTGTCGGCGCCACTTGTCGCGTGCTGCGCGACTAGGCACAAAGAAATTCTCAATTCCGTTTTCTACTATACAAATTAATAGAAATTCAATCAATTATGCACATTAATCAAGCCAATCAGCAAGCACTCAATATATGTATATTTTGCTATTTTTCTCTACGCTGTACGCTGGCAAACAAAGCTGTGGCATAGTTAGTTGTCATCGGCAAAAGGCAGAGTTCAGCTGCGATGCTGTTACTCTAGCCTTTTTACAGCTAGAAATATGTACATAATTGTCGTCAACCGCAAAAGGCAGAGCTCAGCTGCAATGCTATTATTCTAGCCTGATATGAAAAAAAGGAAAATTTGTTTGGAACTAAAGCTAAATAGCTTGATAGGCTTGATTCTTTAGCGGTTTTTGAAAGGATGTGGCTAAAGTTGTCTATTTTCTATATAATCTATCATATCTAAATTGTAAATAGTTTAGCTTTAGTATTTTTATAGCTAGTTTGGCTACAAATACAGCTCCTTTTAGCTTTTGCCTGCAAGGCGCATACATCGTTCGTCATTGCCACATTGCCCTCGGCAAGTTGCTGAGATTGCCAATGTCCTTGAATTGAAGTGAATAATATCCTGCACTGCAAAATGCCCCACCGCTCAATTGTCGAGTGCTTGGCAAATAGCAGCTACTATTTTCAACAGCTGCTCGACATTTTATTTGCATTTATTATTTTTTTCCTGGTGTGTGTGTGTGTGTGTGTGTGTGTGTGTGTGTGTGGCGTGTGTATGCGTAAAGCCTATTCTTCCACCTTATACTTGGCTACAGTTATTGATATTTTTGTTGTTCTTTATTTTCATTTTTGGCTATTTTTGCAACTTGGCAGGCAATGTTGTTGCTATTGACTGCAGAATGTTGGCGTCAGCTGTTGTTGTTGTTATTTGACTTGACCATTAATTGACCAGAGTTGCCAGCTCGTTAAGAAGCAAAAAAAATCCAATTGCATGACTAAGTGCGAAAGAACCACACAGAACCAGAACCAAAACAAGGAGTTAGTCGTACTTGCTATCTGTCTTTTTGGGCAGTTTCTTAGTTTTTCATTGACGTCACAAATTGCAATTGCAACTGCATTGTTTTTGTTGGCCGTTGATATACGTACTTTGCCAACCTTCAGCATTGATTAACATTTGACTTTATAATTTCACAAACGCCAACTAAAAAGTCGAACACAAATCGAGCACTGCTACAGTTACAAGTACATACACACACACAGACAGACACATACATATATACACACACGCATGCTTGTCGCATTTGTTGTTGTTTGCGGGCTCCCTAAATGATTTATATGTGTGTATGTTTTATTATTCTTGTCATTGTTGATGTTGTTGTTGCTGTTGTTGTTGTTGTTGTATGTGACCTTCAGTAGCTTTTGTACAAATGTACACATGTAGCTATTATGTTAATTTTCTATGTATGTATATTACGTCGCTTTTTATCGTTCATTGGAGTGGCAGCAGAGTGAGCAAGGGGTGAAACTACTTGGTCGGGCAGCGGTAGCTTGAGGTTTAGAAACACACGTTAACATTAACGCCGTTTGCTGTGCTTGAACAAAATAACTATTGCAAAATGGCTACATACACTATACATAGCTTGACATAACTAAGACAAGTGTAGATACGACTTGATTGATTTCAATTTAAAATATTCAAATTAATTCACGTATTGAGCAAAAATTTGAATATTTTTGCAAATTAGAGCTATACTCCTGACTAACAGATGTGAACAAAGTCCTCTGTAAATAACATTTACAAACTATGTTATGCTAAAACATATGAGCCACTATTGACAAATACTAGGTTACGCAAGGCGGTATGTTAAGTTAACAGTGGGACGTCATATTTTTCGGCAAATGGTGCGCGCACGTTGATCTTTGTATGAAATTGAAACATCTGTAATTGCTCACTTAATCCTTTGACCGCTGTGACGTCACAACATAGCTGTTAGTTAGCATTAAAAGTTATGGAACTGCACTTCGCGTAACCCACTGAGTCTTTTGACAGTGATATAAACTGACTGTTATTGTTATAATTTTTTAATGGTGACTCTTTTCAGCATAACATATAATCTTATATTCGCTGCTATTAGTATAAATGGTTTATGTTAACTCTTAACAGCATAACATATTATGTTAAATTCACTGTTATTGGTATCAATATAGAATATAAGTTTGATTCATTGATGGATTTGCGAAATACTTTTAATATTTATCTCGGCTAACTTAACAGCTTATAATTTAAGCTCTTCATAGTTAGAGTATAACAATGTTGGCTGCCTGTTGGCCTTCAGTTGGTGTATTGCTGTGTTTGGCAGCTGTCGACGGTCTAGACTTTACGATTGATTTAAATCTAGAATAATGACTAATATTTATATATAATCCCCTATTGCAGGCGGCTTTGCCATGGTTTTTCTGGCACGTGGCAATGGCGGAGGCAGTGCAGCAAATAACAAATACGCACTCAAACGAATGTACGTGAACAATGAGCACGATCTGAATGTGGCCAAGCGTGAGATACAAATTGCCGTAAGCGAAAATGCATTTAATATACAATACATATAAATATTGGCTAAACTGTTTTATTATATTGCAGAGCAATTTGAGTGGACACAAAAATATAATTGGTTATGTGGACTCGAGCATTACGCCAACTGGAAATGGAGTGTGCGAAGTGCTGCTACTGATGCCATACTGCAAGCATCACATGCTGGCCATGATGAATGCAAGGTATGTATAAGTCTATAAAGAACAAATTCCCCTTGTCTATTTCTTATCAAATTTATTGCATTGCAGATTGCACGTTGGCTTCACCGAGCCGGAAGTGTTGACCATCTTCTGTGATATTGCGGAGGCCGTCTCACGTTTGCATTACTGCCAAACGCCCATTATTCATCGGGATCTGAAGGTCGAGAATATATTGCAAACGGATGGTGGAAACTTTGTACTCTGTGACTTTGGCTCGGCCACGGCCAAAACTCTGAATCCTCAGCAGCATGGCGTCACTGTGGTCGAGGAGGAGATACAAAAATATACAACGCTCTCGTATCGTGCACCCGAAATGATTGACCTTTATAGTGGGAAGAGTATTACGACTAAAGCAGATATTTGGGCTCTGGGCTGTATGCTCTATAAGCTATGCTTCTTTGCCCTGCCCTTTGGCGAGAGCACGCTGGCCATACAGAACGGACAATTTGCCATACCAGATAGCTCCAAATACTCGCGTGGCATACATCAATTGATTAAATACATGCTCGACACGGACATGGAACGACGTCCAAACATTTGGCAGGTGTGCGAAGTAGCGTTCCGGCTGGCGGGTAAAGATAATCCGGTGCAGAATTTGCATGTAAGTTGAATTTTAGCTACTGGGGATTGTAAATTAATATGATTTTGCTTTGTAGAAATCCGCTTTGCCGAACTTTGAGCAGCTATTGGTGCCGCCGTTTGAGTCGGAGGCAAAGCGCATCAGTGCTGCAGCCAAGGCAGCTAAGCCGCAGCAGAATGTATCCATAGTGGAAGCTGGGACCAGTGTGGCGCCACGTTCGCGACCCAAAGGCTCCAGCTCAGTACATGGCCAGAATGCATTGGGTCTGGGTCTACCGCCCAGTCCGCTGCCACGTCAGAATATAACATCGCCGCAGCCGCAGGCCGTAGTCGAGCAATTCCAGGCAAACTTTCCAGCAATGCCGGCAGTTGCCTCCACACCAGTAGTAGTAGCAGCAGCAGCAGCAGTACCGCCACCACCACCAACTGTTCCGGCAACAGCAGCTGCAGCAACAACTGGCGCAGTTCCCACAGCCGTGAATAGCCTGTTCGAGTCGAGCGTCTATCCGGATCCCTTCAATGAGGCGACAGTTGCGCCCGTTGCAGCTGCCGGAACAGCACCAGCAACAACAACAGCAGCTGCAGCAGCAACTGTTACCAGCGATGCGACCAGTGAATTGCCAGATACATCACTCAATGAATTGGGTTTGGCCGGCAGCGTCGGCACGCCCACCAAGCACATGCTCACACCGCCCAAATCAAGCGGCACCGGACATCGCAGAAATGTCAGCGACACCTCGGCCTTCAATAAGTAAGTGCCAAATGAATATCAGCCACATCTGGTTATCTCTATTTGTGTGTCTGCTCTTCTCTTGCTTTCACTCTCAATGCCCACGTTTTTACTTGTGTTTTCTCATTCAATCCCTAAGAGCTACAAATGACGACGATGAACAGCCGCAAAGTCAATAAAAAAAAAAAACAAGCATAAGATATCATGTGTCCCATATTGGCTATACATGAAAAGCACGCACAAAACTTTATCACAATATTTATTTCCCAATTATTTTTGCGTTTTACTGCTCCTTAGACTCAAGTCAAGTTAAAGATGGTTTTCAAATATGTGCAAATATAACTATATATACAGAGTTATGTATACACAATTGTGGTCAGAAAAATAGTAGTGCGACTGAAATGTTTCACAGCAACACTTTTGATAAACATATTTTGAAAACAATTTGAATATATCTCATTTCAGTTGCACTAATATTTTTCTGATCACAGGTGTATATACATATAGCTATGGTCAAGACTGTATGTTTTACATACATATATAAATTGTTAAAGGTTTAAAGTGAAATGAATAAAATAATAATACAAAGATAAATTGTTGATACTCTATACTCGTATACCCAATTATGTGCCTCTAGTTTTTATAACCGTTAACATATGCTACAAATTCATATATATTGAAAGTAAAATCAAGATCGAATTATTCTATGCACTATCAAATTGCGCGTTACTTTTTGATCAGACCTTATAAATGTTAACTTTTGAGTATATACATACCTCTTAGTATATAGCATTTAATATAAAGCTCTTAGCTCGATTAAACCAAGTATTTAACTAATTCCTTAAACAACTATCTCTCAAATTAACTTTAATTTTAATAATAAATGAACTAGCTTACTAGAACTAAATGTTGATTACAGTAAACTAATTCATAGCCAATAATAATAATGTTTTATAAGAAATACTCTCCGCTCATAACTATGTTACCCCCTCTTAAACCTATTACTAATTGAGGGCATATCCTAATCTAATTTCTATTCATGTAATTGATTTGGTACGCTTTGCTATCTCTTCCCCCCGCTCACCTGTCATGTTGCTGTTCATTTCCATTTCCGTACACTCATAATTGCATTATTTTGTTGCGCCGCCGCAGAACCTTTGCCAATGAGACGAGCCAGTTCTTGGCGCCGTATAATAACAACATTGCCATGTGCGGAGATGGGCCGCCGAATGTGTCATTGGCCAGTGCCGCCTCGAATCCGGGCATCTATGCCAGCAGCAGTGCCACGGTCACATCCTTGTCCAGCAACGAGCTGGCGCGCCAGACCATGGACAAGCGGGTGGAGGCCTGGAATCCGTTTGAGGAGGAACAGCCTTTCAGTCAAATGACCGAGGATCACATATTCGAAGCCGAGTTCGATAAGATACGACAGCGTGGCAGTCAAGGCAGTGAGTAATCAAACCTAATACTAAACCTTAACCAAGCAGCATTAAAACAATCTGTCTATCAATTTGTCAGTCAATTAATCAATCAATCAAAAGCGCTTTTAAATGCCCCATATTTTGGTGGACGATCCCAAGCCTAAGTCAATCAGTCAATTAATCAAGTAATGAATGAATGAATCAAGCAATCAAACAATCATCATATGACTTTAAGTGTTAGGATTAAGCGTTAATCATATAGTAGTCCATCAATAAATCAATCAAAAACTCATGCTTTTTCACCCTTCACAGGCATAACAGCGAAATCTGCCTCCACAACGTCCACGCTTACGCCCACGGAACAAAATGTTGCCTGTGTGCTGCCAGCAGCTGCTGGACCGAACGCAACGGCAACGGCAGCCTTAACAGCGCCTCCCCCTTCGGCTATGGGAGCGTCGGCAGTACCGGCGGCTGTGTCGCCCAATCCGCCAGCAGCGCTGGCTGAGGATCCGTTCGGCTCGGCGCCGTTCAGTTTGCCGCCGGGTCTGCGCGAGAAGGCGAGCTCGTTGCGCAAAACTGGAGGTAAAGCATGAAATTTGTAAAATTCTTATTGTTGCCAAGCCAGAAATACGTTTAGTTTCTCGATTGTTGCTTTTGTTGCTCTCAATCTCTCTCGATCTAGAAAGTGAAAATGAAATGAACGTAGACGTAGTCTAAAATACCCATCCACAGTAGAGTATCAACAGCTACAACAGCCACAACAACTACAACAACATCAGCAGCAGCAACAGCAGCCAAAGCCACAGCAACAACAGCAGCAACATCGACAACAACAACTGCAACAACAGACGCCCAATAAAAGGGAAACAGAGAGAGAGAACATCCTCTTGAGAGGGAGAGAATGACATCCTCATAGTACAGACAAACAGAAAGTGAGCGAGTGGCTTGAAAGAGAGAGAAAGAGAGAGCGAGAGAGAGAGAGAGAGAGAGAGAGAGAATGGGAGTGGGTGTAGGTGTGTGAGAGAAGTGGGGAAATAGTAGTTTGCTTCAGAGTGCCATAGATCGAACAACGATCCTCATCTTGCGACAAACCTACTGTCAAAGCTTACTTAAAACTATTCTATCAAATCTATATATAATATATATATATATCCATATTTTTTTGTAAATATTCAAAATGCACAATTACTAACCAACAAAAGTTTGGCACATTTGTTGTATATAGTATATTCTATTATACATATATACAAAATATATATTTTCTAGTATGTTGCAACAACACAATTTGACAAACAGACAAAGCTGAGTTGATCAACCAATTTGTCTTTAACTATAACCTTAATCTTAACTTCAAACTCCAATCTAAGCGCTTCTAACAAAAACAAAACAAATATTTGGTGCTGGTTCTAAGCTAGAGAAACAATTATTACCTAGTAACAGTAACAGTAATGGTAACTGTAACAGTAACAGTAATACTAACAGTAACTGTAATTAGTGGTTGTGGTTTTATTTAACCAAAAAAAACAATATTCAAACATCATTTCGATTATAATTATGTATTGTAATATTTGGAGTATGTATGTATATGTCAAATGGCAGCTGAGTAGCGTAACTGTTAACTAACAGTGCAGGCAAATGTTAAGCCAAAATACATCTTTTAAATGTAACAGTACAGAGCAATTGAAAGGATGATAGCAAATGTTATGCTTAACAGCAGCAATGTAAACGTTATCATCACTTTTATATTAGGCTAACAGCACAGTCAAATGTTAAGCTGTTTCTGGTCACTTAAAAGTGTAAAGCTCTGTTAAGCATAACAGCTATTTGCGACGTTTACATATGACATAACAGCGCACTCAAATATTATTGACAGCTCTAACAGCAAATGTAAAGCTAAAACTGTTATGGTAACGGCTAATGCAGCTAATTGCAGCTATTTCAAAGTTTACTTCAAAAACAAATTTAATTATTATTGCCTTTCGACATATACTTCATTCTTTTTTTGAGTCTACTTTATTGTACTTCATCATGTGCGCTAATTCTGTGTGTTTCTTGTAAGCTAAATTAAGGCTAAAGAAAATATCAAAATATGATTATAAAAAAAAAGAAAAGAAAAACCAAAAAATAATAAAAATGTGTTTTAAAGCAATAATTTGCTGCATATCAAATTCGACAAAATTTTATTAAGCTAATTTAAATATATACAAATTCAAGTCGTGCAATTCGAAACATTTTATGCTAAATTACTAAAGATTCTAAACTAGGCAAATTGAAAATTTACTTTAATTAATTTCATAAATATTTTATTTTATGCTTTTCCAATTTTGCAAAGTTCGCGTTAAACTGCGATCGCTGCGGATGTGGCGGCAATTGAACAAGTGAAATGCAATGCAACAAAATTGTTTATATATATATATATATATATATATATATATATATTTGCATAAGAGTCCAATAGGCAAAGAGAGATTAATTTGTTCCTGGAAAAAGAAAAGCGACCACAAAGTAAAAATATTGTTTAATTAGCTGTTCAAATGAAACCTGTTAATACTTGTATATAAAATTATTAAACAAAATAACAAACAAACAAACATAACTATTTGAAGAACTTAAAGTATTATTCCAAAGAGTAAAAATCTAGTTTTTAAAATCAAAGAACCATATATATACTATATATATATAAAAATATGAACAAATATGAAGCGCAATGAAAAGCAACACAAAACAGTCAGGTAAAGATAGAAACATAAACCTAATTAGCAGCAGCAAATGCAACTTGAAATTGACAGATATATATATCTATATACACACGCATATATGAAAATCAATATATATTTATATATAAACAAATGTTGAGAGAAGAAGAAATTGTATAAGCGTTAAGCAGCAAAAAGTAAAAGTTACAAACAAAAAAAAACCGATTTCAAATGCAATAAACCAAAAGAAAAATCAAATCCAAAACAAATTTAATTAGCCTAACTTAAGCCGTGCGCACTACATACAGTGAACGCTCGATATAATGAATTTGCTAGAAATTAATTGAATGAATTGAACACTAAAATTCTCCCATTTGCGAGCGTTCACTGTATTTAAATTAAAATGGGATTTATTAATAACTATTTACTAACACCACAAAAGGCTATGCACAGGGCAGCATTAACTAAGTTTAAAGCTTAAATATTTTAAGTTCATTATAATTTAAGAAACGAAAAGCTAAAATTATTGTTTAATGATCAATTTTTAAGCGACCCACAGTAGAGTTTGCCTATAAGGCAGGTCAGATATTTGTGAATATTGTTTAAATTTTTCAATAATTTAAGTAATTCAATTCAATAATATTTGTTTTAGTGTTTGAAACTACGCACTAGTGTGGCTCTACTGTATAAAAATAGATTACCAATTGGACTTTTAGTAATATAATAGTATACAGTTGATAAAGTCGGACTAATAGATATTTCAAAGTCATGCAGAAAACTTTATATATATATGCTACATATCGATAGAAGACTTAAGACCTAACTAGTTGAACTTTACTAGATTCCTTAAAATTTTAACACTATCTTACGTACAAACATATATTAAAAACTTATTCAGTTCTCATTCAACAAAAACTGTTTTAGAACTTGAAAACAAATATATGTAGCTACAGTTGTGGTCAGAAAAATAGTAGTGCGACTGAAATGTTGAACAATACAATTTTATGATAAACATAATATTTTAATAATCATTTAAATTTTGTATTTAAATATGTATGTTCATTTTAATACTCGATTTAAATTGTTTTCAAAAATGTTTATGCTTATCACAAAATTTTGCTGTCCAACGTTTTAGTCGCACTACTATTTTTCTGACCACAGCTGTATATAGCACAAGTACTCGAATAATTTGTGAACATTCATATATATCTAAAGTCAACAAACCTAATAAAGCATGAGACTATGCAGCTAAGGAGTAGTTCTCCAAATAGAAAGCAAGCCTGCAGTACAGCTATCATAGATAAGGGATATTTTCCTTGATGTAAATTAAATCTAGTTCTTCTCGAATCAATTTTGTCATAGCGCCCTGTGCATAGCCCCATTTCAAAGAAATGTATTCATAGATCATCGTTTAACTCACAGCTCCAAGGATGGCATCAAGGACGTCACATCTAACTAACCAACAGACACACACACACACACACACACATGTACAGATGCACAGCTCATAGATACTCACACGCACAAACCACACACATACATACAGCTCTACAAAATGTCTATATAGCATTATACATATAATAAGCATATGATCGTGTAATCCTAATCTCGGACAGCACTGTCCAATTGCCCAACTGTCAGCCATGTCGCACTCGAACTAGTCCGTAAACTCATAAACTGCATAAAAGTACTTGATCTCATTCACAGCCAAATTCATTGTGAGCTGCTCGTCGGGCAGCGGCGGCACGCCCAGCATACCAACGGCCGGGAATGCCATCTCATCCAGTTCATCCAAATGGCTGCTATCGCCCACACTGGAGGAGGACAAAACGTCGCTAATAAGTCGTTTGAAAACGGATTCCGATGGCCTCGGCCTGCAGAGCGAGGGCGGCTCTGTGGGCACGGGATTTGTTAAGCTGCCGCTGGAGGATCGCAACAAATATGAGAAGCTGCGCAGCAATGATCAGCCCACATCCGATGACTCCGACTCGGAGTTCTTTCAGCAGGACAGCGATGATGGCGGTGGCGGCGGCGGCGGCGGCGGTGGTGGCGTCGGCAGTGGTAGTGCCAAAAAGGCGGCCATCTTCAAGCAGATTGTGACCAACAATATACCAGAGACCATACACAAAATCCAACAGGTGGCCTATCAGAAGGTGGACAAAACGACACATTTGCCCATTGTGAAGAAACTGCGCCAAACGGCGACCACAAAGCGACCCTCATCGTCGGCACAGCAGGCGGCCCAGCAGCTGAACCTAATGGCCGCCGCTGTGGCTGCCCAGGCAGCTCAGCATGCGGCCCAAACGGCAGCGGCGGCGGCCAATGCTGAATCGGACGATGATGCCGATTCCATTGGCTCGGCCAGCGATTTGCGTGCCGAGGATGATGATCTATTTGATGAGAATCCACGTGCCACACAGGCCAAGCCTCGGCGCGTGGTGCCTTTGGACATGGATGGCATTAGCGAGAGCGTGAAGACGTGCAGCAGCTCGGCCTATCATGCCGAATGCGAGAGCGTCACCACCCACGAGGATGATGTGCGCAGTCGTGTCGTGGTCAAGGTGCGCATGCGTAAAAAGGATCGTTCCGCAGCGGTGGCAGCGGCCAGCGGAGACACCAATCCGGGCTGTGCTGGCAGTGGTGTCGGCAACGAAGAGCTGAGTCCCACGTCCAGCGATCTGCTGCACAAATTTGGTGATCGTCCGCTGCTGCTAGACGATGAACTGGACTATGGCTCGGCGGAGAGCAAGAGCAGCAATGAATCCTCAGCCCCAGCGGCGAACGAACCAGCTGAGCCCGAAGAGCTGGACGTGTTTGCCATGGCGCCCTTTAAGCTGCCCGTTGGCAAGCCGCCCAAGCGTGTGTCCAAACCCAAACAGCCGCGTCCGCGACCCAACGAGCCGGAGATGTGGACATCGACACCGGTCAAGGGTGCACCGGAGATGCCAACCAGCCAGGCGGCAAATTTTGCCAATTTCCCGGCACAGCAGGAGCAACTGCAGCCGCCAGTGCAACCGCAGCCGCTACCGCAGCTCGATGAGTTCAATGAACCCATATTCAATCCATTTATAGAAGAGCCAACAAATCAGGAGCAGCAACTGGATGATGGCGAGCAACGTGATCTCTTTGGCTCGGAGCCATTTCCGCAGGTAATACGCAAATGTGTTGTCGATACGCCCGATCCAGTCCAGCTCCACTATCCCAACCACAACAACAACAACAATAATGTGATTAAGGTGAAAGCTGTTGCACCTGTTGTCACGATCAATCATTCGATAATTATTAATAAAACGCCCGAACCGTTGACCAATAACTATCAAACGAACAAGAGCTGCAGCAGTGTCTATGTGAATGCCATCGGTTCCTGCTCCTTGCCAGCTCCAGTTCCAGCTCCAGCACCTAGCACACAGCATGCCCAGCCGCCAGCAGCCGCAGCTCCAGCTTCAATAGCAATACCAATACCAATACCACCAGCACCACCAATACAGCCCGCACCACACCTGCAGCCACTGCTGCCCATTGCCGATAATGGTTTTGTGCAAATCTCTCAAGAACGCTGCTCGGACTACACGCCCGACGACGAGGAGGAGCCCGTGGTGTTGCGCTCTGCCCACCTGGTGGCAGACAGCGATCCGCCAGCAGCAGCAGCGACGGCATCCGCTGCCGTTGCCGCCGCCGCAGCCGCTCTCGCCGCCACCACTGTTAAAGCCAAGAAGGAAAAGTCCCATTTGGCTGTGAGAGCTCTGCCAGCGAAGCTCACCCAAAAGGTCAAGGGCCACGCCTATAAAAAGGTTAGCGCTGGCGCACTAGGGTCCACCTCATCCCTCAGCTCTGGCAGCAAACAGAAACATCAGCGCCTGCAATACCAGTCCCAGGACGATGATGACGATATCAATGTAGTTGGCGGCGGCGGCGGCGGCTTGACCCAGGATGAGAATCGCAGCAATTTTCAATCGAATACCATTCAGAACTCGGCCAAGACGGGCTTCAGCAATATGAGCTTTGAGGATTTCCCATCCGATCAGGAAATCGATCGCATGTCCAAGACGATACCGTTCGAGGTGGTGCGCAAGGAGAAGATGCTGCTGGAGGCTGAAAAGAAATTCGGTTCGCTAAAGCGACGCAACAATTTGTTCTCCTAAAAAAACGGTTAACCGTTTACAGTTGCGTCCGTGCTTATCGGCACGCTGTTATCAGCGCGAATGGAAAATTCCTAAACAAACAAAAACAGAGTAGAGACTGAGACAATGTTTCAAAAAAATTCAAATTGGTTAGATGAAAAGCTGCTGCTTTTCTCTCAGTGTGCGTATTTACTCTATATTTTTATTATTTTTTTATTTTTATTTGTTTCTTTGATACTTTTTTATTAGCAGCTGCCACAGTTACAAATACAAATAAACACACACACACACACAATGAACTTCCAAGCACATAGATATATATACATATATATATATATACAGAAATATATATTATAGACCATTTACCGTTCAAGCGCAGATCATGTATTTTTTGAGAAAAGTATTTCTCTGGCTTTTTTGAACCCAGAGCTTAAAAATCCAATAAGAAAAATAATAGCAGCTGATTCTATATGGCAAAAGATATATAAATATTTATATACATATATAACTGATAACTGTTATTTAGTGAAAGAACACTTCAAATTGTAAATTAGTTTTAGCACATTCGCTCGATCGATCAGAGATGTTGCTTTATCAATTATATAGAATTTATACGATTGCGTAAGTTTACCAAAGTTATATTTATTTGTTTATGGCATTTTCTCTTTGATTTGCTTTATCAAATTAACACTATTATTTATATATATATATATATATATATATATATATATATATATATATATATATATATATAATCTATACATACATACATATATTATCTTTATATACATGCATATATATATATACAAAACATCAATGTGATTATAATACCCTCTAACACGCTAACAAATTGAAAGAAAGATCAATTAAACAACAACAAAATATTTACTAACAATGAAATTCGTACTCAATTTGTTTATGAATATGTATTATTATCGACTATATATAAACTATCTATATATATATTTATTATATATATATATATATATATATATATATATATATATATATATATATATATATATATATATATATATATATATATATATATATATATATATATTATACTCGGCGAATAAACTTGTTTCACCACAAATAAAAGGGGTATAAGCTGTGCGTCTTATTTGGGCAACCACTGTACATAGGGCTTATGGCAACATTGCCCACGCCACTGTAAACAGAAATATAAATAATGACAAGAATATAAGATAAACATCGTACAATCTCTCTCTATAGCTGCGCCTTATATTTTTGCAGCCACTGTGTAAGCAGTGGTCGAATCAACAACAGCAGGCATGAGCAATATTCAGCTGCGCGAATGAGATAGTAACAAAATATAAGATAAGTACCGTACAATTAGTCTGTATGGGGTAAAACTGTGCATCCTACATGCTAAACGCCACTGTAACCACTACGCACTCAACTGAACAACAACAAATGTAAACAATAAACAGCTGTTCGTATGCGAAAGTGAGAAAATATAAGAAATACCGTACACTTGTGTGTATAAGTAAGTATAAGGAAAAGTTGCCAGCAACGATAAATAGTATAGTAAAAAAAAGCGAGCGACGAACAAAACAACAAAACAGAAATCGAAATAGCAGCAAAATTCATAATCTCACGTACGTTCGTAGGCAAAAACCGTGGCGAATCCATAAACACAGCAATTTCAAATAGCGTTATATAGCCCCAGATGTAGATATACACACAGAAATATATAAATTTTGCTTGTATCGTATGCAATCGCAGATGTCACGTAGCAGCAGCCGGAATAAAATGCTACCCAAATTCACCGGCAATTGGAACCAGCTGAAGGAAAGACCACGCATCCTGGTCAAATGCGGTGGCTTCACCAGCCAATTGGCACGCAATGTTAACGAGAAAGTCGATGGCGATCCACTGTGGGGCTCACGTTTCGATGCCACCCAACCAGATGCCGTGATAAAAACCCATTTGGACTTTCTGCGCAAGGGCGCGGACATTATACTGACCAATACATATCAATCCAGTGTGGAGGGTTTCATGGAGCATCTGGACAAAACGTGCGAGGAAAGTATACAACTGATTGCCAAGAGTGTGGAGCTGGCGCGAGAGGCAAAGTCGCAGTACCTGGTCGAGTTGGCCGCAAATAACGGAAATATTGGTCCAGATATACCCTGGATAATGGCATCGATTGGACCCTACGCTGCATATCTGAACGATGGCTCCGAGTATACGGGCAGCTATACGAATCTGGTCAACTATAGCCAGCTCCAAAAATGGCACACCACAAGGATTGACACCTGCCTGCATGCGGGCGTCGATGGCCTCGCCGTGGAGACGCTGCCCTGCCAGCTGGAAGCGCTGGCTGTCACCGAGCTCATACTAACACGATATGCCGCAACTCGCTTTTGGGTGTCCTTTCAGTGCAAGGTGAAGAATGATCTTATAGCTTTAGCTAAATTGATGTAATCTTCAATTTCTTGACAGGATTCGACTAGCCTGGCACATGGCGAACCATTTGCCCAGGCTGCTCTGGCCGTTTGGCATCTGGTTGTGGAGTATCGAGCGCAATCGCGCCTGCTGGGCATCGGCGTGAACTGTGTGAATCCCAGCCATGTGACGCCGCTGCTGAAATCCCTGCTGGACTTATTGCCAGACGATGAGTCTTTTCCACTCGTTGTCTATAGCAATCGCGGCGAGATCTATGACAGCGAGCGTGGCGAGTGGACAGGCAATGGACTGAATGTAGCTTCATTTGTGCCAGAATGGCTGCGTTTGGGTGTACGCATCATTGGCGGCTGCTGTCGCGTCTATCCGGATGACATACTCGAGATACGGCAATGTATTGATAACATCGCCCAGCAGCCGCAATCGACAATACAAACATCCTTAGTTACATAGTCGCTATCTGTCATGGCTGTCCCCGTCTACGTCTCTGTCTCTGTGTGTTTGCTGTGCGTGTGTATTATTTCCATTCACTTTTCGGCCTAGACCCATATATATATATATATATATATATATATATATATGTATATATAGAAATTTGTATATACATAAGTGTTTCTAACTGTACGAAATTGTTGCTAATTAGATAAGAACTAACAAATCGGCAGATTAAGCGGATTGATGTCATTAAAATGTGCGAAACTGTTTTATATATATATATATATATATATATATATATATATATATATATATATATATATATATATATATATATATATATATATATATATTTCTACATATTCTGCCGCAGCTGTTGAAATCATATAGGAATACTCATTTTCCAATTGGATTTTGATATGCTCTAAAATCGAAAGCGGAGTACTTAAACCTTGAAATATAAATGTCTCTAGCAGCAAACAATTAGTTACTCAGTTGATTCAATCAACTATACAGATCTGATAAATCTAATATATATTTAATAATAAATATATTTAGATAAATATCTAATTTATAGCTGTGTTCGTAAAAATAACAACAGAAATGTTGAACAGACAAATTTTGTGATAAACTTAGTATTTCAAAAAACCATTGGAAACGAGTTTTAAAATTAACATATATATTTATCTATATATTTATTTATTTTTTCATAATATTATATTTAATCATAAATTTTTGCTGTGCAATATTTCAGTTGCTCTACTATTTTTATGAACACAGTAGCGATGGTTACGCTAGGTGAAAATGCTTTCTGCACTATCAGTCAGGTTGCCACTCTGACTGCATTTGCTGCTTACTAAGTTTATGTTCCTTGCGTCCCGGCTCCACTTATTCGTCGAAGTCACAAACTCTTTGTTAGGCATCTTTGTCAGTGCTGATCTCTACTATGACTGTATTGATAGTTTCTTACTTCTATCCATCTTTCGTAGTAAAAGAAAGTGTATATTAAAACAAGAGTGTATGGCATATCTATAAGCTGCTCTAGAAACAAGGATATGAGTATTAATTTATTGATTTAGATCATAATCTAATCTCTAGCTGTTTGCATTGTTTTATTATTATTTCCGTTTCTGTTGTTCTATATATATATATTTTTTATATCATTTCTATATATATTTTTTAAGTTGAATGCATTAAGTTAGTACTCATACAAAGAATATAATTGAATATAATAATTAATTACTACTAGCCGATACATGGCAGAACACACACCTAAAATCTTATTCACAAAGCCTTTATCATACTATAAGAATAGTAATGTATAGCTACCAATATATATAGTCATATCTGTAGAGTATTTCAGTTGTGTCTATAGCACTATAGCACTTTGCCTGTACCACTTTTGTTCCGTTCTAAGTACGCTCGCCGATTGTCTGAGCCATATGTCTGCCTTATGTCCGCCTGTCAGGTTCACACGAACAGGTCAAATGCTATCAGCGCCCACAACAGACGGCTAAAATGAACAGCTTCTGCCAATGGCTGATTAAAACAATTACAACCCAATCAATACTTGCGCTATACAATAACTAATTGAAATGGCGGTACTTTTCGCTTCAGCTCGAACTTCCAATTGGGATGTATTTAGCATCCAATTAGCTGTGAATGCCCTCCGCCGTTTGCTATTGCATCAGATATTTAAGCTCACTGGAGCAATGTGCCCGGCAGTGCAGCTGTCCGTACGTTTGTCTTCTTTGTCTGCCTGGCAGCTGGACTCTATGCTTATCACTAAGCCGGGCGCTAGTTTGTTTTTGTTTGGCTTTGCATTTTTGTTATTTTTTTGCTTTTTTTCATTTTGTTTTTGCTACTGATAAGGTGGCAAGCTATAAAAGCGAGCAGACGGCATTGCAAACCACTTAAACGCGCCTAGAACGTTCACAGCACAGCATAGTTCATTAATATATAGACACACACACACACACATACATATATATATACATCCATAAGTGGCAGACCGAACGGAATTTAATAAAGCAACGTCCACAGTGTTGATCGCATCACAAACAAATAGAAAACAACAATTTAATCAATTACAAGATCTATTTATAAGCTGCCAAGGTGAGTGTCAACAAAGTCGTGTCTAGAGAGGAGCGCGTGTCGTGCTTTGCCAGTGTGAGTGTAACTTTAGGCGAGCTTATAATTGGGCTAAAGAAAATTTAGAGAGAACTTAAAGTTCTTAGACATTTTAGATAATAGTGATGAAGAAGATAGCGATGACATGTCCAGGCAAGACACGGTTAGAAGGGAATAGGGGAGGTAAGAAGAAGGAGATGGCATGTCAAGGCAAAGCAAAGTGAGATCAGATAAGAAAAAGGCAAGGCAAGGAGAAAAGGAGCTTCAGATACAGCAAAGGATAGGCAAGAAAACGAGAGTAAAGAGCAGATGAGAGAACTTCCAGATACACGAGAGAAGAAATAGGCAAAGGTAACTAATGAACATGCAGGAGAGACAGAGAAAGAGAGAGCGGAGAGAAGATGCTTGCAAAGAAAAGATTAGGTAAGGCAAAGATAGCAAAGCCAAGACAAAATGAAAGCATAGCAAAGGAAATGCAGAAAGTGTACTTCGTGTCGCGCATTAGCACGCCCACCTCTAACGCTTGTGTGCAATCATTCAAATCTGCCATAATAGAGATCAATTGACTGTTAAAAATCTAGTTAAGTCTTTAAATTACAGCGCGAGTTCAGAGAACTTTGGCGCGGGCAAGGCCATCGGGTGGTAAACAGCTTCAACTACAATGTGTTCTCATTATTACAATATTAATCAGCGGGAAAAACAAACATCATAGAGTCGAGCGCTTAGGCAGATGTCAAGGCTTACACTGAGTGCAAAGAAAGCTCTCCAGCCCAGCTGGTCTCTGTGCTGTTGATAAGCGCAATTACAGCGTTGTAATCAGTACCAGACTATACTATATGGATAGATGTAATATAATATACCCTTTTCTGTCCGCCTGGCTCACTCTACAGCAACGGTTTATCATGGGTCTGACGCGTTTACTGGTCAAAGATGGTGGCTTTGGCACACAGATGACTGTCCATGTGGGCAACTCGGTGGATGGTGATCCGCTGTGGAGTGCTCGATTCAATGCTACCAATCCAACAGCTGTTATCAACACGCACTTGGACTTCTTGCAGAGTAAGTGCAAAACATCGCCAACTAGCAACAATGTAATCTAATTGTAATCTATTCGCCATTAGATGGCGCTGACATAATATTGACAAACACATATCAGACGAGCGTTGAGGGCTACATGGAGTATTTGGAGCTGGACGAGCAGGAGAGTGTGGAGCTGATTAAGAATACGGTGCAATTGGCGCACATTGCTAAAGAGAAGTACTTAACGGAGTGCTATGAGGCGCAGCTAGCCATACCCGAAGGTAGACTCTACTTTACAACTTGGTAGTTGCTTTGTCCCTAATCTCATTTGCTCCCCAGGCTACCCTTTGATTATTGCCTCAATTGGACCCTTTGGAGCACATCTGCACGATGGCTCCGAATACACCGGTAGCTATGCGGACTACGTGCCAGCCAAAACCATTACGGACTGGCATCGCGTTCGAATTGAGGCGTGCCTGGAGGCGGGCGTGGATGCCTTGGCCATTGAAACGATACCCTGTCAAATGGAGGCAGAAGCTCTAGTTGAAATGCTGTGCGATGATTATCCAGATGTAAAGTTCTGGGTAGCCTTCCAGTGCAAGGATGAAAGTACTCTGGCCCATGGTGAAGACTTTGCAGATGCAGCAAATGCCATTTGGGATTTGCTAGCGGAGCGAAAGGCGCTAGACAAGTGCCTGGCTGTGGGTGTCAACTGTGTGCATCCCAAGTTTGTGACGCCTCTGTTTAAGAGTTTAAATGGCGAACGCAGTCCCGATGAGCAAATTCCTCTAGTGGTCTATCCGAACAGCGGTGAGGTTTACGATGTGACTACTGGTTGGCAGGGTCGCGAGCACTGTGTACCGCTCGAGAATTACGTGCCAGAGTGGACGCAGTTGGGTGCGAAAATCATTGGCGGCTGCTGCAGAACCTATGCGCGCGACATTCGACGCATCAGCGAGGCTGTCCATGCCATAAACAAGCTTAAAAAACTTGCCTGAGATGGATACGAAGATCTCCTCTGAGTAACACAAAATGCATTTGATTTAGGTATTCATGTATGTAGGTATTTAGTATATAAATAAAAGCTATGTCAAAATGTTCAACATATTCTTGTCATACACAAATAAATAAACTAAACATTAATTCTGTAAAGTTTGAATTAACATTATTTCGACCATGTAACGGCGCCAAAAAAATCGAAATTAATCGAAATCGTGCTCTATCGCCATTCAGAAGTTAGTTGTGTGTGTGAGTTAATTTCACCAAGTGGGCAGCACCGTTTGAATGACATTCGCAAAATAACACCGCGACCAAAAGAAGCTTGCGAAAAATTGTAGTAAAATTAAATAATTTAAATTAATTGGTATTTGAGAACGCCAACACACACACTAACACAATGCTGATTAAAGTGAAGGTAAAGCTTGAAAAGAAATAAAATGTTATTAAATTAGAAGTGCTGTAAGGCGGCCGCGCTAGCATGCGTCAGCTTTGGCGGACAACAACAAAAAAATTTATGGCAAATAAAATATTGCAATTTCCTAATTTTCTTTTATTTATTTTTTTTTTTAATTTTAATATAGACACTGACAGGAAAGGAAATTGAGATTGACATTGAACCCACAGATAAGGTTGATCGTATCAAGGAGCGCGTCGAGGAAAAAGAAGGCATACCACCCCAACAACAACGTCTCATATTCTCCGGCAAACAAATGTGAGGCTGACCAAACGCAAATTGAAATTGAAATTAAAATTAACAACTTTTTGTTGCTTCCATTAGGAATGATGACAAAACGGCGGCGGACTATAAGGTGCAAGGCGGCTCAGTGTTACATTTGGTGCTGGCTTTGCGCGGCGGCAATCAAATCTATCTAAAGAATTAGACTGGCGGCCGGGGTGTGTTGAACTCGTCTTAGTAAATTGGTAATTGGTGATCCATTTAAGTCATTTTCTACAAAGCCACTTTTATGTTACTCAAATAAAAACCCGCAAAGGTATTTACATATAAATGAAAAATGATTGGCCGCTGTTTCAGCTGTTGGCGATGGATGCCAAGAGAGTAGCTTCACACACTTCATGGCCAAGCGATCACAAATCTGGACTCTATGGCAAATAAGTATTTAAAAACAGGAAAGAATTATAAAAATACATATACATATATATTTTATGCTCTCTATTTGCGTACATAACGTCCGACTAGCAAATGATTCTTTGGCGTGCACTGCTCCGGCTTGAGACGTGTGAGTATCACTTGGTAGCCGGCCTCCTCCGCCTGCAGTTTGCGATCCGTGTCGACAATGCACATGCAATGCATGCCCTGCAGCGTTGTCTCCGGCTTGCAATTGCTGGTGCCCAGCTCATGCGCTTGATCCGCCGTATGCGCTATATACAAATAGTCTTTCATATTGAGCACCTCCTTGAAGCGTGCGCTCAGTGGATAAGTAATGTGTGGCATGGGCTGCAGTGAACCGTAGCAGCAGGGACAGCAAACGAAGCGTGCTTTTACTCGCTGGCACTGTTGCAGCACAATGTCCGTGGCTGTGCCGCAGGCATGCAGCGAGGCGCCCATGTCGAAACGACCCATAAAATAATCAATATTGCACTGATAGAAGACGCAGTTTTTCAACTTCAGTTCGGCTGCACGCTTCTGGGCGTGCGCCAGCGAGAACGCCTTGTTCTCCAACACAATGATTATGCACTTGGGCAGCTTTAGAGCGAGAAGTATGGCCAAATGGCCAGTGCCGCTGCAGAAATCAACGATACGATCGTCAGGCTGTGCCAGCGAGACAACCGCATTTGCCATATTTTCCAGTTGTTGACGCTTACGCTCCAGCCGCTCGGCTGGCAAGGCTGAGCTCTTGGCATGCGTCGGCTCAATGCACTGCCAATCGATGAGCTGCTCCCCAAAAGAATATTCCGAGTCGGCAGTGAATTGCAACTGTAGTGTTGACAGTTTGGACAGAGCTGCCTCCACTTCAGCCTGGCTGGTATAAATGCGATTTCGCGGACGATAACGCTTCGGATCAGCCTTATAGAGGCTCGTCTCCTCACAATCTGGTATGCTCAGCAGCTGTGTGTGCTCCGCCGGAGTCACAAGCATGGGCACATACAGCTCATGTAGGATGCGAGCACAATTTGAGTCGAAGCTCTCAATCTGTAACACAATTAATGAATCTTTAAATGGATTTATATGAATTTGAGTTTACGCACCTCGCTGAACCAGGTACTGGTCAGTGGAAAATGCGGCAACATCTGGGCGCAATGTTGGAAGACTAGACGCAGCAGCGGATAGAGTATCAGATCGGCAATGGTAAAGCTAATGCCCTCGGCAAAACGATGTTCGATTAGGAGCTGCTCCTTCGGTACGCTGCATTCGATAAGCACACGCTCCTTCCTCTTTATTGGAGCACCGTTCTCTGTTAGATTGGCCTGCTCTCTGGCCAGTTTATATATGTTATGCATGCGCACCGGTTGGTTCATGTGCTGCTCAAAACGCACCACTTCGACCGGCACCTCGCGCAACTGCAGTTCTTCGCTTTGCAACTGGCTGACCAGATTAACCACATCTACCTCACAGAAACGTGTCCATATGGAGGCCTCCGCAGGTGCCAGCAGGCAGCTGCCCTTGAAGCCCAACAGTTGACGCATCTGCTTGTTAGGTTGGCGTGCAACAAGCTCCCGGCAAACAGCACAGGTTCCTGCAATATAGATATTTCCATCCCGCTCATAGATGGGCAGGCGCAGATCCCGGAGAGCGGGCAACGTGGCGGCATCGCGACACGTGATATGTTGATCGGTCAGTTCGCGTCGCAGTTGGGAGCTCCGTAAAGCAATTTTACCAGCCCCAATTTTGCTTGCTACGAAGTTAACTTGAATATTTTGGGGCTCCTTGAGGTAGCGATATGTGTAGAGCGCTAGGAACGAAGGCACGCTGGTATAAATGGTTGTTTCTGCATTCTGGGTGCTTAACTCAATCTCCACATACAGTTGATCCATAGTTTAATTAATTAAACTAAGCATTTAACTAAGGAGTATAAAATTTAAACACAAAATCAATTGAAACACAAAACCAACAAATAAAAATTAAATCAAACTGCGTTTGAGGTTATGTGCTAAAATAAATAAAATCAGCTGCTCACTGCCAACGGGCGCAAGCAACAGCTAACTGTCATTCACATGTTAACGTACGGGGGAAATATTTGAATTGGTTTTTCATACCTTTCGCAAGAGTTTTGCGAATTTGATTTGGTTTGTTGTTTTTGTTGTGGCCAGACACGTTAATTCAAATAAATCATTGCGTAGTTAAATATACAACAAACTACGAATTGCGCCACATCTATCCATACACAATCGCATACATTTCTATGTATTCCAAGGCAGGTACTTGGGCTAGCGCTCAACGTTGTATCGAGCCGAAACGCAAGCGTTAGTTTAAATTGACCAGTTGTACGAAACAGGTGCGTGTTTTGCCTACCTAAATGTGAATTATAAGTGCATGCTTAAAGCTTCTAATTTGCTTGCCACCAATTTCCATTATTAACCATCAGCTGTGCATATTTACAATGTGCGTACGTGAGTGTGTGTGTGTGTGTGTACATTTGTTTATTTGTTTGGATATGCGCCTGCCCAGTGGCGAATGCAGTGCCTTGCAAGTGCTACAAAACGTCATTTGAGAGTGCAACAAAACTGCATTCAAGTCAAGGTCATTTACTCATTCATTAAAATTGCTTTTTAAAGTGAGAACGGATGTGGCCCCTTTAAAAAAAACTCTAACAATCATTATATAATTATTGTAACCGCATATAATTAACTCTCTCCCTCGCTCTCTGTATAGCTTTATTTGTTAGGCTCATTCAAGCAGCGCTTTAAATGCGCAATACTCCCGCTAAATTAAAAAGAAGAACCAGTTACTGCTCGAATCGAAATCTATCGACCAAGAGATACCCTGTATGCCTTATATTTGCATAATGTCATTCATTTGTTAGCATGTTATACCCTTAAATGATTTACCGGGTACATAAAAGTCAATCAAATAAATGCATTGTATAATTGTTTTTTATTCGATTAGATTAGTTTATATTGCGTCGGTCAATTGAGTTTGTTTTTGTCTATCAATTGCAAGCACTTGCTAGTGACTGTTTTATACCATCTAAATTGCATCAGAGACGACATAAACAGACTTTAATATATATGTATATATGTATATTAAATATATATATATATATATATATATATATATATATATATATATATATATATATATATATATATATATATATATATATATATATATATATATATATATATATATATATATATATATATATATATATATATATATATATATATATATATATATATATATATATATATATATATATATATATATATATATATATATATAAAAGTATGTATGTATGTCTGATTGATTAACACTAAGTTCGATTAATGAGGTGCGATCACGACTTATAGCTTATTTGCTTTGCGCTCCGATTGAGCAATGTTGATAAACAAAGCAAGAGATACTATAATGGCATTAATCAAGCAATAAACAGAGTTGAGAGCAGATCTGTCTTTTAAGTCATTATACTTTTGTGCGTCGTAAACGTTCCAAAGTTTCATTACATTTGATGACCTCATATCTTGTATCTAAACATAAATTAGATTTCTTTTTTTCTGTAATTTTTTTTGGTCATATATCATTGATTTCAATCTGTATTTCATTCAGGTTTGAAAACCTGTTCTAATATATAAATTTTTTTATAAAATATTTTGTGAATAATCATCTCCACCCTTCTTCTAGATTGAATCTGTATCTATATTTTTTATATAATTTTAAAAGTCCTTTATCATGCACATATAATTGCCTCCCTGCCCTACTCACTCACACTTACACAGCTGTTTTGCAAATGTAATTTTTACATTTTTTAAATGTTAACCCGTTTACTCATCTCTCAAGATTTTCGAGTGTATAAGAAAATTGTTATTCGAAAAATGTTGTTGATGCAGTGTCCCAATTGCAGGGCTAGGACAGAAGGCAGAAGGCAGGGGACATAATGTAGTCAAGTCGCAATCAAAATGTAAACAGTAAAATGCTATAAAAAATTAAATAAATAACAAAATTAGCTGAGCAAATGTAGCAGGCGTGACCCACACAAAGAAACTCACTCACTCACACACACATACATACATACACACACGCACTGCCCCAAAGATATGAAGAAGATGTTGGCAACGACGCGACGTTGACGTTGATGTTAACGCTGACTGAGACGTCGACTGCGACATCGCCACCGACTGCGACAACGAACTCGTTTCAATTGAACCGCTACTGTCGTCCCCTTCGCATCGTCCCCCCAAAAAAAACTGAAATTCAATTCATTTGGCTTTTGAACGCAAAGCCGAGCACATTTCGATCGTATTCAACAACATCGCGTGTGTATTCTGATCTCTAGCCATATATCTCTTATTTTTTTTATTATTTTACATAATGATACTCTGTTCTAAGTGTGATAAAAAGTATATTAAGTTTATCTTGAGATAAAAAAATTGTATTTATTCATCAGATTGTTGCAAAACATCTAAAGCTCGCTTAAGATACCTGGCCTTAGGTTCTGGGCACATCTAATATATTACACTTTGAACAGAGTATGGACAAGTCGTCGACATAGTGTTAAAATATATTCTTTTTCCGTTGTATTCCGATAAAGGCAAGAACAGCAACATAGACAATAATAAAAAATGGAGCAGTGGAACAATGTGGAGCTGACGAGCATTACCAAAAAGTCGTACACATTGAATCACGACTACGATGGCGCCCAAAAGTTAACTAAGGCGAACGACATTCCCAATGCAACGGCAACAAATGGTAATGCCAATGGCAGCGGGAATAATCCGTCGGATGGCAGTCAGGTGCTGCAGCCCGGCTCGGACATCAAGCCCAAGCTACAGCTAGAACAGGTAGAGCCACTGGTGCGACGTCTTTACGGTATAACAATTAGTGAGTTAAAGGAGCTGAATGCCTACGATGATCGCAACTATTTAATACA
The DNA here is from genome assembly GCA_035045945.1 of Drosophila anceps. Classification (NCBI taxonomy): domain Eukaryota; kingdom Metazoa; phylum Arthropoda; class Insecta; order Diptera; family Drosophilidae; genus Drosophila; species Drosophila anceps. The sequence continues at coordinate 5,714,538 of JAWNON010000190.1, forward strand.
GGAAGATTGGTGAGTAATAGCAAATAATTAATAAAGAGAAATAACCAAAAATATAACAAAAAAAAACTTTGAATATTTTTTTTTTAATTAATTTCCCTAAAACCTGCCGGTTAAAAAAATTATAATTTTTATACTTGTTCACGTAGGGAAAAGAATATATTGGTTTTGTCCAAATCATGAAGAGATATAGTTTTAAATTTATTAATTTAAAAATATAATTATTTGTGGAGGAGAAAATCTTTAAAATGTTTCTTTTATCAATTTTTTTGAGTAGAGTGTGACACTCTAGACAGCTGCATATATACTACTGCAAATATAAAGCTGCATATATACTACTATTAAAAAAATTAAATAAAATAAAATAAAATATATATATTTACAATAATAATCTATATACTTTATAGCATTCCACATTTCGTAATGAAAGTTTAAACATCTTCAGTGAGGCTATTTGAACAAAAATGACAAATATTTACAAAGCGCGCGGAAGGGGTCGGCTACACACACACACACACACAAACATATACACAGGTCTATTTATAGCAATATTAATTAAAGTTAGTCGTGCGGGGGGCAATGGAGCTTGACGTATGTAGTTGCCGTGTCTGTTATTATTCTTATTATCGTTGTTGTTGTTGTTGTTTTTGTTCTCGGTCACCTTGACAGCAGCCAATTTTGTTATCTAGAAACACTTACCTTGGCACATCTCCTTTAGATCATATGATCAGTTGCTTCATAAATCTATCCAAAAAACCAGTCCCAACTGCAGCTGCCAACTGCTTGCAACAACTTGCAAGGCGCCATCTGTCAGACTGAACTGCAGTTCATATAACACCCTTGTGCCAATTGGAATTTCTGTTGTTGCTTAGTAAGAATCGACTCCACCTCAATTAGTGATTTATTTAATAATTATCTGTATATTTTGTTTTTGCATTTTAATATTGGGGCAGTGTGTGCAAGTACAGCCTTAGTCAGCTAAGTATTTTAATAAATTAATTTAAAACAAATTGTTGGAACTCGAATAATAACAAATACTCTATACAATACAAATACATATTTTGGCAGCTTACTTGAGTAGGCGTGGCTTGTAAAAGCCAAACATGCTTAGCTTCGTTTGAGTCTCACTGATCGGCACCGACTTGGTACGTCCTTTCGCTTTTGGCTTGGACAGGCCGACGCGTCTGGCAGCGGGCGCCAATTTTGCCTGTGGCTTTGCATGCTCCTGGTGACTCGGCAGTGAAACGCTTTGTACGCTGTTGTCATCATCTGATAGCAAAACGATGTCTTGATTGCTAGAAGCTGCCGTTGAACTGGTTGTGGACTTCACTTCATGTTCTGGAATGGTTACTTCCCATGGCTGTTCGTTTTGCTGCTCTTTTTCCAGTTCCATTGGCTGCTCCTCTGGCTTATCCTTTGGGTGCTCCTTTGGCTGCTGTTCTGACTGTTCCTTTTGTAGTTGCTTTGACACCTTTGCTATTTGCTCTAATTCCGATGTACGCGGGCTGAAGAAGCGACTGCGCACCTCAACCTGCTCTAGTACCTCGGTCAAGTTGCAGCGCTTTGGGGGATTAACTCTAGACTGCTCCATTGACTTCATGGGACTGCATTTCTTAGGGCTAACCAGACGCAGCAACGATGCGTTTTCACACACAGCGAGCGGTCGCTGCATTGACTCCCTGGCAAAGGGATTGTGACGACTTTTACTCTGTATAGGCGAAGATGGGGGCGTACTCTGACTATTACTGCGGCTCGGACTACGTTTACGTTTGCCTTTAAAGCTATATACGTTAATCAGTTCAGCTTCTGTGGGCTTTGCTTGCTCCTGCCGCTGATTGGCCTCGATTTCATTCTGTATGCTCTGACCCACAAAGTCAATTTTCTGAAAGAACAGCGCACAGCTGGTTTGCTTCATTTGCTGTGGGCTTTCCTTGGTTTCCTTTTTCCAAATACTTTGGTGCTTGCTGCGTTTAATGGAATTTGCTGACGCTGCGTTTGTGGCAATCGGTTTAACCTGATCCGGATGCCAGCTATCCAAACACTTGTGTGTAAAGGGATTGAGATTTCCCAATGCCAATTGCATTGCCTTTTCGCTATCTGTTAGCAATGAGCCCGCATTGCTACAATAGCGTTCGTCTGTTTTATAATCCTCTAGAGCGTACAGCCTCTCCATGCGTTTCTCTAGCGGATTGTAGATGTACATGTGCTTAAATGTCGCCTCCGCTTTTATGAAATTTTCAATGTAAGCATCATCAACCTGCAAAAGAAATGTGAGCTTCAATATATTTTGCCAATTTTGTATGTCAATTGGTTGCACTCACCTCTAAATTGCGCATATTTAGATATTGTGGCATCTTTTTTAGTGCTATCCGCATATCGTTCTCCTCCACTTTTAGTATGAATTTACACGCTTTCGCCAGACCAATGCCTGGCAGTGAGTCTAAATAATCACAGCCCGATAAAATGCACATGCGACGAAACTTTTCGAACTGATAGCGTTCCTTCGTGCAGCCCATTGCCAGGTGAAACTTGTCTGCTTCGACCAGCAAACCGGCACCATTGAGATCCAACTTAAAAATTACTTTCTGTGCACCAAAGAGTGTGAGATCTGAGTCCTCGGTTATGATATACTCTGCTATGCCCGCCTTGTTGAGCCACGCCATTTGTGCATCTGCCTCGTACGGCGCCACAATACAGTCGACGTTACGCTCACGACATCTCTGTATGAGACGCAGCGCCATCTCGTGTGTGATATCAACACCACGACGCATTTGGGTGCGCGCCTCTTCGACGCGGCCTAGCCTCAACAGTTCCTTGGCCCGTTTCTTGCTCTGTTGACGCGATTCGCGTCGCCGTTCTTCAGTGAGTTGCTTGGCTGGCAAATGTTGTCCATCGAATACCAGAATAACCTTGATATCATAGGTAATCAGCATTTGTACAAATTTCATGCAATACTGTACGTAAAGATCCGTATCTTCGCCGCGTGCAATTTTTTCTGCACAGCCGAAAGCACCTTTATGCAGCCAGCAGTAGCTGTCGACGGCAACGGTGCTGCCTTTTAAGTCTTTTAAGTGCACCTTGGCCGATGCCTTTTCCAAAAACGGTATCAGCCCGGTTATACCCATCACAATTACTTATTTATTATTATTAAATTGAACGTTGCAAAAATAAACAAAATAAAAAAATCATTCGCGCCAAAAAGATAATGAAAACAAGAACCGTGGGTGCTGCTTCTTGCTGCTGCCATTCTCCACGAATCGCTCGTGATAAGAAACATTTCCTCGTTTATCAACACTAAAAAAAATTATTTTTAAAACTTTTTCCGTTTTCTTTTAATTATTTCTTCTGTTTCAGCAACGTCAAGAATCCGCTAATTGTTTCGCATTCGCCACATGGTTATGTGCTGAAAATTCTCAATGCCCTGGATTCCAAGAAGGAAGAATTTGTTGATGCACAAAATCAACTTCTGCTCTACTTGGGTAAACAATGAGTAAATATATTTACACAATTGTTGCTAATAGTAATTGTTGTCTTTTATATTAAATGCATAATAGCCAAGCAAAATGTGAAATGTTCACGACCCATCGCCAATGCACGTGGTAATTATTATTCTGTGGAGCAGATCAGTGGAAATGGTCATGTGGTGCGTCTGTTGGAATTTATACCAGGTCAAATGTTCCATGAGGTGCCGACAACGAAAAATTTGCTCTATCAAAGCGGCGAATATTTGGCCAAATTGGATCGAGCGCTGAAAAACTTCACACACAAAGCTTACGACACACACAAGACACTCTGGATGTTGCAATCGGTGCCACAGTTGCGCGATTTTTTATACGTGCTCGAGGATCACCAGCGTAAAGCCATGTGCGAGGAGGTCATCGAGACGTTTGAATCTCAAGTGTTGAGCGTGCTACCCACACTGGAGCTGCAGATCATACATGGCGATTACAATGAACAAAATATCGTAGTCAATGCGCTCGCTCAAGCTGCGAGCGGAGATGCACATCGTGTTACGGGCGTCATTGATTTTGGCGACACCAGTCGCTCACCCTTGATCTTTGAACTGGGCATTGCTATGGCCTACATGATGTTGCAAGCTAAGGATTTGGCTAGTGGTGGCATTTTTCTCGCTGGCTACACCAGCGTCCAGTCAATTAGCACCACCGAGCAGAACTATCTCAAGTATTGTGTGGCCGCTCGACTCGCCCAGAGCTTGATCATGGGTGCCTATACGCACACTTTGCATCCAGGCAATGATTATGTCCTGGTCACCCAGGCGCAGGGTTGGCTGCTTCTTGAGCAACTGTGGCGAGAGAGCCTGGATACCATTGATGAGCTGTGGCAGACAACGGCCCATCAATATCTCACACAGAGCACTAAATAGATCAAAAGCGTATCTATCCGTCCTTTATCCGCCTTTGCTAAAAACCTTACGTCAATTAATCGCAGAATGTGTCCAATTTGTAGTAATGAAAATTTTTTGCATTTTACTTTATTTTTATGTATTATTATTTTAATTATTATTGTTATATATATTCTTTTATAATTTACATTAAAACTTGTTAAACAATTGAATGTACAGTTATATCTTATTCAATTTAATTTTATCGTGGGCGAAAACTTTAGCTGTTTGTTATTTTTGGAAATTTGTTCTTCAATTTGCACTTTGAACTAATTAAGAGCTAAGTAAATTACAGAAAAACTTTAAACAATTAATTAAAAATAATAAAACTGCTAAATAAATGTTATTTGCAATATACAAGCGCATCGAGGGATTTGCTGTATAAAAACCTTAATTATAAATTAGATTGCTAAATGTGGATTCAGTTGACAATACATATATATATATATATATATATATATATATATATATATATATATATATATATATATATATATATATATATATATATATATATATGTATATATATTTATATAGATATAATCACCCGTCTACTTAGGCTAGTTAATTTATGTTCTTAGAAGCTAAAGACAATTTACAGGGTATTATGCATGCCACAAAACTTTTGCCTACATAAACGCTGCACAAAGCATATATACGTATATATATATATATATATATATAGATATACATATATATATATATATATATATATATATATATATATATATATATATATATATATATATATATATATATATATATATAGATATATCAAAGGTAATTCCAATATACTATCAAAATTCAGAGCTCAAAATTGTTACTTTTTGCAACTTGTAAATCAAGTTTTATTTATTTTGCGGCTTATTCATTTTTTCGCTTTTTTTTTTGGTTTTAAATGAAACAAATGTCTGTGTTTGGGTTCAAAAATTATAATGAAACAAAAAATCAAATATTATGATTGCGTTTTTGAGATCCGCAGCTTCTTCAATACAAAATGCAGACAACTAACTGCTCATATACCCTAACTTTGCAATTCTATAAAAACTAGTCAAATGACGATCAGACTTCTCCATATAAACTATGCAATTTATTAATAGTGCACAACAAATCTCCTGCTCAAACACACACTCGCACACAAACACACACACACCCACACTCATACAAATATATACCTGAGTAACGAATTTCTCAATACACAAACACGCACACACACGCACACACACGCACACACACACACACACACACACACACACACACACAAGCATTCACTCATACATACGCGCAGTCTCTCACACCTTCTAAACAGGCTGCATTTTGTTGATAGCTACGGATCCTTATAACAAACTATGAATACACGCAATTCAGCATAAATTACATAATAAATGAAGTACAAAAAAAAAGAAGAGAGAAAAAAGTATTAGTCATATACATAAGTTTTTTGAAGTCTACAGTTTCAATTTTGTTAAAGCCGAACCAAAACAGAAAACGACAAGTTTTCTGCTTTCTCAATCCATAACTTTTGCTCTTAACCAATTTAGGATAAAGCTGAGATGATTTTTTGCTTTTGACTGTTTTATAAATATTTAACATAAGTTTTGTTTACGTCATTTCAATACGCTTTAAAGTCTCTATAACTAACGACTGTTTACATAGTTATTAATGATACAAATTAAAGTTAAGCAAAAAAAAAAAGGTTTAAAAAAAATTGATATAGATTTCATATATATCTATATATATATTTATATATATATATATCAGCAATGTGCAACGTCAATGTGTGGGTATGTGGCATGTGGCAACTGTGCTGCTGCTGCGGCTGCTGCACACTTAACGTCGCCTCTGCCGCTTTCGTCGCTTGAGGAACACATATGATGAATTCATCTCTTGATGCCGCGCCTCTGCCGCAGATGTTGGCAGTTTTTTGCTGGCCAATGTGGCCACTGGTACAGCCTCCGCCCTGAGCCGAGCAATCGCTGTCTCACCGTGTACCGCCTCGAGCCAGGGCAGCGTAAAGTTCGTTTCGCACTGTTCGACCTGTAGATTAACAATATTCTCGCCGAATGCCTGGACGGGCACCTCGGTCACATAGCTTATGGCTTCAATGTCCTCGGGCAGCGGATATAATGTGGATATGGGCAGTGGCTCGAGCGGCACCAGCACCTCATCCTGATTGTGACGCACACGCAACGCCTCGCTGCGCATCTGTTCACGCATATAGCGTGCATCGCGCTTCTTACGCTCAATCTCATCGCGCACATACTTCTCATGCCGACGCACAAACTCAATATCACTCAGTGGCTCCGTGTCCTTATCATCCGCACAGCCATGTTTGCGGATTACCTTCCATTCGGGTATCTGGAGAATGGGATTGTCGGCGAGCAGCTCATCGGCTTCTTCCAGAAAGAATTCATTGTCACAGTGAAACTCTTGATCCTCCCACGAGCGTGTCGTATATGGCTCCAATGATGTTAGAAATCTGGAATTACTACGCGATTTACTATATATCATGCAATTGTTAACAGTTGTGCGCTTATTGTTGTTGTTGCTGTTGTTGTTGCTACTATTGCTGCCACTGCTAACGCTACTAATAGACTGTGGCGTTAAAGGCGTTTGTATAGATGTTGTTGTTGCTGCTGTTGCTGGCACAGTTGCTACTGCTGTTGTTGTTGTTGCTGCTGCTGCTGCTGCTGCTACTGCTGTTGCTGATGCAGATCTCTTGTTATTATTGCTGCTAATCGCGAGCGTCAAACTGGGCGACGTTGCATTTGTCGGCGACGGCGCTGGCGTAATTGTGGCGCTTGTCTGTGCTATGGGTGGATAGATTAAGCTGGTGTTCTGCATCTGAGATTTCTTGAGACGCACTAGCGGCAACGGTTGCTGTTGGCTTTGCAATCGTTGTTGCTGTTTCTGCAAATGCTCCTGCAGTTTTCGTTTGGTCTCTTCCTCAATGTTGGGCTCCTCCTTTTCCTCCGTCTCTTCCCGTTGCTGTTGTTGCTGCTGTTTGGACTGTTTTTGCTCCTTGTTATCTCGTGGCGTCTTACGTTCATGTTCGATCGTCTGTTTATCGTGTTCCGTCTGTGACTCTATATGACTGTCGTTAAGCACCTTCTTTAGCGTCTCGTGCTTCAATCGTATTCTTTGCTCACGCTCCAGCTGTTCTTTTTGCTCATCTTCTTGCTTTTGCTTTTGTAACATCTGCTCCAGGAACACTGCTGCTGGAGCCTTCTGTACATTCCGCGTCATATTCAGCTGACTCATCCACAGGTTTTTCTGTCGCACATCCTCTTGACCATGCATCAACATACTTAACATTGATTCCAATCCGTGTGACTTTGCTGGTGGTGTGGTATTCGCTGTCTCCGTTGCCTGATTATTTTTCAATTTATCTGCACTACAATCCTTACTTGTGGCTTCTTCCACTTGCGACTCTGTTATCTGATGGTTCGCTTCGAGCTGTTGCTGTTTCTGTTGATGCTTCTGTTTAAGCTCATTCAACAGCTTTTGATCCTGGCTTTCTCGTGGCGGCTTACGTTCATTTTCCAGTGTCGGTATTTCCTGTTTCCGTTGTTTCTGTGCAGATATCCTTTTCTTTCGCACTTCGATTTCAAATCCTACCATTTGTTTCAGGTTTTGCGTTTTCTTTTCCGTTTGCTCCTCTTTTTGTTTACTCTTTTCTGCTGCTTGTATCTCCTGCTCCATCTCAAGTACTTGCTCTTGTATGGTTTCGCACAGTTCTTCATTTTGAATTGCTCTTCTAGTCGTCTTCCATCTTGGTTGGATTTTATATTTAACTTTACGATCCTTCTTTGTGGTTTCCACATGCGACTTGGTCACCCGATGGTGGTTGGCCACAGTTTTCAGGATTGCCGAATGCTGTCTCACTTTTTGTGACTTTATTGAAATTGTTTCTTCCTCTTCAACTTCATTTTCAACATAAGAATTGTGGGTGACCTCTTTCTCCTCCTTCTGCTCCTCCTCCTCATGCTGCTGCTCCTCATCTAATTCCGCTTCATTCTTCCCCAGCTCTGTGGACTCACTCACTGCCATAGGCAATGTGGCTTCATCACATTTGTTCACTTGAAAACATTTGTTAACCGTGACCTCTGAACAATTTAAATATTTCAATTCATTTTTAATGATATTTGAGACCTTCTTGTGCGGCTTTAAATTCGCCGTCTCTTGCAACTGAAAGAAGAAATAAGAAAGTTCAGATGTATACGAATAGGACTCATGTATATATATCAGTCTTACCTGTCGCAGTAGGTCCTCTTGCAGTTCGTGTTGCGACACTTCCATGGCCATATCTATGTCACCATTGTTAACTATTTCGGCACCCATCTCAATCACCTCCTCGTAGATGTGGCCATTGTAATTACTATCATCGGCTGTCTCCTCGGCACCTAGCTCTTCCTCAGCGCCAATAATTGTTTCATTCGCGATTTCCATTTCATGTCCTTCGGGCGTTTCATTACAGGCACGCTCTTCATCTTCATCAATTTCCATTTCCATTTCCACTTCCTCCTCTTCCACCTGCTGCTCTTCTTGCTCTTCCTCCGACACCTCATGTTCTTCCTGCTCATGTTCTAGGTGCTCCTCATGTTCTAGGTGCTCCTCCTGTTCTAGGTGCTGCTCATGTTCCTCCTGCTGCTCATGTTCTTCATGCTCCTCGTGTTCCTCCTGGTGCTTATGTTCCTCCTGCTGGTCATGTTCCTCCTGCTCCTCATGCTCTAGCTGCTCCTCCTCTACAATTTCCACGTGTCTATGAAAGTCGTCCAGCTGAATTTGCTCCACTTGCTGTCTTTCCTCTTCCTGCTGTTGTTCCTCCTCCTCCTGCTGTTGCTCCTCCTCCTCCTGATGAACACGATGCAAAAAGAAGGTTCTAACCTTTTTACCACCATTAAACTCGTTGCGAGACTTATTATTCTCCACAATCGGTGTCCTTGACGGCAAGTCTGTAACAGATGTAACCAAAACATTTTGTGTTTGCTTCAAATGTGCCGCATGCGTCGCATAGCCATGGTGCAGCGCGTCCTGTTGTACCAATTCTATTGTCTGTGTCTGTTTGTCCACACTACACTGATATTTAGCCTTGGGCTGTTCATCAATATCGTTCGCCGAACGCTTGATTTGCCTGCGAAACTCTTTCCGAAGGTCCTCAATGGTTTGGCTAAGTTTGGCTATCTGCTGCATAAGCTCCTGATTCTGTGAAAGTAACGTTTTAATGCGACCATTTTGATCCTCCAACTTTTTGTCTTTGTCCATTAAACTTTCATTTTGAGTATGCATCAAATCCAAATGGAGCACAATCATACGCTTCAATGTGTTGTTCTCCACTATCAATGTGACAACATCTGAACCGCTGCTGTTGCTACCAGATTCAGGCAAAGGGACTTGAGATAAACCACCACCGTCGACTCCTCTGGCATGTTGTTGCAGTTGTTGTTGCTGCAGTTGCTGCTGCAATTGCTGCTGCAATTGCTGCTGCAGAGGCGGCGGTGGCGGTGGCTTGTAATAGTTGTTGCCAATGCCAGGGGCAACGGCAGGGTGTTTGTTGTAGTTGTAGCTATTGTGATTTGGTCGCTTATAGTTCTTGTAGGGCACTGGATAGGCGGATCTTGGTATATGTGGACCACCACCGTAATTGGGTGGCTCCATGTAACCACCTCTCTGTTGTTGCCATTTGAAACGGTTATCCATTGCACAGTTACAAACGGCACACGCACAATCGTTTCTTATTCCTGTTTTCTATTCACAAAATGTTGTTCATAGTTTTTGTCGTGTTTTGTTTTCGGCTTGCAGCTATTCACCACGGCACGCCAACTTTTGACAGCCGCAGCTGATGGACGAACACAGTAAAATGCGTAAAACGAATATATTCACCACTCTAAATTTTTTTCCTGCTATCGTTTTTTCCCAGAAAAATGCGCGTTCGCAATGTTTTAGCGTGTTAATCACACTGACGCTATGACATTTGGTAGTAACATTTAGTTTATTTGCTAAATGACAACTTTTCAAATACTTCTTTTAGTTGTTTTTTCTGTTTTTTGATTTTATGCGGATAATGTAAACTCGCCCGAAAAAAGCATTTTAGAAGTATGGCGTTACTAGTGTTGCCAGGCTGCACGAGAGCACAGGGTTGCTACACTCTGCCACGCTGCCAACTGATAATTTTCACCACTTCTAATTTGTTGTTTGTTCTGTTTTTGCACGCAAAACTTCGTACAATAATTTATTATTACGATACATTACAGTATATTGCTATAATTCCATGGCAAACACACAAAAATTATGTAACAAAGAGCCGTATCTCAGGGCACGAGTTGGCATGTTTGTGAAACGTGTTTAGTTTTACTGTGAATGGCATCGGAAGAAGCAGAAAAATGGCGCTAAACTAGCTTCTTGTTTTGCAGTAGCCGAGTGGTAGATTTGTGAACTTTAATGCATCTTGATGGCATCCATATTTGGTGAGGATGGGGTTGACGACCTGTTCAATGATAATATTGGCATCGATAACGATCAGCTGCCCAGCGATGGCGAGGCTGATGCTGGCGAAAAACTGTTTGGCGACGACGACGAAGATGCAGCAAATGCAGCTGGCGAAGGAGAACAAGAAGCCATTAAGGTGGAACCCAAAAAGCGCGCTGTACGAAATCCACGTCCGCGCTTGACAGTGGACACGTTACGTGGCCCACGTGGCTTGCACACAATTGAAAAATATTTCAAAGACATCAAATTCAAAGGCAAGGGTCATGAGAAAGATGATTTGAATGAGGTCTTGCGTCGCTTGCAACATTGGGGTCATCGGATGTATCCGAATTACACTTTCGACGATATCTTAAACAATATCGAACGTCTGGGGAAGAAAAAGCCATTGCAGGTGCACATGACACGCTATCGATTGGGTCAGCTGGAGGAGTTAGCCGAGCAGAATGATGAGCTGCAGCACGATGCTAATGATCAGATTAACGATGACTACGGCGAACCATTCGATGAATTTGATGCACTGCTGGGCGAACAAATTGCCATGTCCAAATTAGCACCACGTACACCGGCAATCAATCGCAATCTATCCACAGCGAGCAGCACACTGGTGACGCCTTCGTTTTCACGTAACGCCATAGGATCCACGCCATATACTGGTGCTGCTCCCACGATAGCTAATGATGATAGCATCCATGATTACGGACGACCGTTGCCGCAATCGCAACCAGCGACCCCCGCAGCAAAAACGGCACAGCTGTCCGCCGAACAAATGGCGCGCATTGCAGAAAATCGTCGAATGGCACAAGAAAGATTGCGAGCCAAACAAGCAGACGCCAATGCCGATAGATAGTTGTTATTATATTTGTTAAGCATACTATTAAGAAATAAATTAAGATTTAAATAGAAAAATGCTGTAGTTGTTTTTAATATCCATGTGTCTATATACACCTATGTATAGAAACATGTTTATATACATTACAGGTGAACCGATTTAACGAAAAATATTGCAGAGGATCAATATATAGATATATATATATATATAATTCATTATTTTATTTATTAATATTCATGTCTTAAGCAGACTAATAAGAAATAAATTAAGATTCGTATATGAAGATTTTCCAGTCGTTTCCTAAATTAATATAAATATACACATTATGAACACACGATCAGGTGCTAAAGTCAAACTAACGAGAAATACTAATGAATTCGATAAACTAACAACTAAAACTCCTAGCTGGGATGCATAGCTTAATCAAGGTACAAGCGTGTTTAGCGTGTGTATGTGAATATTTCCTTATATTCTGAATCGGATTGGATTGGCTTTTTTATGTTGTGAAGCGCAGGGCGACGCGTGGCAGCATTTCGAATAGACCCTTGGCCCCCTTAAGTACGACAGCGATAATATTCATTGTGAGTAGATCAGTATGGGGCAAAGATGGCTCATCTGTGTCCTTTGGATCGGAGCTTTGTTTGATTGCCTCGCTTATAACGTGCAGCAGGCGCTGATACAGAAACGATTGGCGATAGATTGGCTTGGATAAGCTAAGATGATCATCTTTGAGTAAAAAGAATTCACCGAAATCAATTCGCGACGATTCCTCCGTGACAATGCGCAATGGGAACTTAAATGTGGTCAGCATGGTGGGTGATCCCTCGGCCACGCTAAGCACATTCACGTGACGCAAAACGGTGTGCAGGCAGCCCATGAATCGGCGATGCATCTCCAGCAATTTTGGTGAATTTTCTTCCATTTCCTTAACCTCAATCGATGGCGACAAAATCACTTGCATGTGCTGTTTCCATTTAGCAATAGGTGAGCCACGATGTGGTGTACCCAAAAACACAATTCCTTGCGTATTCTTGGCTATCTGTTGAACACTCTTTTCCATTGAATCCACCGATTTCAGCAATATTAGCTTCGTAAGCAATCCTCCCATGGAATGACCGATCCAAACCACAGGCCGTCCATTGCCCACATCGGCGGTGGCAATGCGTTCCAGTAGAGAACTAGCACGAACATCTATATGACCCTGACCCTTCTCACAAGGACAATACTTGGTAAAGTTTGCCGACCACTCGGTCACCGCGGACGTGTAGTCAATGCCGATGATTCTACAATATAGATTTGTATTATGAAAATCAAAATTAATGCTTAGAATTTTTTAATGTGCTAACCTTGAATCAGGATAATCATCCGGCAGCCACTCCATGGGCCAACAATTTGTATACTCCTCGCTAGTGTCCTGATTGCTCCATTCATTGCCCGAGACACTAAAACTGCCACGGCAATTCTCATTACCCTCCAGTGGTATATCAGGATGGACTACCTCCCAATCTGAATCCAGCTCAGCCTCACTGCATAAAGTTTCCATAAACTCTTTGGTAGCCGTGTCGCTGATATTCAAATGGGTATCCTCCACCTTCTTTTTGCTCGTCTTAAGCAGAGCCTCTGTGAGTAGAAAGTTTTGTATATATTTAACAGAATGAACAGAGTTGTTTTGAAATTACCTTTCGTTTTGATATTGTGCCTGTTTGGATCGGGCTGTACTTGTGCCGGTATTAAAGGTCTGCCCTGCTGCCTGTTATATTGAGTTCTACTTCCATTCCTCTTCTGTTCGCCCACAAGAAACACATCATCCGTTTCGCTAGTATAGAATGCGTTCTTGCCATAGAGGCCTAGTTCGGTGGGCTTACGATCCCGTTGACGCCACGTAATAAAAACACCACCTAATAGCCCATGAATGAATACAATATCCGCCTTGGGCTTGCGCCTGGTGCGAACACGTGGATGCAACGGATATACATTGGGCGGATATGTGAATTGATTAGGATCATCATGATCCAGATTGGCCATCGTTTTGGCAGATATGACCTGCAGACGCAAATCGGGACATTGTTGCCACTCAGCCAGCGCACCCACCCAGCCAGACACAAAGAAATGCTCCACTGCATCTTCAACCAAGGACAAATTAGCTAGCACTTTGCACAGTGTAGAAAGTGTTTCATTATCATCAGCGAAAATCTTGCGCAGCTCCATTAAATGCATTAAACCGCCTTGGTGTATTATCTGTGCCGCAACATTGATATCCTTGGTGATGTGATGCAAAAATGAAATGATTTCCTTCATTAAGTCCGTGTCCTGTACGGACAGCGAAATGATTTGATCCTGCGTTAAAAATTCACTGCCTTCGTTCTAAATAGGGAGCGAAACAAAACTCAATTAGTTCTTGGATAATTCTAGAGTTTAGCCGTGGACTCACCAGATTAGCCTGATTGGGAAAGTATTTGCTAAAGAAGTGATCTACACAGGACATGGGACGCAACCGATCCAGCATCGTGTGCAGCTCAACGAGCAACATTTTTGGATTGCGAATGCAGCCACGCCTTGGCACTGGCATAAACCAGCGCATATCGGCACCGCAACGAGCCAGCGAGACAGAAGTGCGTGCATCACAGATCTGTGCCAAATGCCGGAAATCCCAATCCTTCAGATGATCCATACAGATTAGCTGTTGCACGGCCTTCAAACGTTCCGCCTGGCTACCGTTTTGTGCTATGTTCAGCAGACGCCAGGCAACCGAATGCTTCGCTGACTTCCACCATTTGCCAATGGGATTGATGATCACACTTATCCATTTCTTCTCGTCCTCCTGCTTTTGCTGCAACTTACGCATGGACTCCCGATAGATGTGATACTTAATGTAAATATATTCCGTGCGACGCTTGTCTGGCTCCTGTTGTTTCTTCTCCACATATTGCGATAAGTATTTACGGATTTGGGGTGACTCGTATAGAATGAAGCCGGCGCTAAAGAAAAAGAAGAAAGTCAAAGAATTTGTAAATTGATATATTTAGCATGTTGTTGTTATTATTATTGTTTACTTGTTGTTGTTGACTTGTTTTCGTTCTAATTAACCCAAATATCAACAAGCCAGAAAGTGCTGCCAACAAATTGTTGTTGCCATAAGCTTGCCATAAACAACTTTTAGTTTTATAAAAGTGGGCGTGTCACCCATACCAAGACAGCGCCACACGCGCCAGGCAAAATTTTAAGAATAAACAGCAACAATGATTAGTGTTGCCAACTTTTGCAAGGCAAAAACAATCTAGTGGCTAAAATAGCCAAATTTTTAAGTATTGATATGTTAATCTTTGGCTAGCAATTTAATTATAGTTTAAATTTTATAAATATATATTTATTAATTGCTTTAGCTGTATATTTTCAAATTTACTATCAATTTTATTAGCTAAAACGAATTACCAATAAAAAAAACTGCCAAATTTAGCTTGATATTAACAAGATAAACAACACTGAGGAATAACAAACAACAAAAAACCGCTGGGGGCCGTTATTCGCGAAAACTACTGCGCACTATTTCGGTGCTCAGCACGTTTTGTTATTGTATGCGCTTGCGTGTTGTTGTATTGGTGATCAGGAAAGGGCCTTGACCAGCTGTGTTACGCACACGCAGCAAAACAGCGAAAGACGAGAATAGGCAACAATAAAAACTAACTCTATCGTGCTATCTCATTTTGGCAAAATCGTACGTTTGTTTTGATCGTATTGTGTTAACATCATCAAAAACAACAACAACAGCAATTGGCTGTTGCTCAAAGTGTGCAGAGTGAATAATTGTTTGCTGTTGTTGTTATTGCCCCTTACAATTGCTGTAAACAAATGACGTCACAGCCACAATCGGCCGATTTATGGCGACAATGCAAAAACACGCAATTTTCGTTGTTGTTTTTTCTTTGTTTTTCTGAGTGCAGTTGCACTTAAGATATATTTAGCTTAAAAATACTAGCGAATTACTTTTGCACAGGGCCAAGTGGCGCCACCTTAGGCATGTGTGCCAAGACCTTTATATTTTTGCTTGAATTTAAAATGACGAGCCCCCACAATTAAATGGCGTGGTTATTCATTCATGTTAATTATAAACTAGTTGCGATTGGGAACAGCTGTTGCTGTTGCCACTGCTTGTCCCTGTTGCAGTTGCAGTTGCTTTTACTTACGTGGTCAAGATGCCAAAACCTCCAAGTAGCTTTGGAAAACGGCGTAATGTTGCTTTAATATCCTCTAATGACATTGCCTGCTCTAATTCTATTGTGTTTGTGTAGCCTGGCGAACTCACTAGTAAAATTTGTCAAGTAGTTGCCAAAAGTTTACTATGTTATTTTTAATTTTTTTTTATTTTTGATTGCACACAATCACAATTTAAATTTAGATTATTGTCTCAGTCGTCGAACTTATCACTTTGTCACTTTTACTCAAAGTATATTGTTTTTTTTATAAGTTTCTGTATTAATTAATATATATATTAATTAATGAGCGACCCCTTTGGGGTCTAGAGTTTTTCTTTCTGGTACGTTTGTGTTGTGCTTCAAATTGTTGAATGACTGTTTTGTTTTGTTTCGTCTCTTTTATCAGTTTTCGTTAGCGCATGGGCTGCCACACTGTTTTGCAATAAGCACAAGTGCTGCCACATCATGTGCAACAATTACGGCCAATCGGTTAACAAAAATGTTAAATTTTATACGCAATTTATAGCAAAAAATGTGTTCGATTCGTATATGTTGTTTGATTTAATATAATGTTTTAGGTGATGTGTTTATAAAAATCTTATGATGTCTTATATTAACATTTTTCTTGCTGTCGCGGTCGCTCCTTGAAAATATCTTGTGAATACATTTTTAAACGCGCGCTCGCTGTTAATAACAGTTCGGAAAATGTTAACCTCGCTCTCACCCTTGCTTTCTCTCCAATTAGAAAAAACTGTTTGGTTTGTAAACTGTGAAACGTGAGTATGTTGCCATCGCGCTGTGAGTGTGCACGCACTGGTCTTGTGCATTTTGTGTGTAAGCAGAAACTGTGTTAAATTAATGTACAATAATGAAAATACATTTTCGCGAGCAATATGGCACCAAAGGGGAGGAAATACTATATGTGACGCCAGCAGGTGAGTTGATAATGGCATTATCATATTTTGTTGACCATTATGCAAGCATCACTATCTCCGCAGATCAAAGCAATATTGTGCGTGTGCCTCTACGTGGCGATAAGCTGGTAATTCAGGAGAAGTTTTTGTTATTCCGTGTGCTGCAGAATATCTTTCTGCCCAAAGGCTATCCGGACTCTGTATCCGATGATTATGCAGCGTATCAAATCTGGGATACAGTGCAAGCATTCTGCAGCACCATTTGCGGTACACTCTGCACCCATGCCATACTCAAAGGAATCGGCGTGGGCAGCGAGAATGTGAATGCCTTTTCCGCGACAGTTACATGGATATTAAAGGAGGGCAGCGGGCATGTGGGTCGCATTATATTTGCCTGGTGGCAGGGCAGTCAACTGGATGTGGACTCGAAGAAATGGCGACTGCGTGCTGATTTCCTCAATGATCTGGCCATGGGCATTGAAATCTATGTGCTTCCCAAATATCCGCATTTTAGCACGCAAATTCTGTGCGGATCCACCTTGTTAAAGGCAATTGTAGGCGTGGCTGGTGGTGCGACGCGTGCTGCACTAACTCAGCATCATGCGGTGCGTGGCAATTTGGCGGATGTCGCTTCCAAGGATAGCTCCCAGGAGACGTGCGTTAATCTGATTGCCTCCTTTGTGGGCCTCTATCTGCTGACTATGATCAAAAGCCAAGCGATGCTCTATACAATTTTCTATATTGTGGTCACGCTGCATCTGTATGCTAATCTAAAGGCTGTGCGCGCTGTTTGCTTACGCACCTTCAACGAATCGCGTTATCTAATTACATTGGAGGAGTTCTTTAGGTCGTCACAGATGCTGACGCCACAGCAAGTGAGCTTTATCTTTATGTGCTTACCATTAAATATATATCCCTAATTACCACCTCTCTTTTAGGTCAACAAAATGGAGCGGGTTACCCTCGGCCAAATGGTCTCCGTATCACTGAAAATTCGCCTCGGCTTGAGCGTTAAACATCTTATAGATGAGTACAAGAGCAGCAATGTTATCGAGGATATTGTGTCCTCGTTCGATCCACATGAACACTTCATTATAGCGGAGAGCAAGAAGCATTTGGGTGTCTATTTGCACTTTGATACACGGCCGCAGGATGTGCTAAAGGCATATTTCTTTGGTGTCTCCTATCTGCAGGATCGAAAACATATTAAGGAAAAATATTGGGATATCCAAGGCAAATGGCAAGAGTTTTTGAGTCTAGCGCAAAAGGAGGGTAAGTAAAGATGTTCATGATAGACTGACTAGCTGGATGTGATTCGATCTGTATAATAATATTATATTACTCCATTAGGTTGGATAATTAATCAGCATTTGTTGTTGGTTGATGAATATCGTTTGGACTGGAAGGCTTAGAGCAGGAGCTAAGCTTACTAACTGGACCAAAGACGATAAAATACTAAGATCGCTTGCTATAAATAATATTGTTTAGTTATTATTTAGTAAGCTTAGTGCATTTTAACAACATACATACTGACACACACACACACACACACACACATTCTCACATATCTCACATGGCTAATAACCATAAGGCAAAGGTTGATATTAACAGAAATTATTGCGATTATACATATTTACACATTCTAGATTTTAGAACCACAAGACAACACACTCATGCGCATTTATCTCAAAGAATATAACGAATATAACGTGAACATCTTCCAACTAATGTAACTCTGCCTTAGCACAAAGTAACGTTTGTAAACGATATTCAATATAATACTCGAACAGTCCCCATCTGGACTTTCTCTATTTGTATCTAGACCATCTAAAAAACAAAAGACACTCTCAAGCATTTTTAAATCAAACGATATGCTCGAATATTTAATGAATACAATATCTATTTTTTAATAACTTACCACTTGTATATTTCGAGGAGGTACTTTTTACCAAAAATGAAAATGAAAGCAAAAATAAGAGAAGATGAAGAAAACAAAAAAAAAAAAAAACTGCGCAACGAACGAGCCACTTTAATTGCAAGTCATAAAATTTGTACAAAGTTCATTAACTGAAATTAATTGATTAAGCACTCTCAATTAGTACATTTGATACAAAACGTGTAATATTATTTATAAGCTTCGTGTATTTATATATAATAATTGATTGATGTATTTATTTTGCAGTATACCAAGTCCATTAGCTTAGCACTTAAAACTAGCTTCAAAAAATGCTTTTTATATTATGCGAAATGGTAGTCAAGAAACGCAATTGATTTTAATAGAAGAATAAATAAAGTTCTTCGCAATTTTAAAGCAAAAATAATAGTCTTTTTTGTGGTTTAACCAAGTCTTATGCTCGCGCGCCTAGTTTTGAATTTGTATTACAAATATATCGGAACATGCGTGCTCGTGTCAAGGCACGTGCACAACTCTACTTATAAGTATATTGAAAGGTATCGATACTACTTATCGATGCCGCTTTCGATTGTTTGCCAGTTTAAAATAAACACGTGCGTCTGATAAACGTGTTTTTGTTTAAAAAGAAGCAGTTTTGTTAACTATGGAAGCAGCACAGCTGGAGGCTGTGCCAGCTAACATTTTGGGGACCAATGTGGACGCAGCAACTCATACAAATAAAGCAACAAAGGCAGTCATTGAAGCAGTGACCACAAATGCACAAAGCGCTACAGAAACTGTAGCAAATGCTGCAAATAAGGAAGTGACTACCGAAAATGATTCAACAGTAGGTGTTAGTGCATCAAACGCAAAAGAAACATCTGAAAGTGTACACAAAGAGAAACTAGCAGTGACGCCAATTAATCAGATGCAAGGAACACAACCAGGTAGATTTAATCATCCCATAAATTTGAGAAACTTTAATTTTGGTTTTTGTTTTGTAGAGTGTTCTATACCTGCTGAATCGGTAGAGCCACTTCAAGTGGAAGCAGAGCTGAGCAGTGGAGGAATAGGTGTTAATCCTTCAGAGAATCAGACTGTTCTAGCCGTTACGCAGGTTGCTACTCCCCAAGAGGAACTGTCAACTGTAACAGAGCCAGTAAATGCTAATCCTCAAATGGAGCTGAACACTGAGGCTCCCAATTCTCACGTGCAGCTGACAACCTGCTCGTCTACAGCAGCTGAAACAGAGCTGAACAATACAAATGACAATCTACCAGTGGAACAGGTAGCCGCCAGCGATAAAATGGTTGTACCAGAGGCTGTGAGTGCAATGGAATGTGAAACGTCGCCAGCAAATGAAAACCCAACGCCATCAGCAAAGCAAGCAAATGGCCTAAGTTTGCTCTCTGGCTATGGGTCTGATATGGATTCAGATGTGGAAGAGATACAACAAATAGAAGATAGCGACAATGATGATATTGTTGAAGTGCCTGTAACCGGGCCCACCAACTTGCGTCGTCAAGTTGTGGCCGTCAGCTCGACCAGCGACAGCAGCAGCGACTCGGACTCTAACTCGGAGGCAGAATATCTAACAGTATTGCGCAAGAAAATAGATAAGCGCATAAATACCGAGGATTGTGATGAAGATGACGATGAGGAGTTGGATGATGATTCAAAGCCGCGTCGTCGTCAGCCGCCGAAAGTGCGTGGCGAGATGCTATTGGATGAGTTACCGCCAATTGATCAGCTTGAGATAACCGTTCCAGAGGATGAATGCATTGAGCTGGGCAAGGTGCAATCTATAGTGGATCAATTGGTTTTAGTTAGTGTCCTGCCCAATTCGATGCTGTTCGATTTGGACACTGTACTCTTCCTAGAGAAGGGGCGCAAAGTGCTTGGCCAGGTATTCGATGTGCTTGGCCAGGTGGCCGATCCACTCTATTGTGTTCGCTTCAATTCCAATCAACAGATCAAGGAGCGCAACATTAACATTGGCGACATCGTCTATTGTGCACCACAAACGGAGCACACGCAATTCGTTATACTGTCCAAGCTGATGCAAGTGCGCGGCTCGGATGCATCATGGGAGCACGATGTAGAGCCACCAGCGCGCTTCATTGACTACTCGGACGATGAGGCTGAGCGTGAAGCGCGTTGGGAGCAACGCAAGAAGCGCCAACGTGAACGCACGAATTCCACAGACTCTGTGGACACGGTGACAACCACGACAACAACGAACACAGAGTCTAACGAGACAGCGCCACGACAACGTGGTCGACGCGCTCAGCGCCAGTCGCACAACTATTGCCAGGCCAATCAGCAGCAACGGCAGCAGCATCAGCACAGCCAATCACGTTCGCAGTCCAGAGACTCCGAGTACAATTATCATCCCAGCTACAATCCAGGCAGCTGGCATTCGAATTACTATCACAATTATCATCCACCTGCTGCCAATTTCAATATGATGCCCAACATGGGTTTCCCTATGCCCACGCATGGCTATGGCTATATGCAAGCACCACCGGCGCTGCCACCACCACCTGCGCCGCCACATGCCTATGGTATGCCCATGGCCATGCCACCTCACATGTATCCTGCGCATCCCTCGTCTTATGGCCCACCCCCTCATCCACCACCCAATTAAACTTCGATTCGCTTTTATGCAGTTTATTCCAATAAAAAATTTTCTTAAAAATTGTTTTTTTTTTTGTTTTTTTTTTTAGCGTTAAAATGCTTGAAGATTTTGTTGTATAAAAAGGTACTTAATCTGTGTGGGATCTCAACAATAACGCTGATTACAGGTGTGTGTATGTGTGTGCGCATTGTACATATGGCTGGGTATATACATATCTATCGGTGTGTTTGTGTGTGTGTATGGGTGTGGGTGTACCCAATTGACAAACTTTTCCTAAATTTAAAAAATTGTTTTTTAATAATAACAATTAAAGTGGATTTTTTAGCTTAACTTTTTATAGGTTTAAAATTTTAACGAAATTTTAGGATCTATTATGATTTGTGAATACGTATATACGTATATAGATATACTTATATCTGTGTAGTATCTCTGTGTATATATATATGCATATATATATATATATATATATATATATATATATATATATATATATATATATATATATATATATATATATATATATATATATATATATATATATATATATATATATATATATATATATAATATATATCTATATATATATTTTAAGCCCACAGCAATCTTTCTTTGCCCTTAAGTTGAATCCTTAACTTTAATTCATAAGTATTGAATTTTGTGTTTGTTTCCATTAAATTTTCCTATCAAACTAATATTTTTTTAATTATTATTAAATAAATTATTTATATTTGTGAACTTTTTTAACAATATAAAATTTGCTATAAAAATTATAAATTTATATTTAAGTTTAATTTTGATTTATTCGAAAATATTTTTTTCCTATTTAAATTGTCAAATTTTCAAACAATTTGCATTTTTTAAAATAAAATTTCATTTTTTTTTGTTTAAATTTTAAATGTTTTATAATTTTCATTCAAAAATTAAAATACCTATTTTTAATAATTCAAAATAATGTTTTATAAAAAAAAATGAACATTTATTTTGAAAATTGCAAATTTTTTAAAAATAGTATATTGCTTGATTTGAATTTTGATATTTTATAATATACTTTACTAATACATTTTATGCCTATGATATAATATTTGAAAAATTTTGGCAAGGGTTTTGAATTTAAGGATTTTCGTTAAAAATTTGATTATTTTTGTTCAAAATTTTTCATTACTTTAGATATTTTTACTAGTTAGTAAATTGTATTAAACAAAAAGTTGCTCGTAAAATCGAGTGATTCGTTGGATTTTCGTTACGTTTGTCAATTGGGCAAGTAAAATGTATATACGTATATATATATATATATATATATATATATATATATATATATATATATATATATATATATATATATATATATATATATATATATATATATATATATATATATATATATATATATATATATATATATATATATATATATATATATATATATATATATATATATATATATAAATATATATATATATAACTACAACTATATATATATATTTATATATTATATAAATAGTTGCTTTATATACAGCAATCGAAGCGGGTGGAAGCACTGTGAGCTACTAAAAAGCGGCCAAAAACAATGTTAACTTTTTTGTGATTAAGTTTTTACGTGTATATATCTAATATATATATACATATGTGACATATCTCTAATATATATATATAAACGGGACAAACTGTTTAGCTTATTCGAGAGGCACAGGCGAATGTGGTTGAATCGAAAATCATAAAAGAAAATTAAGCGAGCTTAAAGTTATTTACATGGAAAGCAAAATATTTCAAAAATAACTATAATAATAAAAAATATGTGTGTGATAAACAGACAACAAATGCAGCATAACTATAAGAATAATTAATTAATTATGATTTGGAAACAACATTGTGTCCATTTGATTGCCTAACGTCGTAGGATTTGGTCGCGCTTCTTGAGCAGAATGAGGATGACGGTTATGTTATCCTGTGAGTCCTTATCCTTGGCAGCCTCCACAAGCAATTTGGGAATGTCTTCGAGTTGGGTGGTCGGCTCCGCTAAACACTGATAGACGGTGTCCACAATGAATGATTCGGGCACATGATCCCAGAGCCCATCGCTGCCCATGACCAAAAAATCGTGCGCTTCACTCAGTTGCACATCGACAAAATCAGGCTCAGCGATGACAGCCTCCAGGCTGTAGTCACCAATGGAGCGACCAACATTCAAGATGCCGTTGACACGCCATTGGCCCTGGGCATGAATGACGCTGCCGCCACTCAATTCGATGCGGCGCCTTTCATCCGCAGCCTCCGGCTTGTGTGGTTTGACCAGCTGCAGCTGAGTACGTTTGCCCACAAGCAACGCCTTGGAGTCACCCACCCAGGCAATATACAACTGCTGTTCGTTCACGATCAGGGCACAGACGGCCGTTGTACCGCTGGTGATGCGCTTGCGAGCAAACCGTTCGTCCGCTTGCAAAAAAGACGTCTCGAAGGCATTGCGATAGAAGTCGACAGTACACTCCCCGTTTGTTCGCACTCGCTGCAATTGTGTGGCCAACAATTGGGGTATTTGACTGGTTGCATAGGTGGCGGACAAGGCGCCCGAATGGCCATCAAAGACGCCAAAGAAACGGCAATCCTTGTAACCCTCCAGCTGATACATTTCACCAAACCGTTCCAGGCACACATGACGATCTTCCATTTTGCGCGGTTTATTCTTAACCGCTGCCACACTGTGCGTTGGTGCTGCAGGCTGTAAGGCGCATGCGCAGCTAGAGGCTTCCTGGCATAGCGCATCACCATCTGCATAGATTTGCAACTTTTCCATGGCTGCATTGTCGGTTAGCTTCAGCAACAATTTCTCTAGCTGTTGGCTGACAAACTTTTGTAATTTCAATAGATCATATTGTGGCTCACTGCCGTCGGCCTCATTCAGCTCCAGCTCCTTGGCATGAGTAATCTCCTGCTCCAGCTGCGAGGTGGCCCAGTGGAGGAGCTTTAATTGAAAGGACAGAGGACAGCCCCGGGTTGAAAGTTGTTTCCAAATGGCTGAAAGAATTTCCGCGCGCCTTTCATCGCCATTCACTTTGTAGGTGTCATTGCTGCTGCGCGTTACACAATTAATGTGACGCGTTAAATCGTTGCCAGAGGTCAGTTCGCTGCTTACAGATTTTGTGGACAAAAATTCTTTAAATTCCAGCAATTGCGCACATTCCGTTGCTAATTTCGTTGGATCTGCGTCCGCGTCCGCCTCCATTGACATATTTATAAATTGAATTTGTACTCAGCTAAGTTGCTGTTGTGCTAACTATTGGGCGCGCTTGACACATGAGTTAATATATATTAGTAATTGTTGATGATTCACCCGCGCACTCGCATCTTTTACGCAATTCTATTTGTTTATACATTCTACGTAGTGTGACCACATCTGATTACGTGAAATTTACCGCCTTTTTACTAATAACATTGATGCCATTTGTTTCCATAGTTAAATTTTTGTTGTATTCTTGTCTTTATATTATATTTATTGTAATTATAATTATTGGAATTATATATATTGCTTAAAACATTTTCTCATTAAGTGAAAGAAATTGTTAAATTTTAATTTATTGTTGAACGCATATGGCTATTTGCTCGTGCTGCACATATTTATACTTGCATTGTGAGTGGCAAACTCTTCTTCTTTCACTGCCGGCAGCACTCAGCTGTTGCTTTGTTTTGTATTAAAACCAAATATTATTTAATTTAAATTTCTGTGTTTTTTCTTTTTTTGTGAAATGTGTGAAATTTGAGCACATACATTACATTTACACAGAATGTCGACACCACTTGAACAGCAGACAGATGAGCGCGAAGCTCTGCAATCTATTTACGAGGGCGATGAAAATTTCAAAGAAATCAACTTGACCACATTTCAATATAAAGTAAGAGCCACATGCGAAAATTACAGCAAATATCTATAAATAAATTCTTTTTTCTATTTTAGTATGGCGAAGAGGATAGCTATAAATCATTTATGGTGGAACTAAAATGGGGCGAAAACTATCCCGATGAGGCGCCCACGATCAATCTGAATACGTTCTACAATCGCAATCTGTAAGTGTGATGGAATTGTCAGGATGCTGGCCATTTGTTTAGGAAGACTTTGTTACTTGCAGTTTACCCGTTGTGAAGGATGCAATAGAATCAGCACTTAACACAGAGGCAGCACAATGGTTGGGCTGTGGCATGACCTATACACTCTTCGAATGCCTTAAAGATAATTTGGAACAGTTAACTGCCCTACAGCCCGAAACGGCGCCCGCTGTGGTAGCCGTAGACGAAGGGGTTGGAGCGCTTAAGATATCGGATACTGCGGGAGATGCCAAGCAAAAGGAACCGAAGAAAGAGCAATTGACAAAGGCGCAAAAGCGCCGTCAATGGGAACGCACCGACCATAAGGGCGAACGCGCACGTGGCTGGGATTGGGTAGATATTGTTAAGCATCTATCACAAACGGGCAGCAAAGAGGACACAGCAGCTGCCTTGGAGAGTGCAGCAGCGGCAGCCGCAGCCACACCTGTGCTACACCCACTTAACATCTAAGCGTCGATGTCAACTAGTTAACTAATTCAAATATCAACGAATTCAATCAAAACAACAAATAAAAGTCAGAATGTGATCTGTGCTGCTGCTGTTTGCTGCTCGAGTCCATTAAAGCCGATCAATTTACAACACGCATGTCTGGTTGTTCTTTTTGGACAGACGAGGCCAGCCACTTGGCCGCTAGGGTCAACTGAATGGAAAATCAAATACTTTTTTATAAAAAAAAAACACTATATACACATAGCTCAGTCGCAAAATGTTGATGCGCTGTGTCAGTCGCTTCGTACGTGTTGATGATGTAATATTTAAAACGAAATTATGTTACAGTTCTTATTTAAATTTTTTATAGCGTTTAAATATTGTCAGTTAATTGTAGACAGCGGGCGTGTCGAGTTCGAATTCGAAATTTAAGCATAAATACCTTAGGGAATGCTTAATGCTCTCTCTCGAAACCAGTTTAAAGAAAACAGAGAGTGAGAAAAAAGAGACAGCAGGCAAGGTGCGTGCCGAGTTCAATATTCAATAGTAAATAGTTAAGGTGGTGTGAGAGAGAACTCTGTATAGTTGTCTTATCTGAGAAAATAATTCTACAATGGGTCACAAATTCTCTTGCTTGCGTCTAAGCAAAAACTCCGACGAGCAACCAAAAAACGATGTCGACTCAACGCTGCGTATGCGCAATATTAATGCAAATCTTTTAACAGCTCCGGGTAAGTTTTGCTTTTGTTTTTCAAATATTTGCTTTGTTTACGTTTGTCAATGATAATGACACTGCATACTATTATTACCTAATGTCGATTTTACCTTTTTTGTATGCCAATTTGCTGTTTGCTGTGGGCGTACGTGTACATTTCAAAACTAGTTGCCTACAGTCTAGCCATTTATTTAATTTTCTGATATGTATATGTACATATGCATACACATATATCAAGTCAGCACCTGAAGCAGTCTGCTCGCAAGCCCTATTCATCAATTCAACTTCAATAGCTTGCAAAAAAAAACATTAAACAAATATCAAGCACCTGGAATCTGTTGTACAAAGAAAACAAAAAACAAAAAATAAACGAATAACAGCAGTCCCAAAAATTATTTTGATACACAGCAGTGTGTGCATAGAAAACGAGGGGAGTCGCAAAAATTGTCGACATCATCAGTCATATATTGTTGAATTATTTATTGTATAAATTAAGCGTGTAAATATATTTTATTAAAAGAGACATTTGTTTCCCATATTCATTTAACTACACATTAGGTTTCATAAGTTTGCATACTACCCTCGTATTATTATTATTATTACTATTATTATAATTATTATAATTATTATTATTATTATTATTATTATTATTATTATTATTATTATTATTATTATTATTATTATTATTATTATTATTGTTATTATTATTATTATTATTATTATTATTATTATTATTATTATTATTATTATTATATTATTATTATTATTATTATTATTATTATTATTATTATATTTTATATTATTATTTATTATATTATA
Source organism: Drosophila anceps (assembly GCA_035045945.1). Taxonomy (NCBI): domain Eukaryota; kingdom Metazoa; phylum Arthropoda; class Insecta; order Diptera; family Drosophilidae; genus Drosophila; species Drosophila anceps. The sequence continues at coordinate 5,741,955 of JAWNON010000190.1, forward strand.
TTTATTTAATTTATTTAATTTAATTTTAATTTTAATTTTAATTTTAATTTTAATTTTAATTTTAATTTTAATTTTAATTTAATTTAATTTTATAATTATAATTATTATTATTATTATTATTATTATTATTATTATTATTATTATTATTATTATTATTATTATTATTATTATTATTATTATTATTATTATTATTATTATTATTATTAAAAATATATATTATATAAATATGTGTGCAAATATATTTTATTTAAAAAACAAAATTTTCCCCATATTCATTTAACTAGTCAACTTTGAATAATTTTTATACTACCCTCGTATATGGATATTAAAATAGCTTTTGTCTGCCGCAATTTGCAGATGTGCCAAACCTTTTTGAAACCGTAAATAATTACTTTAATTATTTGCGAGTTTAGAACATAAATTTGAACACTTTTTGAGGTTTGGCTTTCACACACACTCTTTCAGGTGTGTAAAATACCTGCGAGTTCAATCTTCTTCAAAGAATTTTTCAGATTTGTATCGTTAAGCTGTTTATGTTTTAAGCTAAGATAAGTGCATGGTATTTGACCTTCGTGAATATTTGCTTTTCGCATTTATTATAACTACTAAATGGCATGATAATACAGGTATTATCAGTTGACAACCAGTTTGTGGCTCAGGCAAATTTAAGCTGACAAAAAAAAGTGGCTTATCAAATATGTGTGTTCTCTGTATTAAACTCTTTAAAATTAGAGATCATAGTTAAAAATAGTGCACATTTTTTACATATTTCACTGCATGCAAATTAGTTGATGATGTTGAGCTTTAGATGCTGGCCTAGCTGCGCGCAGATGAATCAATTTAATTGGCACCATTTGTTGCGCTTGTGATTCAAGATTTCAGATTCGTCTCTCTCTCTCTCTCTCTCTCTCTCTCTAAATGTGGTCGATGACGTAGTCGCGGCAACAGATGGTGGTAACTTCTATTGCCAAAGCAACGCCAACGGACGCACCAGAAAAATGCTTCCCGTTCATAATTTATAATAACACAGAGAGAGAGAGAGATAAAGAGAGACGAACAAGAGATCTGTTAACGGCCATTTTAGAGTTGTCGACCTTAGCACTTTTCAAGCTAAATTCTATGCTTATGAGCTTAGCAGACAAATTAAGCTATTTTTAGCTGCATCGCTTTGTGAAGCGGCAACTCTGAGAATGGCTTGATTGCTATCCTTTATTTTGTGTGAATGTCAATTTGACATACGCGAGAGCTTGCTTACTTGACTTTAGCATTTCAGGTGTTTAGAATGCAAATTATTTGCTTATTCTCCATAATTTATTATACTTATATTATATTATTATTATTTTGATATTTTGTTGTTACGATTTAGCTGCATTTGTATCATTTATTTAGCTATTTTCTTGTCAGCATAGACAGCACTATAACTACAGAAAATAGAAGAGGGAGAGCGTAACAAGAGAGAGAAAGAACGAGCGGGAGAGAGAGGTCAACAGAAACAGCTAGTCAGCCAGCCAGCCAGCAAATAAACTATCTCAATCTTCGATATTGATCAGTGTTATTTGAAGCGTCGCGGTGTACGGTTTTGATTTGGAATTTCTCAGCATCTGAATACAATAAGTTCAAACTTAAAGCGCAGTTTCCGTTACGTTTTGTAGTCTTTTATTGAGACGATGACCCATTGGTATCGTAGCTATGCACCCAGTTGGCTGCAGCGCTGGTGGCAGCCACCGTTGCCAGCCAGGCCAATAAATCCATTTCGAAACATACGTCCCGGTCCCGATATTGCAAGTAATTAAGTGCAGTGAACAAAATTAATAACTATGAATAAATCTTGTAAAAACTGTTACAAAATTTTTAATAATTATAAAATGAGTACTAAACCCCGTTAGAACAAATTCAGTGCATTGAAGAAAATCAATCAAAAAAGAAATAATCTAAATATAATAAAATGTTATATGAAAAAAATTGACAAAAAGTTCTCCATAACAAAAAAAATATGTTGACAAAAAATAAAAAGAAAATCCATAAAAGGAACAAAAATAAATACATAAATTTATTTATTTTGCAATTTGTATTGCTAGAAAACTATTTTAGTAATATAAATTGTTGCATATTTGATAATATTCATATTGTCTTTAATACCGTCTCTTTCTCCCAGTGTACTCAGTATTCTCTATACAAATCCTCCTAATGCCACTTATTTTTATTTTGTAGCCTATGACTTCACGCGCTTTATTTTATTTTATTTTTTTTTTTCTTGTCAGTTGTTTGACATGTTTTGTGATTTTTCGGAACTTTATATGTATATTTGTGTATATTTGATTTGTTTTTACACACTTTTATGTGTGTTAATATTTATTTCCTGATTGGTTTATAAATCAAATAATCATTAGCATGAATCACTTGGCGGTGGCATCTAATGTTTTCTTATCTTATCGCTGTCTATTTTAGCATCTTAAGATCCGAAAAACACTTCTTGAAAAGGTTAAACATCGATTGAATTTTAAAAGCTTTCATAGTTGAGGTCCCAAAGTGCAGCCATGTGGAAATGGAATTTATATATAATTACATATGTATAAACATATGTGTCTGCTTAAATGCAAATTGTTCTTTTTATTTTTAAAGTTTTTTCCGCTTTCAATTTAGTTTATTTTTTTTTCTAAATCAAATGAAATTTTTTTGTTTTTTTCGAAACTTAAATAAAATTGCCAAATGCCATTTATAAATTTCTAAATTTCGATTTGAACAAAGAAATATTTTTTCTTTAGTTTTTAAAAGAGCTTTTGCATAAATAATTCTCTACAGAGGGCAACAGCTGAACAACAGCTAATATATAAGCAGAAGTACAGTAATAACTCAATAAAGAGAAGGTTCTTGAATAAAATATAAGCAAAAGTGTAGTAATATCTCGAGAAAGAGAAGGTTTTTGAATAAGAAGAAGAACAGAAGATTCTTGAAAAAAAAACTATATAGAGAAATTCCACAGGTTTATAATTATACAATAAATAAAATTTTTTTTGAAGATTTACATATATTTTTTTATTTTATTCTATATGAAAGTAAATAAAAATAAATAAACGAGGTATTACTGTAGACAGTCATAGTTAGCATAATATATACTATGAATATACAAACATATATGAATAAATTTATAAAAAATACTTTGACAAATTTAATTTTATTGCTTCTTTTTTTTTTGTTTGCATTTTCTTAAGATCTTGATTTCTGGTATAAAAATCTGTCCATCAGCAAGTGTTTTTTATGTTGTTGCAGCTAATTCCCATAGATCATGATAATGATGATGATGATGACGACGATTTTCAGTCAGTTTTAGGTATAGCCCATGCGTTTGATTGTTTGTTGTAGGCGTCGTCTTCTGCTTATACATATATCGTTCATACGCCCGATTGTCCACTATGAAAATTAATTGACTTGGCATTGAACTTTTTGGCCAGTGTGCCGCTAACTTTGTATATTTATGGCCAAAGGCGATTATTTAAAATAATTCGTTTCGGCTGCAACATGACAAGCGATCAGCATTGCTTTATGAGATCATCGGGCATTCTTACTCAGTAGGAAAAAAAATCACAAAAAGTTAACTTCATGATTCGAAGTAATGGCGCCATTTGTGAATTGGTTCAGTTCCAGTTCGAGTGTTCTAAAGTCCACAAATAAAGTCCCTGGTTCGGCTTATAGTTCACAGTCACTTACCGTTTTGAGCTTCAGTTTGTGAGTTTTGTTTTACCTGATTAAATATATATATTGTTAAATGTAAACATTTATTTTTCTTTCTTGATATAGGAAGTGTAACTATTATTTACTTAGCATTTACAGCATAAATTATGGTCAAACCACAAACCAATGTCTTGCCAATTCCCTTGTGAATAATTTCCAGTTCAAGTTCCAGTAGTGAAGTCAGGGCTGCAAAATCATAAAATATGTTAGTCCGCGCCAACAACCTCTTTCAACTTGTTAATCACGATATCTATAAACCAAATATGTGGAGTCATAGTCATATATCTCATTTGATCTTCCAGATGCCGGCAGCTCTGCGGTGCTGGGCGTGCAGCGTGTGGATCTCTGCCTTGCGGATAACCATGACGAGCACCATACGAGTCACTTCTATGCGGCAGCTGCCAAGGAGGCGCTAATCGTGCGACGAGGCGAACCATTTCGTTTGCGCATCTATTTCAATCGAGATTACAGCCCCAGCAAGGATGCAATTAGCTTCATATTCAGCGTGACGGATGATAGTAAACCGAATCCCGGACATGGTACTCTAACGGCTCTGGTGCCGCACGATGGCATCGACTATCTGGGCGATCCATTGGAATGGGGCGCCGGCATTGAATCCCACGAGGGTCAAATACTAACGGTCCTAGTGAAGCCACCGGCCACTTGTCCCGTGACCGAGTGGCGTTTAGACATTGATACGAAGCTGTTGGGCGATGGTTCGCGCAGCTACCTATTGCCACTGCCCATCTATGTGCTCTTTAATCCCTGGTGTCCGGATGATCAGGTTTACATGGAGGATCGGGAGCAGCGCAAGGAGTATGTGATGCATGATACAACCTTGATTTGGCGTGGCTCCTACAATCGACTGCGTCCCTCGGTCTGGAAGATTGGCCAATTCGAGCGTCATGTGCTCGAGTGCAGTCTGAAAGTCATTGGAACAGTGGGACGCATTCCACCTGCTTATCGAGGTGATCCGGTGCGTGTGGCACGTGCACTGTCCGCTCTGGTTAACTCCGTGGATGATGATGGCGTGTTGTTAGGCAACTGGACCGAGGATTTCTCAGGCGGCACAGCACCCACCAAGTGGACAGGCTCTGTAGAGATCTTACAGCAGTTCTACAAGACACAGAAGTCGGTAAAGTTTGCCCAATGCTGGAATTTCAGCGGTGTCCTAGCCACAATTGCACGAGCTTTGGGCATTCCAGCACGCATCATCACTTGCTACTCTTCTGCCCATGATACGCAAGCGTCGCTGACCGTCGATGTGTTCATCGATGCCAACAACAAGAAACTGGATGCAGAGACAACGGACTCCATATGGAACTATCATGTGTGGAACGAGGTGTGGATGCAACGTCCCGACTTGGGCATTGGACAGTTTGGAGCATACGATGGCTGGCAGGTAGTGGATGCCACGCCACAGGAGGCATCAGATAATATGTATCGAGTGGGTCCCGCCTCTGTGCTGGCTGTGAAGCATGGCGAGATTTTGCGTCCCTTCGATTGCGGCTTTGTCTACTCGGAGGTGAATGCGGATAAGCTTTATTGGCGTTACAATGGACCCGCCCAGCCATTAAAGCTACTGCGCAAGGATACACTCGCCATTGGCCATTTGATCAGCACCAAGGCGGTGCTGAAGTGGGAGCGAGAGGATATCACCGATAGCTACAAATATGCCGAGCGTAGCGATGAGGAGCGCAGCTATATGTTGAAGGCTTTAAAGCAATCTCGTCATGCTTTCAGTCGCTACTATCTGAATGATAACTTCAACGAGGTGGAGTTCAGCATGGAGCTTAAGGATGACATCAAGGTGGGCGAGAACTTCTCGGTGGTGCTCAAGGTGACCAACAAGAGTAATGAACGTATTCATCAAGCCACCGGACAGCTCAATTGTGATGCAGTGCTCTATACGGGCGTTGGAGCACAAGAAGTGAAGATCATGGGCTTCGAACTGGATCTAAAGCCAAATAGCAGTGAATTTGTGCGCATGGAGGTCACATTTTTCGAATACTTTGAGAAGCTGTCGTCACAGGCGGCCTTCCAAATCTCTGCTGCCTGTAGTGTCAAGGATACGGACTATGATTATTATGCCCAGGATGATTTCCGTGTGCGCAAACCGGACATTAAGATACAACTGGGCAACGGTGAGGACGCCAGCATCGTATCACAGCAGGAAATCGATGTAATTTTACGTCTGGTAAATCCTCTACCCATACCGCTGCACAAAGGATTGTTTACAGTGGAAGGACCTGGCATAGAGCAGCCGCTTAAATTTAAGGTGCGTTATCCCAAATTGAAATAGGTTGCTTTACGCATGTGACGTCACAAATTTCAAAGTGCACGGGCTACAAAAAGGTTGCACTCAAACCAAAACTTAAGTCTTCATTTGTGACGCCACGACGTAAAAAGATCTATCGTAGCGTAGATAGTTCGCACAATAGTTTAGTAATGTTTCGATATTTTTTAATTTATTTTCCGTAGATTCCTCAAGTACCAGTGGGTGGCACGGCCGCAGCGACATTTAAATATGTCCCACCATATGCCGGCAGAGGTACAATGATAGCCAAATTCTCTGCCAAGGAACTGGACGACGTGGATGGCTACAAGCACTATGAGATTGAGCCTCGACCCGGTGATGTGCTGCAACCCAATGGCAGTCATCGGAGCAGCAATATCATACGTCGGCGCACGGATGTCATTCCCTGAACCAAATGAACCAGTTCGATACTGCAAGTCGTTCTTTTTTGTATTTGTAGGTTAAGCTTGAATTTAAGTTTAAAAATAATGAAAAATTAAAAAAAATGATAAATTAGTTAGATTCCTCATCATTGTCCTTGGGCAGCAAGTCGTCAATACCAAGTGCGAAAGCGGGCTTTTTGGCCGTTTTAACCAGATAGATGCCACGGGCTTCCCTTGGCACTGGATCGCCCATTAAAATCTTGCTGCCAGTGCAGTTCTTGCCCCTCATCTCATCCAAGCTTCCACAGGGCACACCATAGAAGCCCTTGTCACTATTTATGGACTCCGCAAAGTACTCATAGGAGCGGCCGTGACTACAACCAGCTGTCAGAAAAACTTATTAGTTGGCATTATGACAAACAACTTTAGTCTACTCACTGAAGATCTGCGAGATCTCTGTGCAACCTGGCTGTGGTGGTCCTCCACCATTTGGATAAAAGTCCACCATGCCAATGGGCTTACGAAAGCCCAAATAGCCCGCACAGCTATGGATGACATCCACAAAATTGGCATCAGTATCATCTAAATGATTCTCTGGCCCAATGCAATCCTCAAAGGCCGGACGTGCTGGATCTAGTCCGGTTATACGACTAACACGATATTTTGTATAAGAACCCGCATAACCCATTATATGTGCGCCCAAACTGTGGCCAATTAGATGAATACGCTGTGGATCCGCATTCTTCTCCTCGACCAACAGATCAATCAACTTGGCCACCGCCCGACCCACTTGCACCGTATATCGAGCCGGTGTCAGGTAGTAGATATTATCCGCCTGATCCCTCCAGTTGATGGCAAAGACATTCACCTGCCCACGCTCGATATACGCACCTCGTATGGACTGTATGGAGTTGCTCATGGTGCTCGATTTCCAACCATGCACCAAGATTTTGGTATCCAGCTTTGGATCGAACTTTTCGGCCATTTCCTGCCAGGTGTCGCGCTTACGACGCTCATGCTCAAAATCGTTCTCATCAATCCAGAAATTAGAACTTACCATATCATTGGGAGCGTCGCTAAGTTCGAATGGAGAATGAAGATGAGTCTTTATAGGCTATATTTGCATCCATAATTGTATGAAAATCTATCAGTCTCTTCGAAAATAGTTGAAGGATGCTTAGGCATCCTTAGAGACCAACAAATATAGGATATCTACAAAGCAACAATCTCACCTGCCGTAATATTCAAACTTGATCAATTGGGGCAAACTAATACGATCCTCTGGCGGCGGCTCCACAAGATATGCCACCTCTGGATTGCCATCGCCATTGGGCATATAGATCCAGGTCTTGTTGTAATCCTCCTGATTCAAAATCACCTCGCCGCGTATACCAACTGCAAAGGGAATACAAAATTTGCCCATTAATAAAATTATTATTATACAATTTAGTTTTTAATTTGAAATTACACAGCAGCAGCACGGGTCGCACGACCTGAGCCAGTGCAGCGAATCCTGTTATTAGCCACTGGACAACCACAAAGGTGTTGGACACCTCGTTACGACAGGGATTGATCACATTGCAAATGCAAGCGAGTCCATAACCCGAGCCCATCTTGATTGCTTGTCGGTTGCGTGACAACTAAACGAACATCTTCAAGAAGTTCTTTTAACTCTCGTTTTGTGATCCTTTTCTCCTTTTGGAAAACCAGTTTCTTAGTTTGCTAATTAATTTGCAACGATCGGTGATGCTGAAGCACTTAAATTAATCAGGTCAGTCACTCACTCACTCACCTGGCCAAACGATTGTGACGCAGAGCCAACTCAACGCCAAGTTCAACATCATTTTTCTTACGTTGTTTTGTTTTCCTTTCATTTCTTCGTTACCGTTCAACTAAGGCATTCGTCCGTTACGTTTGTGTATTTTATAGCTGTTGCGCTGGCGGCCTATTTAAAAGTGAGACCAGGGCCAGTTGTCAATCAAGACTGGAGCTGAGCTGTCTGCCAACTATTGTAACCATTGTAGCCAAGTTTGGTAGAAGTTTATCAGGCAACGCCACAGGGGTTAATTGGGTTAGACCCAAATTAATATTCACTGATGCATGCAACGACTGCATTTGAATTTGAAATAAAAAAACTTTACGAAAGAATGATACAGGTCCACCTCAGCTTCGTATCGCTCCGGTTCCACTCTCGCAAAGCAACGGTACACGAGAGCCATAAACTTCATCCCATCGATAAAGATAGGCTTCAGGTTTCTCAAATCTATGTATATATAATGAGTATGAGAAAAAAGACAAATATTTAAATAGAATATAAAGTTTTTAAAAGGGTATCTATGCATTAACTTGCAGGTGTCTCTTCGATGATACCCTTCAAGCTATGCAATTATTTGCTGGCTTTAACAAAAGTATGCTATGTTTTTTTCAGAAGAAATAATAATTATGATTAATTTATACATTCCTAAAATATTCAAATAAAATTATGTCAAAACCTAACAAATGCAATGACTTTAAAAAGTCCACATCATTTATTTTTCATATTCAAATGCTGTTTACAATTCAAACTAAATATTTTGTACATATATATATAACTATTTAATTCAAATTTTTCGCATTCCATAACAAAGAATTCAGTGCTGTATTTCACATTTATCGATATTTGCCATTGCGGTATTTACATGCTTTCTGTATACTGTCGCATTCTTTTAGTGTGTCATTTTTTAGAAACGACGCGAAATCCGCTAAAGTGGCCATTTCGTTTAATTGTTAAAGAATTCACGCGACCAATTAATTTAAAAGAAAAAATTCAACTTTAAAAATGTCGGGCACTTCGCAAAAGTACAGAAATTTTGTTGCTGAGCCAATGGGTGAAAAATCTGTCACAGAATTGGCTGGCATTGGCGAAACGCTTGGCGGACGCCTTACGGAAGCGGGATTTGATAAGGTAAATATAAAATGACGCCATATGTGCGGATGAAGATCGCTCTTACTTAAGTTTTTTTCTTGAAATAACTAATCGGCATTTGGCTTCCGTTTCAAGGCATACACTGTGCTCGGTCAGTATTTGGTGCTGAAAAAAGACCAAGAACTATTCAAGGATTGGATGAAGGACGTTTGTCACGCTAGCTCAAAACAGGCATCCGATTGTTACAATTGCCTCAACGATTGGTGCGAGGAATTCATGTAAACGTTTCAATGTGTTAATTGTGAGAAATCTCTGGACAAGCAATTCACTCGAGTGGGATGAGGACATTTTAAACCATACGATAATGTTCTTTTAACTAAAATACAAATATGTTCTGTCATCAGTAATGTTAAGCTATCATTAAAATGTAAATGTATATTAATAAGAATTTAATTCCCTTGGTCATTTATTAGGTTATATATTATGTGCCAGCTTCCTCTGCTAGAATTTAATTAAAATTTAAATAATTAAAGCGTAATATAAATATATTCGATAACTGATCAGCAGAAAGAAACACCGCAACACAAATCGATAACAACGTAGTTTGTGAATCCGATACGTTTTGGGAGTTGCCGGACTTTAAGAAAAAATAAAGGTGAATGGAATGGAAGCAGCTGCGTGAAAACTTAAACATATTTAAGACTATAGTCAAGCGGTGACAAAACGTGCAAAATAAGCAAAGCGTAATCTATGCTTGCTTTATTCGCAAAAGCGCATAAGACTTCACATTTACATCAAATTAAGCAAAGTGAAAATAGTACGGCTCTGGTGTGCGCTTGTGTTCGTGTGTTTTTCTTTGTATATAGATACGTAAAGCGAGATAGCTACACAATCGCGCTCCATCATACAACGTGTATGAGTGAGCTAAGCATATGCATACAGAGCAGCAGCAACTCTGTTGTTTCAGAGTTCCAGGCCAAACATTCTGTGCGACGAACGGCTGAATCGACTTTTTGTGTGCAATGCACGACGTTTGCATTAATTATATTAGTAACAAATCGTAAATAACGCAATCATAAACAAAAAAACGTATTTATTTGCAGTCTGTGATTCGTACTCGAAACAAAAGCGTCATTTCTCTGCATTTACACTTTAATGCCTGTTCGCGTCGATGAAAAATTGAATGTGTGTGTGTGTTTTTTTTTGCGTAAACGTCTCTAACCAAAATCGTAGTCGACAAAAAAAACGGTAGCAACAACGTTTCCTTGGAAAAATTTGTAAATAGTCAACAAAATTTTATAGTAAATGTGCGTAATAATAATAGATTCAGGGACTTAGACGTATGTGCTGGAAACGTTTCAGTATGTGTGTGTCTAAATAGTAGTAAACGTCGTTGTCGTTGTCATTCAAATCAGTGCGATTGGGTGAGTGCGTGTGGCTGTGTGCTATGCGTGCGTGTATGTGTGTTGTGTGTGTGTGTATTGTGTTGAGTGTGTGTTTGTGACGTTGTTGTATCGTAAAAAAAGAGTGAAAGAGAGAGAGAGAGAGAGAAAGAGAGCGAGAAGAGAGAACGCGCGCGGAGCGGGGGCGTGTAAGGTTCCGGTGAAGTGCGAACAAGCAAAAGAGTGAGAGAGAGAGAAAGGCAGAGCAAGCCGGGCGAGCAGTCACAGTTACTCATTTAAGCCCCGTATCCTTTTGCTGTTGTTTTCTGCTGCTCGTCGGAAAAAATTCAATGACCTCATTTGTCTTACGTCTGGCCATTTCTGTTCTGTCTTTTCCCCCACAAACAGGACCAATAGAAACACTCGAGGGCAAACTTTAAGAACCAGACCAACTAACGTGTCCAGCGCCATCGAGTGAATAAAAAAATTAGGAACAGAAGAAGACATCATATTCAAAAAACAACAAAAATACAACAGAAAAACTACAATAACGGCGAATCGCAGTGACTGTCATAAAGGAGCCAGAGTTCGCGAGCATCTGGCAACGCCAAGAAACACACTGCGTGCAGGAATAGGAGCAGCGGATCCAGCGTCAAGCCACAACAACAGAAACAAAAACAACACCAACAACAAATGGGAACCAATTCAGGAGCCACCGCTGGCATCAATAACAAGCCGGTCGGTGGCGCAGCCGTCCTGGGCGTTGGTGTTGCCAATTCCACCATTGGCGGCGGTGTCCTATCCAACAGTTTAGGCAGCGGTGGAGGCGGCGGCCTCAGTATCAGCGGCTTGACGGGTGGACAGAATGCGAATGTTGGCGGCTTAGTTGGCGGCATGGGCGGCGGTGGTGGTGGTGGCGCCGGCAATAATGGCAGCGATGATAATATGGGCGGTCCCGGCGGCGGTGGACCCAATAATCAGCAGGCAACCACGCCGCAATACACAATTCCGGGCATATTGCATTTCATACAGCATGAATGGTCGCGATTCGAATTGGAGCGCTCACAGTGGGACGTCGACAGGGCCGAACTGCAGGTGAGTTATTGTTGTTGCTTATCCTTAAAGCTCACTTTCCATTTCAATGGGTTTTTCTTTGAATTTGAGTTTACCTGCTAGCTGCTAGCTGCTAGCGCACAGCCCTGTATCTAATTTGTTTTGTAATCAACTTTATGCTCTGGTTGCTACAGCGCTGCAACGGTATTCGCAATATTTATTTAGCTGAGCATAAAAAGTATAATATATTGGGAAAAAATCATATATCCATTAACGGGAAATATTTAGGGAATTTTTATTGCATTACAATTTACTTTATAATATATACCGTATTTTATTGTTTATACTCATTATTCATTTCTATATTTGCATACTGATTGCCTATAGAGATGCATCAGCTGCAATGCCTTCGGCAATTTTAGTTGAGCTAAGCGCATTTAAAGAAGCATTTAGCAAGAGAGAAAAAATATTCAATATTACTCAATTTTATAATTACACATGCTGATCGCTTATCGATGTTCTTGACTCTACCCCCATCATCCTCTCTCGCTTTCACCAGTGCATTAGCATTAGCGCAGCTGTAAACGTGCTATCGTTATCGATACTACGCAGCATCGATGCGCTCAGTGTACATTCCGTTACGCTCTGATAAACAAGTGACATTCAAAACGTCACTGCACTGGAAACAAGTTGGCGACGATGCTGACTCTGCATTTTACCTACACAAACAACACCAAGCCCACCGCACACATTTGTCGCAAATATTTATGTTTATGAACCTGTTCGCCTTGTTTGTGTTTTGCCAAAAACACAAAAAAAAAAAGAAGAAAAAAAATAATAAGAAAATTAAGCAGAGAGTGGGCAGTGACTAGACGACGGCGCCCATATCCAACAGCAGCAGCCACCACATTGGAAGCCATTTTAGCGCGTTTGCATACACACACACAAACACAGACACAGACACACACGTACACTTTCTTATGTATATATATGCATATGTGTGTGTGTCGCTGCGCGTGTCTATTTCTGGCTTGCGGCTGTTTGTGTGTCAGTGTCAGTGCTGCACATGCAACGTCCTTGTGTTTGTGCCGGGCCTGGTTCATTGTACAATCTATAAACTTCCCGCTGCCGCCGGTGTTGCTGTCGCTTCCATTGGAATCGATGGTAAATGCCGTCAGGCCAGCTGTTAATTAGTCTATTTGTTTTGCATATGACGAATAGCCGTTTTGATGAAAGCGATTAGTAGAAAGAAGAAAAAGAAAACGTAATTTCCTATATATATTTTTTACGTTTTATTTTTTGATCTTGGACTCACGCCTAGAGTTGGGCGCGTGTCAATGTTTATTAACAATTATCAATATGGAAATAATGATCGTGACTATGGGCGGCTTTTTTTTTAAAATTTGTTTGCTTAAACATTGAAGAATATCCTTATGCTCCTTTAATTATTCTTTGTGTGAATGCGCACAAAATCCTATTTACGCTCGTGTTACAAAAGCAATCAGAGACACTTCATCCCCCAACTCGCTACAATTTCCGCAAATGCCAAAAAACAAATTCATTATTCAACATTTATTTTGTACCAACAAATGACTGTTGCTCTCCTAGTTGTATATCTATGAAAAGAGCTAGCAAAAATAAATGAATAAATATGCGCCACCTGCCGCCCACATATTCTGCCCTGTCGTCGTCGTCGTCGTCGTCATCATCATCATCATTGCATGTCGTTGGGTAATTTAAAAAGTGCTTGGCATTAACACACACACACACACACACACACATACACAAGCTGATTGGGATGTGGTGTTGTTGCAGTTGGTAGACTATTGTGGCGCTTTTGTCGCTTTTTGCATTGGCCACCTTTTTTTTTGGTTTTCATTCAGCAGCTTTCAACACTGGCACGCGAACAGCATTCTAACATTTTGCTGGTAAATGCGTGCTTTAATTAGCGACCGTGCCAAATGAAATGCCATTGAATGTTAATTCAAATGCAGAACATGTTTCCATTACCAGCAACAACAACAGAAGCAGCAGCAGCAGCAGCAGCAGCCGCCGCAGCCGCAGCAACTAAACAAGAATGAAACAAATTGTGTATAAAATCAAATGGCGGCACAGTTACGTTACGTACTCTCTCACTCTCGCTCGCTCTCTCTCTGACCATTACTTCAAATCGGCTGCTCTCTTTGCTACTCTCATGCGCTGCGGCTGCTTCTGCTATTAGCATGTATAAATTGTTATTGTTGTTGCTGTGTTGTTGGGGCGCACACCCATTGAGAGCTGGCCAATTCTGTGTATGTGTCTGTGTGTGTGTGCGTATGAGTGAGTGTGTGTGCAGCTCCCCTTTTAAGTTGTGAGGTAGACCAATTGAATGAGCGTGCGGAAGAGGAAGTAAGCAAAAGTTTCTGCTTATTATTTTTTTTTTTTTTGCTCTGTATCGTCGTTACGCACCTGTCAGTCCTTTTTCTCGTTATTCTCCTGTTCGTGTTACACACTAAGTGCGTGGGCGTTTTTTTTTTTTTTTTTTTAATATTTCACTTTATCTCCCTTACCCTATTGCGATATTGCGTACTTATATATTCTACATAACCTAACATGGTTGTTTCGGCTAAGGATTAGGAAGTGGATGGGGGGGGGGGGGGGCGGTATAGTAGTGCTTTCACAATTCAGCGTAGCATATTTGACGCAGTAACGGTAAACGTTGCGGATTTCACTCTAGCTCGCATTCCCTATCCTTTTCACTCTTGGGCAACAACAACAATTAGTGCAGCAAGTCTGTAATGTTATATTACAATTAATTGAATTTAATTGTTTTTTCGTTCGTTTTGCTGTGGTGCAGCCGAGCGTCAATTATATGACCGATCCAGCGTCGCGCCAAACGCAGCAATTGAAATGCAACGAGACGCATGCATTCATCATTCACACACACACACACATGCACACACACACACACTGATACACATATATATATATATGCGTGCATACGCAGCACACACACATATGTACATGCATATATATATATACAGATATATCTAATGGGGAGCATATGAAAGCTTTCAAGTTTTAAATTAATGAAAATTGATTATACCCTATTGTGTCATATGGGGTATACATATTCATGTACATATATATGAATGATATATGTATATACATATATATATGTTAATATGGCCTGTTCTGAGAACAAGCTCATTATTCATATGTTAACGGTAGTCTCTTCTCAAATTTAATGAGATAGTCGATTATATGATAATACCTTTATTATTGCAGCATAAAGCGCCTAAATTTTATCGATAATCTTAGAGTATCTTCTTAAACTTAATGTGAAAACCGATTTTATAATAACGTTAAATAAATCGCTTATCTTTAATATTGCTCTGCATCTCTTGATATCGTTATTTCATTTTTATCCATTTTTTTATAGGCGCGCATCGCGATGTTGCTGGGCGAACGTAAATGCTTAGAGAGCCTCAAATCTGATCTGACGCGACGCATCAAGATGCTGGAATATGCGCTGCGTCAGGAGCGAGCGAAATTCTATCGATTAAAATACGGTACTGATCCGCCGCAATTGAACGAGTTCAAACCGTCATCGAATGATGATGGTGGTATCGGTACCGATGTGGCCACCGATTCGGAAGTGCCCTACAGCTCTGTGTCGAACACCACGTGGCGACAAGGCCGACAAATGTTGCGCCAATATCTGGCAGAAATCGGTTACACAGACAACATAATCGATGTGCGTTCAAATCGTGTACGCTCCATACTTGGACTCAACAATAATGCAGATCATGATGGTGTCGGTGGCGGCGGCGGTGGCGTTGGTAATGTTGGCGGTGGCATTGGCAGCGGTGGCGAGAATCTCAGTCCCAATATCAATGGTAATGAGAGCAATAAACGTGCCTCAGAATCGGAAGGTAGGTCATTGTACACCCTCGTCCCCCCTGTTGAAGATTTGAATAATTTGCTCACATTAGGCCGTCATACTCCCGCTAAAAAAGTGCAACAATCGAATGATGCCATCATACTGGACACCGAGGCGGCGGTCATGGCCAATTTTGAGTTCCTTGGACCGACAGAGATGTCCGACGATGATGAAATTTCCGATGATCTGGAAATGGTGGCGACCGACAATGAGGATACCGATGTTAAAATGGCCAAACGGCCCAAATCTGGAAAGGATATGCTGACCGAAGGTATGACAAACAAAATCGAGCATTACAATCTTGTAGCTCATCCGCTCCCTCCGTATACCGTCAACGTATAATTTTAAAAGCCCTCCCACTCGTCGCATACTCTGTAGTATTTCAATTTTAATTTTGCAAAGTCCCAATTTCGGAAAGAAAAAATCCCCAAAAATAATACGATCCCCAACAACTACCACCCAAAATCCAAGAACAAACGCTGCATTTGTTATATGCTTTTCGCTTTCTGTTTCTTTCGCTTCTCTCTTTTTCGTCTTCTTCGTCGTCTTGTTGATGCGCTCATCTTTTGCATAGATCTTGAGGCGGAGGTGGGAGAGCAGCTCTTAAACGATATGAGTCTAATGACCGAAGGTGCTTTTTACTAATCACTTTAATTGAAACACATCATACCGAATTCGAAAACTGCAAAACTATCTTTGGAATTCGTGATCGCGATAAGAATCGAAATAAAATATATCGATATTTTATTAATCTTAGCTTTTTAAACTGACGATTTTTGTCAATCGATATTTTCGCTGTTTCCATTGATCAGTTTGTATCAGTTTTAATCATAATTTTGTTTTCTCTTATATATGGTAAAAATAAATTTCTCATTTGCATCTCTTCGCAGAGGTGGACGGTTCATTGGGACTGGGTGAGCTAGCGCAGCTGACAGTGAACAATGAGTCGGACGGTGCGTACGATGCGAATGCCAAGGATGGCACTGGCGGCAGTGCCGGTGGCGCTGGCTATCGCAAAACCTGGAATGCCAAGTATACGCTGCGCTCGCATTTTGACGGAGTGCGCTCACTGATTTTCCATCCGGAGGAGCCCGTTCTCATCACTGCCTCCGAAGATAATACGCTCAAGCTGTGGAATCTACAGAAGACGGTGCAAGCCAAAAAATCCGCTAGTCTTGATGTTGAGCCGCTCTACACGTTCCGTGCCCACACCGGACCCGTCCTCTGCCTGGGCATGTCATCTAGCGGCGAGACATGCTATTCGGGCGGCCTCGATGGCAACATCGAGTGCTGGCAACTGCCATCGCCCAATATTGATCCATATGATTGCTACGATCCGAACGTGCATTCCGGCACATTGGAGGGTCATACGGACGCCGTTTGGGGTCTGACCACCATGCAGAATAACATTGTGTCATGTTCGGCAGATGGCACCGTGAAGTTGTGGTCACCATATACCAAGGAGCCGCTGCTGCGCACCTATACGGCCGCGGAGGCCGAGGGCGGGCCCTCATCCGTGGACTTTGTGCGCAACGAAGTGGATCATATTGTAGTAGCCTACAACAGTGCACACTGCATCATCTATGACACAGAAACGGGCAAACAGGTGATCAAACTGGAGGCCTCACAAGAGATGTCCGGTAATACGGGGAAGTTCATTAATAAGGTCGTCTCACATCCGACACTGCCCATCACAATAACCGCACACGAGGATCGCCATATACGCTTCTGGGATAATACATCGGGAACATTGGTGCATTCGATGGTGGCGCATTTGGAGCCAGTTACATCGTTAGCCGTTGATGCCCATGGACTGTATTTGCTGTCCGGTTCACATGACTGCTCCATACGCCTCTGGAATCTGGACAATAAGACGTGCGTGCAGGAGATAACCGCACATCGTAAAAAGTTCGATGAGAGCATATTTGACGTGGCGTTCCATGCAACCAAGCCCTATATAGCTAGTGCCGGCGCCGATGGACTGGCCAAGGTCTTTGTTTAACTTTCGTCGGACTAACCCCAGTCCCCCCAATTCCCAAATATCCAATCCCAATCCTCAATCTCCTTTTTCATACACACACACAGCCAATGCTGCAGCAGCTCTCAGCTAAGCGATTACGAGTTCGAGTTAAATAATTATACATATAAAAAATACACTTATATATATACATTATACTACTATACATTTAAATCTAATTATACAATTATATACAAGAGATGAACAACAACAAACACACATTGGTATATATATATATATATATATATATATATATATATATATATATATATATATATATATATATATATATATATATATATATATATATATATATATATATATATATATATATATATATATATATATAAATAAAAAAAGAAAGGGCATAAATCAACCTAAAGAATAATAATAATATATATATATATAATAAAATCTATATTATTATGGCATTTCCGAGCGTACGAGCGAGCACCATTTGTAATCTAAAAGATCATACGAATACGAATACAAAGTCCATGCCGCATATTGAATATACATACACACACAGCCACACACAAACTATTTGTTAACAACAAATGTAAAGTTCTTGATTTTATGGCAGTTAAGTTTTTATTTTCTCTAGCCACAATTTCAACAACTTTATGTTTTTCTTTAATTTTTTTTCAAATGTAGACAATTGCCAATCGATGACAATTTAGTTTTTAATTATATTTTATACTGCTCTTAACTGCTCAGCGATTGTGTCAATAGTTGCTCCAGTGGGAAGCTTTACTGTACATTTTATAAGAGAGAAAGGAAAACGCCCTTAAATGATATAATCGATTATGTATGATGTATGAAATGGATGTACGTACCTTTTGCTGTATTGGCCACTCGCTGTGCTAGTTTTATTTTTGCAATCAAATGTACTCAGCTAACAAAAAAAATAAAAAGAAGAAAAGAAACGTTTACGTAATGATATATAGACGATCAAATTTGTAGAACATAAGTGGCATATATATATAACGGTTTATATTTATATATATATAACCCTTAGCTCTCCCTCTTAATCATACAAAAGAATGAGAAAAAAAAAATACAAAGAGCGTGCAAGTTGTAAATTAAGTTTAGTAAACGACGACGACGATAAAGATGTTTATTTATTAAAAAAATATGAAAAGTAAACGAAACATAAAAGAAGTAAACAATCGCCAGAAAACTTTATTAAACACTAAGTGAAAAGTAAAATGCTTCGATTTCTATAATTTTTCATATAAAAAGAAACAAATAAAGAGTATGCAATGCTTGGGTTAGAGATCCATACACATATATACAGATCCAGATGATATATAAAAAATAATAAATAAATGCCGTTGAGCTATAACTGTATGCTAAGCTATTTATTTAATTTATGCCTAGTATTAAACAAAACAAAAAATGAAAAGGATTTCGTACACTTGTAGTTGAACATATATATACTCATAAATATATATATGATTTGGATCGCTTAACGATTCATTAATTGTAATCAAATAAACGTTAAAAAATGTGGACGTGAATGCCGAGCAACTCAATATTAGTAATAGTATTAACAATTATTAATAATAAAAAAAAGGTAACAAAACGCAGCTAAAGAAAAAATATAAAAAAAATGAACCCAAGTTGATATTCGATAAAAAAAAATAAATATATATATATAAAAATCAAGCGATGATTCATATATATATTTATATATATACATAAAAGAAAAAATCCTTTACTATCGATAAATTATGTGTGTTTTAATTTGTACTTTTAGTTGTTACAAATTGAAAATGCGATATCATATATAAATATATACACCCACACACATTGTAGATCTTTATGATATACTACTAAAAAAAAAGAAACAAAAACAAAATATAATGGTAGTTATATAAACAAACAAACACACATACAAAAACATTAATACATTAAATCTATTGATTTTTAATTTTAACTGTACATTTTTGATTTTTTTATTACCATGTATTTTTTATTTTTATTTTAAATAAAGTTTTACAAAATGAATTTGGCCTTGAGATATTTTTACAACACCAACGCATTTGTCAACAATAAAAAAATAAAAATTAAAAACAAAAATATAAATATAAATAAATAAGCATAAAACACAAAAGCAATTTTCTAAAACGTTGTGGACCAGCGGGTTCTCGTTTGCAACGATGCAGTTCATCCGAACAGAATCAGTAACAAAACAAATCCAAACCTTTGTTGCCTTTTCATTTTAAAGAAAGAAAGAAAGATAAAAGACAAAAAAAAATAAATTTCCGCTGCTGGCAGCAATTTTAATTTATTAATTGATGAAAGGTCAAACATAAAACGAAAGAAAAAAAACTCGCACAAAATGGTTTTTATTTTTGTACCGTTATACAAATCCACTGCCATATTTTCACCAAAACGCAAAACATATTACGAAATGAAAGTAGAAAAACATTCTAAGCAGATTGTAAACATTTTTTATTTATTATTTTTACGCAATGGGGTGCCACAATATATAATATATAAAATATATATATAGAGCGCTAAACATTCGATAGTGTTATTCGATAAATAACAAAAGCTGAATGCGCATGGTATAATTAAAAAATTAAAAAAAAATTAAAATAAATTTAATATTAAGTCGTACAACGTTCATTGTAGATTTGAGCATATAGCGGAATAAACCCAATTCCCAGCACATAAGTTTATACATATAGAAAAAAAAAACAATTTAAAAGAAAACTCATGCATATTAACGAAAAAAAAAATTAAAAAAAAAACCAAAATATATATAAATACTTTTATAATAAATCGAAAAGAAACACCATACATGATACTTAAAGAACAAGAACAAGAACAAAACATAAAGCAAAACTCCACACACTTCATGTTAAGATATAATAAAAACGAATAAATAAAATATTTAAAAGCAATCAAAAAATACGTTACACTAAGGGCTTGTTTAAGCTAACTATTTGTGCGCTTAGAGCACTGCACACGATGTGGTGGCTGTTCGATAACTTTATGCAGCGTCATCGAAAGCTTCACATATTAATAAGTTAGTTATCGACATAAATACAATTAATAATAATAATGGAAGCAGGCGCAAAATTTACCGGTGATGTAGATAAAACTCAGATCCCACCATTAAATCAAAAGCGTATACTCGCCTTTGTTAATCATTTCCTAATAAGTACCTGCACTTTTCTCAATGAATTTGCCCTCAATTGCGAGACCAAATTTGTGCGAATGGAGCGACAACTACAAAGAACGGAAGCCGCTTTAATAATTCTAGAAACAAAACTCGCATCCATACCAGTAGATCCTGATGTACCAACAACTGAAGTTAAAACAGAGCCAACAAGTTGTGACGAAACTGATAAGCCAGAGGAGGTAGCAGCACCCACGGAAGAGGTAAAAGGCGTGCGGGCATGTGAAGATATTCGATACAAGAAATTCTTCAAAATGCTGCAAGTAGGCGTTCCAGCACCTGCTGTTAAAATAAAAATGCGAACCGAAGGTTTGGATGCTGAAATCCTGGAGTAAGTTGCTTAATATATATGCAATTATATCTCTGCTTAGCTGAAACTATATTCATTTGCAGTAAACCTGAATTAGTACTAGAAGACGGAATTCTGGAGTAAATTTTGTGGAATATTGAATAATGTCCTGAGCCGTTGTTGTTCAGTATTGATTGTGATATAGCATATGCATTAAATGCTACATTTTAAAATGAAAAAACATTTTATAAAAATATTTACGTCTACAATTTGTTTTATTTTCTCACTTGTTGCCGGACAAGGCAAAAGTAATCGATGAAAACAACTTAAAAACACTTCATCATTATCAAAAGGTAGCTGGCGATTACAAATCCTGAGAAGCTTAGAACTGAATCATCTGTCCCTTGCGCTTCTTGTCACCGCCCAGCTCGAAGTGCTTGCAACGCTTTAGAGGTGTCTGCTTGCGATATTTGCAGTCAGTGCACTCCATACGCAGCACAATTTTCTTGGTGGTCTTAGCCTGTGCAGGAATAAAAAAGGAAATGCTTTAACATCAGATAAATAAGTGTTCCATCAATTTGTTTGTTCTTCCGGTGGGGCGCCTATTTCGACTGAAAATAATCGAGCACGCTGCCATTAAGGCCGCACCAATGCAAGAACAAATTTAATTTTGCACTTTTTCCCAAGGAATCGCGTAGTGCTTCAACGGAAGCGAAGCGTATCCATTTCTACTTAAGTGCCCATATTGAAAGTGTATCATCACACAATAAACCCACTCACCTTCTTCCTGAAGATAGGCTTGGTCTGACCACCGAAACCTTGCTGTTTTCTGTCGTAACGTCTTCTGCCCTGAGCACCTTTACGCTCCTTGGACTTCTTGTACTGCGTTACCTTGTGCAGCTTGTGGACCTTGCACTTTTTGCAGAAGGTGCGACGTTGCTTAGGTACATTCACCTATAAGAATCACAAACAACACATCAATTTCAGCTTTCTTCTCTGTTCTCTGTTGCCGCCATCACAAATGTTAAACGGTAACACAAAAGCTTGCGTATCAAATAGAATGCATTGAAAGTACGCACATTCGTTTAATATTGTCACAAAATCACAGACAAGATTGTGTTGTGCAAAATTTAATAATTTGTTTAACATTTTGAATGTTATTAACACGGATGTTTGCTGATTTTCGTCAAAGCCGATCAGAACACCTACCATCTTGAATAGGAAAGAAAACCCAAAAAGACGGAATTAGAGATGTGCAATAGTTATGTATCGCTGTGAATGGCAACAATCAGTATTGTCATGATTTCGGACTCGCAACGATATTTGCCATTCACACGGGTATTTCATTGCGAGAAATGTTGCCCACCACTAATTAGTAAAATTAAACAAAAAAAAAGAAGCAACTTTGCAACTGAAGCAACTGAGAGAAAATATCTTTTTCAGCGGCCGACGAGATTTCTGGTGGATACACGGCCATAGTGCCACAATTGTGTGCAATGTAAGAAGCGTGGAAAACATGCATCAACACAATTGCAACCGGATAAACACAATACAAACGGATGTGCCCGTCATTGTGCTAACGCAATTAGCATAAAAATGAGATTGGGCTGCGAATGCGAGAGTGTAATTAAAATGCAAAGAATGTACGCGCTGCTGGCAACCTTGACATTTTGGTTAATCAGCTTTCAATTGCCATCACAATCGGATCAGCTACATATAACAGCGCCCTGCGATCGCAGTCGCAAGGTATTCACGGAGCCTTACGGTGAAATTAGCGATGGCCCCTCCGGCTACAATTATACGCAGGATTCGCACTGTGAATGGCTGATAAAAGCGAAAAATGACAGTCAATTTATAACATTAACATTCCATAGCATGGGCACCGAGTGCTCCTATGATTATATCTATGTATACGACGGTGATTCCTTCAACTCAACTCTGTTGGGCAGCTTCAGCGGACGCACACAGCCGCAAAAACTGGTTGCACGGAGCGGTAGTGTAAGTGACAAGAAGTTAATTATAGTCTAAACCTTTATTTATCGCAACTTTTGTTTTTACAGATGCTCATTCTAATGTACAGTGATACGAACTATGTGCTGGATGGTTTTCGTGCTTCATATTACATATCAAATTGCCTGAACAACTGCCACAACCATGGCAAGTGCGTGGGCCACCAATGCGTCTGCCATGGCGAATGGGTGGGGCCTGACTGTGAGGATGAGGCGTGTCCGCAGAAATGCGGTGAACATCAAGGTCGCGGCAAGTGCCAGAAGAGCATTTGTCATTGCTCCACAGGATATAGTGGGCGCTTGTGCGATCTGAGTGATAATCCACCGGGCAGTAGCTGGCGTTGGCTGGCCACCGATGCGGAGGGCATGACACCACGTGCTGCACACTCAGCCGTTTATATGGAAGACGAGGATGCACTATATGTATTTGGTGGTTACGATCTAAACAATGTCATCAGCACTTTACAGGTTCGTTAGTTATGGAATTAGTGTGTAAAAGTACTTATTGAAGTATATTTTCCTTAAAGATATATCGCTTTAGCACCAGCCAATGGGAGGATGAATGGGGTATACCGCTACAGAGTCGCCGTCACTTTTATCATCCACAAAAAATTGATCATACATTGCTGAAAGCTGTGCTGCAGCACAAGAATGAAGACGAAGCCAAACTGTGGGGCCTGACCAGCGATGTTAGCTTCTTTCGTAATATACTCTACACGCTCGCCGAATCAAATTTACATCAAAGACGCACACGTTCCTCGCTGCCATTGACTACTGTAAACGCGAACTCAACGGATGAGGAGCTCACTGAATATTTGGAGGATATACTGGAAGAGGTGACCGATCATAAACCACATGGTCGTTATGGACATGCAGCAGATCGTGTTCCAGGCGGCTTTGTCATCTATGGCGGAAAACATGCTAATGGCAGCTTCTACAATGATCTCTGGCAATATAATAATACGGAAAGTGGTGGCAAATGGAAACAAATGGCTGTCAAATCGCAGCTACAGCCTCCAGCGCTTGCAAGGCATACTCTAACCACTGCCTTGGATTATTTGTATTTGTTTGGTGGCAGTGTAGAATCGGGCGAATTCTCCTCTAGCATTTATCGAATACGTTTGCCACTCAGCGAAGATTCGCAATGGCAGCTCGTTAAGCCGCGAGGTGGAAAAACCTTGGATGTACGTCTGGCTGCCCATTCTACGGTTTACTATGGAGCAACCAATTCGCTGATTATATTTGGTGGCATTATGACGAGTTTGGCACGCTTCTCGAAACTATCGGATCGCATATTTGCTTTTCAACTGGATCAGCTGCACTGGACAGAGATCCTATATCCGCGCACAGCATTAAGGGATACGAACATACCAAGGGAGCGAGCATTTCATACGGCCACCATATCGGGCAATTATATGATTGTATTTGGAGGCTATACGCATCGACATAACAAGGATGAGATATGCTATGATAATCAAATGTATTGGTATCATTTAAGCTGTCACATTTGGATCAATCAGGTGGTCTCAGCCGATGATAGTTTGTACCCGAAGCATCAGGGCGTTTTTGCCCATGCCGCTGCACTGCGTCGCAATCACACGTTGCTCATTGTGGGCGGCTATCATGGCAATGTAAATGCTGATCTTTTTGCCTATGAGCTGCCGCAAGTGCTACGTGTGGAGAATGCCCTGTACAATCACAATCCGGAGATGTCCTGTCGCTTGCACGCCTCACACACTGCATGTCTATCAAATCCCGAATGTGGATGGTGCTCGGCGGATAGCAGCTGCTATGGACGCACAATTGGTGCCAATTGCACCACTAATTTGCAGACGACACGCTGCCCAGGAATTTGCCCCTCTTTGGGCGATTGTCATTCGTGCTTGGTGCATGGCACCCTGTGGGGTGGTGGCAATGCCGCCGCTTTCTCCGTAGCCAGCAAACTGGGCCTCAACGAGTGCACCTGGTGTGTACAGAATGCCCGTTGTCACTATCGTGCTGATAACTATGGCATGTGCGGAGACAGCACCGGCTGGTGGGGCGAACAAGGCACCGAAATACGTGAACCTGATATGTGCACCCGCAATGATCGGCGTCCTGGCTTGACTTACATCAAATATAACTATCCAGTTAACTTTACCATGCCCGACTATGTGGGCATTGTGAATGCTACCATGGTAGACTTTGCCTCGCCGCCGCCCACAGCTTACTTTGAACAGCGGCAGGAAGGTGAAATGCTGGCTCGCCTCTTGGGCTTTGTGCGTCCGCAGCAGCAGTGGAACAACAACAACAATTCAGCCATACAGGTGTGCAGCAGCTACTCGTCAGCTGTGTTGCGCGTCGGTCTGGGCATGAATCTCGATATGCTGGATAATGTGACCACACAAAACTCAAATCAATCATACTGCAGCAACGTCCAACTACCCAGCACCGAGCAGCCATTCCTTATAGATTTTCAGGTGAATATTGAGAGAGTTTTTCATATAAATTATATATTAATCGATTGCTCATTGCAGGCACGCCGTCGTATTGGCCAGAACAACATCTACAACACCTATCAGAAGACGAAAATGGAGCTGCAGCATTTACACAACGGGCAGCTAAATGCATTTACTTTCGAGTATTTGGAGCCGTATTATTCCGGCGATTGCACTCAATATAACAATTGTCTGCACTGCCTTACTGATGGTTCCTGTTCGTGGTGTCCACTGACCAGCAAATGTCATCTAAAGTCTGTCAATGAAAGCGCCGTTTGTGTGGCCAATGATACAGATCAGGGCACCCACTGGGCGTATCTGATCAGTCAGCCCAGTCAGTGCGCCAATTGCTCCAATTATGTGACCTGTCGTGCTTGCGTCTCCACGCCTGGTAATGGGGAGTGCGAATGGTGGCTAGATGATGCACGATGTGGACGGATTGGCAAATCGAACAGCAGCGTGCGAGCCATAGCGCAGTGTCCGCGACCATGTCGCGAGCGTCGTGGCTGCGATCAGTGCCTGGGCGAACGTGGACGTTGCGTCTGGTGTGAGGCGAGTGCCCAGTGCTTTAGCTTTGCCGTCTACACTAGTGAATATCAATTTGGCATGTGCCGCGAATGGATCGACAAGGTGGGCACGCCGCCTATGTCACCTGCAGCTGGGCCGATTGCCTCTGCAGCTTCCGCAACGCCCACAACCACATTAACCATGCATCCTGCACCGCCGCGTTCGCTGCAACAGTGCAAGTCCTGTGAGCGTCATCGCAATTGCACCTCTTGCCTGCGCACCTTAAGCTGCGGCTGGTGCTTCGATCGAGATAATCCCATTGAAGGCATCTGTATGCAGGGTGACTTTAGCTACAGTGCAGGAAATTGCTCCTTGGCTCTAAATAGCAGCTCACAGCACGATGCTGAATGGGCCTATGCTCAGTGTCCGGATGTGGATGAGTGTGGACTGGGCTTACACGACTGCCACAAGGAGGCCAAATGTACCAATACGCAGGGCAGCTACAATTGTCATTGTCGTCGCGGCTATGTTGGCGATGGACGTTTCAGCTGCGTTCGCACCTGCTACGAGTTCTGTCAGCACGGCTATTGCTCTGGTCCGCCGGACTATAGCTGCAAGTGTGATCTAGGCTGGACGGGCAGCGATTGTGGCATTAGCTGCGGCTGCAACAACCATTCCACTTGCCTGGAGCGCGTGGGAAAGTGCGATCAGTGCCAGGCGTGGACCGAGGGCGAGCGCTGCGAACGTTGTCGTCAGGGCAGCTACGGCAATGCGACTGCAAATATGGGCTGTCATCCCTGCGAGTGCAATGGACATGGCAATCAGGATTTGGTAAGCAATCACAATCACGATCTGCAGCTGCCATTTACTATAGTTGATTTTCTTTATAGGGCATTTGTAACGTGAGCCATGGCGAATGCTTCTGCAAGGACAACACACAAGGACTTAAGTGTGATGTCTGTGCACCCGGCTACTACGGCGATCCACGTGATGGTGGACAGTGTTATTATCAGTGCGAATCTCGTGGCATATTGACCAGCATAGGACGCAGCGCCATTGGCTCTTATCAATCGTATCGTTCGCCTTGGGGTGCTAGCCTTGAGGTGCGTGAATGCCTTTGGATATTGCAGCCAAAGACTTTGCATGCGGATAAATCGCTGCTGCAGCTGGAATTCCAGTGGAACAGCCTGGCCATGAGCTGTGACGAGAATGCCGTGTACATCTATGACAGCCTGCCAGATCTGACAGGCGCCGCACAGCAGAATCAACTGCTGGCCGTTGTCTGTGAGCCGTATAGTGCGTCACGCATTATCGAAGCACGCTCCAGTCATGTCACCGTCTACTATAAACAGGGCAGCGAGCGTCGAAACTTTGGCTTCAATGCATTGTATTCGGTAAAGAATTGCGTGGCGGGCAGCTGCATGCATCCGCATATATGTGATGCACTGCAGCGCTGCGTCTGCCCCGCTGGCTATGTGGGCCCACGCTGTGAGATTGAGATCTGTCCAAGCAATTGCCATGCGAAGCGGCTCCAAGGCTATTGCGATACCGAATATGGACGTTGTATATGCAACAACAATAACTATGCTGGCGCCGATTGTGGCACATTAGTGCAGCGTAATCATTTGGTTATGACGGAGCTGTTCAACACGCAGCTGCTGAGCGAAGCGCTGGAGCATCTAAGAAAGACCATACCACGTTTTGGGCACTCGGTGAATGCGGATCGTCGTGGCTCGTTATGGATGTTTGGTGGCTATTCGCCCAGTCATGGCCCGCTCAATGATTTCCGTCAATTCGATACGAAGAACGCCACCTGGTTGCAGGTGACAGTTGAGTCATCCACGCCGGAGGATCGTATGCCCCTTGGACGTTACTTCCATGCTGCCGAGATTTATGTGAAGAAGCAGAACATTTATATCTATGGCGGCATAGGCGCCAATTCACGTTTGCTTTCGGACTTTTGGCAGTTCTCCATACAGAATCAACGCTGGCATCAAATCGAGGTAGATCCCGCGCAAGCCGAGTCGCCCACAGCGCTGGCCGGGCACACCTTAACCCATACGCGCTATCAGGAACACGAATCGCTGCTGCTAGTTGGCGGCCTGAGCTTGAATAAGTCTCGCCCATTAGAGCTCTGGGAATTCAATCTGGATACTGGACGTTGGCTGCAACTGGCGGCAATGGGCGCACGTCTGCCTGTGCTATACGGGCACAGTGCTGTCTATCACCAGGAGACGCACAGCCTTTATATCTTTGGCGGCTATGCGGGCGAGGCACAGAGCAAGCTTTACGCACTCGATTTAAACAAGCTTAGCTGGACGGAATTGCCCACGTTTAAGGAATTGAATTCGCCAGTTTCGCAACTGCCGCGTGCACGATATTTCCACTCAGCCGTCAGCACAGAGCACTATATGGTTGTGTATGGCGGCAGGACGAGTCCGTATAATGCCACAGATCTGCTTATTGCTTACGTATATGCTTGCAACCAGTGGGTAAGGCTTACAGATGATGTGGAGATAATTGGACGTTTGCCAGTGGCTAGCTATGCCGAGGACATGACCATCGATCCGGATAGCGGTGCGATCTATGTAATCGGTGGCTGGGATGGCAGCGCCACCCAAAGCCATGTGACACGCATCAACATACCCGAAGACATTTGCCAGCTGTGGAGCGGCGGCAAATCGATGTGCCGCCATTATATGGGCTGCAGCTATTGCACGATCCAGAATACGTATAGCAACAGTTCGCATTGCTTTACCCAAGGCCGGGCGCCATGTGCCAACTATAATGGAACGTTGGTCATCAACAATGGACCGGCGTGCAATGATGTCTGGCTAGCGAGTAGGAATTGCTCGAGCTTTGGCAGCTGCAGTGCCTGCTTGGCCGCCTGGCCCATTCATCAGGAGCTGAGTCCCGTTTGCCAGTGGTGTGATGAGTGTGGCATACGTGGACGTTGTGTGCCCGCCGGCGTCGATTGCGCCCGCAACAGCGCCTGGTGTGAGAAGGAACTGAGTGTGGGTGTGCTCGGTCTCTGCCCGTTGCCGCAGTGTCATCAGCTGGGCTGCGAGACGTGTATGCTGCACAGCGAACAATGCCATTGGGCACGCAACGAACTGGGTCATGTGGAGTGTATTGCCCGGGAGCTGGTAGAGAAGAATTCATATCGCTTAGTGGATCAATGTCCACCGCCATGTCATACGCACAACAATTGCAGCAGCTGCTTGCAATCGGCGCCGGATGCTGTGGCCACCGATTGCAAATGGTCGACCATGTTGAATGCCTGTCTGTCGCCCAGTGCACAGCCTTTGCTGTGTGCCGGCGGCGTTTGTGGTCTGGTTTTGGAGTCCACCGAATTGGAGCGTTGCCCCGAGCCATGTCATGTGTATACCCAGTGCTCCAGCTGTCTGGAACATGCCCATTGCGGCTGGTGTGCACGCGAGGGCTTCAATGGCGATGGCATCTGTACAGAGGGTGCACTCGAGCATCGCCAGGAACATCCGTCGGGCTCCACTTGTGATCTAATCTACAGCAGCTGGCGCAATGATTCACAGCTCACACATGCGGATGTCGTTAGCTGGCATTATGTGCAGTGTCCGGCGGAGAATGAGTGCGAGAATGGACATCATAATTGTGATGCTGTGTCCGAGCAGTGCATCGATTTGGATACACCAACCCTTGGCTACAAGTGCGTCTGTGCCGCCGGCTATCGTGAGGAACAGAACAGTTGCCTGCCCGTCTGCAGTCAAGGCTGTGTGCGAGGCAATTGCATTCGCCCCAATGAATGCAAATGTGATTTCGGCTATGTGGGCGAGAACTGTAGCATTCAATGTCTGTGCAATGGACACTCCAATTGCGAATCGAGCAGCAGGCTGGATATATGTTTGGAGTGCCATAACAATACGATGGGCGAGCAGTGTGAGAAGTGCCAGCCCCTGTTTGTGGGCAATCCGCGTGAGGGACACGCTTGTCAGCCATGCTTGGAGTACTGTCATGGCCATTCGGATGTCTGTGTGGCCTACGATGCGGATCCAGCTGTCTTCAATATGACACGCTCGGAGCTGGAGCGCATTCTGCCCGAAGGACCGGCCCACAATGCCACCTGCTTGAGATGTAGCAATCACACCGCTGGCGATCGCTGCGACAGCTGCCTGCTGGGCTATTTCCGTGGCAGCGAGGATCTGCACAAGCAGTGTCGTCCCTGCCAGTGTCATGGTCACGGCAATGTCTGCGATGCGGTGACCGGCGAGAAATGCAACTGTGCCAACAACACGGAAAGCGATGCCACCTGCATTGCCGGTGGTGGCAAGAATTCGGCGCAGCTCTGCTGGAGCGTACAATGCTCCAAGTGTCGCGACTCCTATGCTGGCAATCCCACCGACGGACATCAGTGCTACAAGCAAATTACGGTCGAGTCGCGCATGTGCTTCGATGCGAAGCCCATAGGTGAGCTATGATTGAGATTGGCCGAAATTTCTATGTTCTACTCTACAGAAAGGTCGGATCTGTAAAAATATTTGCTTGATGAGAACGTCGACCTAACCAAAGCCATCTTATTGTCGGACTTCTGTTTGTCTGATGGGACGATTGTCCAGCCTACCGAACTATCCATTCGTTTCTACATCTATATGTCTGTCTGTCTGTACAACTATCTGCTTTTCCATCCGATTGAATGTCTAAGAATAAGAACAAATTACGAGCAAATGCCTAAAACTGCAGTTACTGGCAGGATTCAGGCTGTCTCCAAGTCGGATACTTCCAAATAGAGCAGTCCTAATTGATTTTCATTTTATCATCCACAGAGGAATGCAAATCAAAACCAGCTGCTCTCAAGCCCGGTCAGACGGTATTCTTTGTTATACAGCCACGATTCATGAATGTGGACATACGCATCATAATCGATGTGACTCAAGGCGAATTGGATGTCTTTATGTCGCCGCAGGACGATTCGTTTATAGTGGAAACAAATCAAACGACGGGCTACCATGAAATCTTTCTGGACAATCGCTATAATTGGGGACCCAAGACGAAGCGGCAGCATCCACTTAACATTGCCATGCCGCGTCATGACAACGTTACGCTGCAAAAACTGTTTACGCCGGAGCGACGTACTGGCACGAGCGGTCCAACTATGGGAGCCAGCAGCAGCAGTAACTTTTATATACCGCAGCTACACGACTGTCGCAGCCATGGTGGACACAGTTTTGTGGTCCAGGATCAGTTTGCGAAGGATTTGAGTACGCACGTGACACTGAATCAATGCAATACGCTGCTGCGGCTGTTCGGACTGAAGAATCGTTTGGTGCTAACTCTGCCGCAACATGCGCACAATTTGAGTGCCACACGATTCTTTATTGCATTGCGCGCCAGCTCCGGGCCGGAGCCGAGCTATGGATCGGTGGTGTTTCGTCAGGATCAACTGCACATCGATCTCTTTGTGTTCTTCTCCGTCTTCTTCTCTTGCTTCTTTCTATTCCTCGCCTTGTGCGTTATCGTTTGGAAGGTGAAACAGGCGGCGGATTTGCGACGCGCACGCCGTCAACATGTTGTCGAAATGTTGCATCTGGCCAAGCGTCCATTTGCCCAGATCTTCCTGGCCTCCGCCAGCTTGGACTTGGATAATAGTCCGCCAGCGACGTCGGCATCGACAACACGTCAAATGCGCCAACGTGCACGCCAAGCACTTCTGCTGCAGCAGCAACAGCATTTACAGAGCGAAACCCAGTTGCACAATCACCCAACACACAGTGGCACACACACCTCAACACACAGCCGCACACATAGCCACACACACAGCTCACACAGCTCGCACAGCTCACACACCCACGCCCATAGCAGCCACGGACATCACTTTAGCAGCAACAGCAGCAGCTCTCGTCCAGTCCAGGCAACGGAAATCATGTTGGTGGCCATTGAGCCGACCAATGATAATTTGGCTGCTGTTGGCACCGTCTTTGTCAGCCTGCCAGGACGCTCGAAGGCTCCACTCAGCATTGCTCTCGGCTCCACATTGATATCCTATCCACGTCAATATCCGCTCAATGCGAGGCACTTTATGCGCGCTCAACGACATCATCAGGCCTAAAAATTGAATTAACTGCAAAAATATGTGTGTAAGTGTTAGTCTATTTAAAACCATAAACCTCCCCGTCCCTTCCCGATCTGTACTAGTGAATTATAAATAACCATTATATATATATATATTTACTATATATATATAAAGTATACTCGCATATACGAATTATATGTGGCATTGTATGCAATAGTCTAGGCAATTTTTTGTACATAATACTTGGAATACATCATCGACACTTAGCCAGCATGATGTATGCCGTATAAAAGAAAAAACTATAAGATCTGAATAATATATAGTGGAACGTCTATAAGAACAAAACATTTAAGTGTATAACTTAAAAGCTGAACGAATCATTTCGCACATTTACAAAGAGAAAAAGAAACTATTGAAAAGAATATGTGGGTTGCAAGCTAACGAACATCTTTTGGCTTTGAATTTGTTTCTAAGTCAATTTTTAATTATTATCTTAATTATTTGCTAGATTTTTGGAATAGTTAAAACAATTCTAATTGGATTATACGACTCGAGTCCTTGGACTCAAGCCAATCAGATTTAGCATTTCATTCTCTGATAGCTTCATAATCAATTTAAAACAACTTTAAAAATATGCTCAAAATTTCAATTTAAAAATATATTAATTTCTAAATATTCAAAAATTCTCATTAGCTTGCGACCTTCGATATACCTATTCTTTTAGCTCTTCACTAACAGAGTTGAAAAACAAAACAAAAAAAGAACAAAACTGGAATTTGATCTATAAAAAAAAAACTAAGCCTAAGTTTAAGCATATATATGTATATTGTCAATTTGATAGGAAAACAACAACAACAAACAAAGAAACAACAACAAACTATTGTGGTGCATTTTTTGATATAAACGCACATCAACTTTTTTTTAGACAGCCATGACAAACAAAGCAGACTACAGTATATAGATATACAAACTGAAAAACAAAAAATATATATATATATATGAATAACAAACAAATTAACAAATAACAAATACGTATTATATATATATATATATATATATATGTGTGTGTGCATGTATGTATGTATTTACAACTACTACTAAATGTGTCATTGATTCCCCCCGCCCAGTTCCAGATTTGGAGAAACATTGAAACGAATACGAAAACGAATCTCTATCTATGATATTTTCTCTCTTTTTTTTTTTATAAATATTAATGGTTTAAGGTATTATTATTATTGTCATTATTATTGATGAATTCTTTCTTTTGTATAAAGAGTATTATGATATTTATGTATATTTCTCCCTCTCTCACTCTCTCTCGGTTGATGGTTAGCATTTGCTCAAGTTTAGTTAAATTTTAAACGACAAGCTCTCGCACTTTTTGCACCTGTGTACCTATTAAATTAAGCAACAATAAAAATCAATGTATTTTACGTACTATCCAGCGCTCTCTGCTACTATACACTCGTTATGTTTAAACACAATACACAAACACTATCGAACAAAACATTAACTCAGTGATTTTCTATAGTTTCTCATCCTTATATTACACTATCGAACAAAAAAAAAAAACTGTGACCAAAAGGTTGTAACAAATTATTCTTACTACAGCTTTAAATTTGTACTCTCATTTTTTTAATTGTTTTATATATTTTTTTAATAATGTTATACACATACAGTAGTCACTCGACACAAAACACTTTTAACAAATTGATAAATATTCAAATTTCGAATTATTCTAAATCAGAAATCTTGTATAGAACAATTCTAATTTACTTTTTTAAATAGTAAAAATTATAAAAAAAAAATGTTTTTTGTCATCTTTTACTCCAGCGACTACTGT
Source organism: Drosophila anceps (assembly GCA_035045945.1). NCBI lineage: Eukaryota > Metazoa > Arthropoda > Insecta > Diptera > Drosophilidae > Drosophila > Drosophila anceps. The sequence continues at coordinate 5,776,006 of JAWNON010000190.1, forward strand.
ACTTTGTTTTTATTTAATTTTTTATACTTTTGAGTTTATAAAAAAAATTAGTAAAATTTTTAGAACTGAAATTGTAATTATACTGATGATATTTACATACGAATTATTTTGTACCAACATACGTCTCCCATTTTGCAATATATATATATATATATAATTATATATATTATGAATATATTGTGTATTATTTTGTATTTATATGTATGTATATGTATTTGTATATCGATTAGTTTTCGTTTTTCGTGTTTCAAAATAAAGTTATGATAATTGATATGAATAGATTGTATCTGTGTCCATTTTCTTTCATTGTGCAAACGAATAATTTTATTGATTAAATAGTTTTAGGTGATAAATATATAAGTTTATGCATAGATATATGCTTATTAACGGATAGTAGCAACTAAATCCGATTACGTGTTCAATTGGTATCCATTTAAATATGATGAGAACTGCATATAAAATTAACTAGAGCTGGTTGTGGTGGGCAGGGCGCCAAGCACATCTTCAATGAAGCTATCCGGCTGCTCGATTAGATTGAGAAGACCTAGAAAACGGGCAAAATATATTATTTATAAAACTTACAGATAAATGTATTGTGTAAAGGCAACTCACCCGCCACATCACAAAACTCGCCAAATGAGGTGCACGGCAAGAACTCATCCGTCAATGTTTGCAGTATGCTATCCGTTGACTTCAGCATGCCCTCATCGTTCTTGCGTATGTATTCAAACAGGGATGCGTGCCAGTCCTCCTCTTTGACGGTGCTCACCGTCTTGAAGAGCGTATTGTAGATCAAATCGACAAGTGCCCACATCATAAGGAACGGCTTATACACGCTATATTCTTTGGCCTGTCGATCTGTCGGCGATAGCAGCGCTTTGCACAACACCGACGGTGAAACGTGACGTGCCTGTGCCACAGCCACCAGACGCTTCAGATGCGCCAACTTGTGCTTGTTCCACAATTCACGACTGTGCAGCGATAGCGATATGGTTAGCATGTAGAGCGGTCCATCCACCTCATAGCCACATTCCAGCCATTTGTCTGATGGCGCAGCTGTCAAATAGTTAAGCAACGTTTTGCTATCTCGGGCAGCGGATCGTGAGGAAAGCAGCAAATAGACCGCATAGAAGAGCAGGTAGGGCACAAAGTGCATATTTGATTGTGGACCACCGCCGCCGGCATCATCATGGAAGCTGCGTTCCCAAGCGAAACGCACCAACAATAGCTTCAGATCATGCACACTGCTCGTGTACGAGATGTCGCATCGCTGAGTGCTCTCCTGCATGTAGCTGCTGTGGCGCGTCATGCAGCCAGAGAAGGCAGCTTCCCCGACAGCTGGGCCCCAGAGTGGGAGCAGACCATTGCAGCGAGTGTTGGCATTTTGCAGGCTGGCACGTTCCCATTCATCACGGCCGCGTGTTAAGCGTATGGCCGACGTATGACAATCCACATGCACCACATTGAAGTGTGTAACGGTGGTGTAGCCAATCGTTTTGCGAGACTTCAGTTCAAATTCCTCGACATTGCAGCGTTTGGTGAACGTATAGATGCCCAGCACCTTTTCCGGTTGGCAGGCATAGCCCTCACGACAAATGAAACAGGTTAATCCCGTTTCGTCGCGCAGCTTCTCGATCTTCTGCAATATGGAACCCTTGGCGGTCACCTGACCCTTCTCATTGGTTCGCATGCCGAGTGCATCCAATTGCTTCTCACGCGTTGCCATCGCCAGACGTTTTTTCTCGGCACGTGTAAAATCTCGCACCTGTTGGACACGCGATGCCGTTGCCGCATCTGTGCTGAGCGCCTCGAGCAGATTCTCGGCCAAACTGCCGACATGCTCATCACTGGACACCTGCTCCAAGCGATGTATAATCGGTATTATGTCCTTGCTAATGGCCAACTGAGTGGCTTCATGATGATTAGCCAGGCCGGTAAGGAAGCGCAAAATGTACTTTAAGCTTGGCCGCGAAATGAACTCCTTCAGTTCATCGGAGTCCGTGCGCAGCAGAGTGGGCTTAACGCATGGTGCGTGCTCCGTAATATAGGCCAAAGCACTCTCCACAATACCCAGACTCACGATATAATCCTTCAGAGTACCGCCAATGCAATTGTGCTCAATTTGATTCGTTAGCACGCAGAATAGCTCCAATTTAAACTCCTCCTCGGTGGTGCGCTCGTTGTCAAAGCGATTGAAGTCAAGAGTGTGCTAAGGAATGAAGCAAAAATTACAATGAGATTCAATAAAAGACAGTTAAGAGTAGAGCCTACCTTGAAGTGCTCGCAGAGCAGAGCCATTTTGACCTCGTTGCCATAAACGAGCGCTGCAAGGACACGAATGAGATGGCGCAGCACAGATGGATTATTGCGTACATTGGGACAGTCGGTGCAGGAGATCAGAGCGCTCACATACTCTGGCCCGCCAAAGGTTAGCGAGAATTGTAGAAAAGAGTCGAGCGTATCACTGGCAGCCTTCGATAGTATCGTTTCCATAATCTCGAGCAGTTGTTCGGTTACAGCTGATTGTATGGAATCATTTTCCGATTGCAAACACATCTGAAGCACCTTTAGCAGTGTATTGATGGCGCCCACTTCGGGCTGGCAGAGTACCTCCTGGCAGCGACGCACCTTCACACAGATGAGGAACAGCTTGAGCAGCACTTGGATTAGTTCACGCTGGCGTGAGATGCGCTGCAGACTGCCAATCCGTTCGAGCATGACACGCAGCCCATTGCAATCGGCCAGCACATTGGCCATGCGATACAGCTGCTCGGTGTCCACCTGTTCCTGGCTCTTGTTATTCAAAGTCTCCACAAACTCCTCGGTGGCATCGCCCAACAGACCGCGCATGCGATACACAATGCGCATGGCATCGCGATCTCCGCCTTCGGCTAGCCACACCTTCTTATACACATCCTTCACAGGCAAATCCAAGCTGATTATCTTGTTATTCACCAGCAGCTCCATGCCATTGTCATCCTCCAGTAGCGCAATCAGTTCGCAGTCAGTGCAAATTTTATTTTTGACATCACGCATCAGCGGACCCAAGCCCACCTCGCTGGAGGGATACGGATTGCCAAGCATGCGACCCTGCAGGAAGTCCTCCTGTTGTGGATCCTTCTCCAGCGTCATGTAGAATTCGCTTTCATCATGCTCCTCGGGATGTATTATCGAGTAGAGACGTTCGAATATGAACACCGGTGTCTTGATATCATTCATGCGCGTCTTTTCCACGGTATCGATCAGAATTTCCATAAAGGCGCGCGTCTCCTCTTCAGTGCCGCTAGTCATCTCCTCCAGCATCTCCAACAACTTCTCCTGGGCGTCATCGATCAGACGCGTACGCTGCACAACCAGACTACGCAAAGCCAAATAGCTCTCCAGCACGGGACCCAACAGACGCGTCTTGTAGGTGCGTCTAATGTTGGGACACTCAAGGAACAGCCAGAGCAGCTCCACATACTGGCGCAACGCATAGCCCAGCGAGAGATCCGACGACAACGAGTGCTCCTCCATGCGATGTATTTTGCCGATTTCCACTGCCAAGAGCTGCGAGATTTCGCCTAGAACGCCTCGCAAAACCAGATACTGCAGCCAAGGCGTTTCTGTGGCTACACTACGATACAAAGTTAAGTACTCGGCACTTGCCTCTCCTGCCTCGCCCACATGGCGTAGGAAGCCGGTGAGCATATTAAGCGCTTGCTGTTTCCGTTCACTGGTACGGCACAAGCCGCTGAGCAGCGAGCATGCCAACTGACGACCGAAACGAGAGTTTGCATTAAAGAGCAGCGGCTGTATCCATTTGGCATTGAACACAAGCGGCTTGATCACTTTCTCCTTGTCCAGCACCTGTTGACGCCAGCGATGTCCATATTTCTCAGTTAAGAAGGCGGCACGGACTTCAGCACGTCGCCCGCCCTTTACTGGTGCATCGCCAACCTGCGACTGTTGCTTGTTGCTGTTGTTGTTGCCGTTGTTGCGCTGCTGTTGTTTGCCACCTTCCTGCCGTTGATATTTGTTGGTTGGCATGCGACTGCTCCAAGCGCTATAATCGTGATTGCGATCGGAGCTAAGCCAGGCGCGATAATCAATGGTGTTGCCGTCCAGAAGTTTAATGCTGCACAGCTCCGTGGGACCCAGTTGCTGTTGCGGCTGCTGTTGTTGTTGCTGCTGCTGTTGTTGTTGTTGCTGTGGTTGATTATTGTTGTTGTTCTTGTTGCCAGTGCCGGGCAAAGCAGGACAAATCAAATTCTGCATAATGCGCAAGCAAGGATGCAGTACCGATGTCACAGGACCACGCGGCAAACTGGAAGAAAGAGATAATTTTAAAAGAAGTTCATATAAACCGCAATAACTATAATCTACTGTCTCTTTGGGCACCCACCGACAATTGCTGATGAATAGCTCAAAGATAACCTTTAGCTTGTACTCCCAGCACACATCATCCTGTCCGAGCAGCACCTCTAGCAACGTCATTTCCTGATGCACAGCCGCCTCCAGGCTGATCAAAGGTATAGCGCCCATTAAAGCATTCTTGACACGTGTTGTGACCAACTGCAGCAAATGCATGCACGCTTCGGCATTATCTTTGGTCAGTACGACGAGCAGATTGCGTACCTCCTCTTGAATTTGTGGTGTACCGCGACGCAAATTATGCTCGGCCAGCTCACTGACCAAACCCTGACTATACAGACCCACACGGCAATCATAGTTATAGGCCATGGCGCGCAGCAGCGTAAGACACTGTTCTGTGGAGGCCAAAGCACAACCATAGCAACGGTTTGTGGTGTGAGTCGTTTCAATGGCAGCGGGCATGCTAGCTGCCGGCTGATCCTGTTGCTGGCGATCATAGGCAACCAGTTCACTGAAAGAAAGAAAATAATCGTTATATAGTTTATTCATTGAACATTGATATGGCCAACTCACCTGCGACAGGCCTTAACCTTTTGCACAATCTTGCTGAGCTCCTCGAAGCTGGTGCGTGACTCAACGCAATATTTCTGGGCGAGCAGCTGAATGATCTTGTTCACTTGCGAAGTGCTATGTACGCTGCCCATATTATCCTCGACTAGGCGATCGCTGCTACGATGCTCGGCCACCTTCTGGATAAGCAGCTCGAGCATTTGTTTATTGGTCAATAGCTGGCGATAGATGCGATCGGCACGCTCCAATGAGCTATGTATTAGCTGAACAGTCTTCGCACGATCCTCGGCCGACTCGATCGGATCGACTGCACAACAGACTCGTGCATACATGCTAAAGTCAAACTTGGCATACTTGCAGAAGCCGCACGAGTGGCACAAGAACGGATCCTTCTCGTCGTAGTTGATGGCACGGCATTTGTGGCATTGGAACACATTCTCGCCACAGTTGCCACAAACGCCGGGATACGCTGGCACCGCTGCACTGCAGCGTGGACACTGCAAATTCTCACTGGAACCGCTGACCGTCTCGTAGAAGTCCGCAAATTCGATCATTAAATTACATGCCGTGATGGGTAGCGGGAAGTCAATCTTGAGTTCCGTTTGCCCCGATTGCAACGAGACGGAACGCGCCTTATGCCACAGCGCTGGACGATTCTTAAGCTCCACAACGGCCTGCACACTGCGATTGTTGTAGTAGACGTTGATGGTGCGCACCATTTTGGAGCGCTTGAGATCGGCAATGCGTACAATCAGCTTCGAGATTGTGTGACACTGCACCAGCTTATAGATCATGGTAGTGGTTGTATATTTAGAGTCTGACTTGACCGATGGCAGCTTAATATTAGCCATGGGCACTTCCGGGTTGTTGCACACCAGACAAGGCTCAGATTCGAGGTAGTATCCATTAACCTGTATAAGAAACGAGATGTTTAGGTTATGATTTTCGCTTCGTTATTTTAGATAAAAAACTCACCTGCAATATGGATTCCAGTGTGGTATAAATGGGTGCATTTGGATGCTTGCAGAGCAGCTCATTTTGCTGACGCAACACCTCAACTGCGCGAGAAACAAATTCCGGCAAACGATCCGTAATGCTCCTCGTGCTCAGCGTTAGATAACCAAGTAGATCTACAAACTGAGCTGTACGACGACCATAGCTGGGCACCAAAGGCCACAAGTTCCAGAAGATGCTCAGCAACTTCTCGCGCTGACGCTCATTCGCGTGCTCGAAGAGGCCCGTCATAAAGGAGTGTGCTTGCCAGCGCAACTGACTCACATTGTTTTCCAGCAAAAAGATGCGTACAAAGCGTATGATGAGCGCATCGCTGGCATAGCGAAAGATCTGATGGACAAATGTGCTGCACTGAGCCGGATCGAATTTGGAATAGTATGCTGTATCCGTATCCTCGCTCTTCTCACGCTCACCACGTAGCTTACTGGTTGAGATTGGCTGCGATTGCTGCTGCTGCTGCTGCTGTTGCTTGATGCCTGACATGGGCTGTGTTATATTGCAAACGGCCGCTTGTAGGAGCTGTATGATAATGGGTGAGACACCATCGTCCAGCTGATAGCAGGCAATCTCCATTAGCATGGCCAAAGCATCCTCATGAACTACACAAAACTTTTGCCAATTGCCAGTTCGCATTTGGCTTATCTCCTGACAGGTGCGCAAATGCTCCGTTAGCTCTACCAAAGCATCATAGCTAAGCATTGGTGGATTGGCATTATAAGGAGCACCGTTCTATAATACATACGGATAGCATTAGATATAGTTTATTTACGGATTAGCCTGCTTACCTTGGTGCTGACTATGCTGCACACACGCTTCACCACACGGAAATGTGCATCTAACGAATGCCCGTCCCGATACATGCGGAACTTCTCCTTGCTGCCACAGATGTACATCAGTAGCTTGCGCACCTGGCGACGCAGCAGCGCATTCAGGTTGAGCATCATATACTCGCAGAGTGTAAAGGTCATCGCCTCACAGAAACCGCTGTCATAATTATCCGGATGAGCGCTGCTCAGACGCAATATCTGATAGGGCAGACGCACAATAATCTCTGTGAGCAGTGCATCATACGACTCAAATATGTCCGGATAGTTTTTCAAATAGTTGTGCGGTATCAGAATCGATATATCCGGTTTGGGTCCATGCTTGATGGGCTTCAATAGCTGCCCAGCTGTGCCAGTTCCACCTGCATTTCCACCTGCCGGCTGGGCAATGCCAGAGCCACCGGCAGCATAGGGATCTCCCAGCACTTGCTTCCAGTGCACCAGCAGCGTATTGAGTGCTTCGAGAGCATAAACAAAGGCACCTCGTTTGCTTAATACATTCGCCGTAGTGCTGGCCACAAAGGAACTGTTATCCTTGAACTGATGTGGCGGCGAAGTGGTGCCCGTTTGCTTGGACTTGGTCTTGCCCATCATAACGCCAAACAGCGACAGCAACGCAAGACGTACCTCATTACCAGGGCACTTGGTTTCCATCTGCAACCAGATGTATTTGTTAACGGTATTTATGAACACTATTTAGGGATTTACTTACCTTGGTGGCTACACCTCGCTTGCCAATCTCCACGTAGTCCACAAGTGCGGCAAGCAGGTCCTGCAGCACTTGCTGATCCCTTTCATTGTTGCCATTCAAGTCTGTGGTCAACATCAATATCACCTGAATGAGCGGTATAGCCTGCAGACCATTGCACATATCAAATGTGCCCAAATGCTCGATTATGCTCTCCAGTACGGCAATCCTAATATAAATGGAATAGTTTAATTAAAGTAGATAGAGATAAAATCCGCGACTCACCTTAAATCATGTAGTTTGCTCAGTTTCTCATCCTCGTTGATCTCATTGTCCTCGCTGCTGCTCATGGCGCTGAGTGCTGCGACACAGCCGCTGCTTGTGCCCGGCTGTTCTTGTTCCTGATCCTTGCTTTGGCGTGGTGGCGACGCATTCGCATGGTCACCAAAATTGCTACTGCGCGCTGAAGTGCCGCCAATGCTTTCGACACCACTGCCGCCGCTTTCGGAGCCACCGCTGCCTGCTGGCTCAGCGGGCGATGTACGCAGTGTAGAGCCATCGGTGGCTACATTGGAGCCCTCATCATCATCCGAACCGGCTGCATCTCCGCTAGCCGCCGCATTTGCTGTAGCCGCTGCCGCCAGGCGTATGCCTTGCAAGTTGGCTAAACCTTGTTGCAGGGATTGCAATGCATTCGCATCGCCGCCATGCTGCTGCAGGCTCAACGCAATGGCAATGTCCATAATGGCTTCATCGTCGGCATCTTCGGGCAGGCCAAGCAGACGTGGAAAGCCGCCGCCCATAAACGCTTCCAGATTGAGCAACTGCTGCTGCTGCTGTTGTTGCTGATTAACGCCCGGTGGATCCGCTTCAAGCAGTGCGTTGGCATCGGCGCCAACGACAGCGGATGCATCTACAGCCGCTGCAGCCGCTTCCTCAATTATATCGCTGGCCGCTTGCGAAGCAGCACCTTGCAGAGCGCTCAAATTGCTGCTGCTAATGGCCGAAGCCGACGGCGTGGGTGTCGAACATGCAGGCGGTGTAGTCACAATAGCCACCTTCCTGCGCTTGATGCGCGGACTTAGCAGTAAAATCAGCGCTTCCTTGGCGCTGTGGCTAATTACGCTTGCGTCATGCTTGAGCAGATCGATAAAGTACTTGGTCATGCGACCCACTTGGCTGAAATCGGCCAACGCAAATCCATACATAATCTCCACTAAGCAGTGAACAATCGTCTCTGGCTGGCAGAGACCGCGACGTACGATATTCGTTGGTTCATCCAGCGCTGGGGTCACCTTATGAAGCTCCAGGACTATGGCCATCAGAGCGGGCACAATATCGTAGCTGCACTCGGCGCAAATCTTGGCCAGCGATTGTGGCCGGGCATTGGCGATTCCACGCACGAGCAGTATCAGACGATAAAAGGCCTCCGGATCGATGTCCTGCAACGTGTCCAATTGGGTTAACTTCGGCTGCATTGCCTGCAATTCGCTATGAACAAACTGCAGCAAAACGCTATCCTTGTAGCCATGATAGGCGCCACGACTGCCATACAACGTGGCCAGCACATAACGTGCCTGAGTCTGCACGGGATTAGGTGTCGGCAGTAGCAACAAAGCGCTGGCTGTCTTGACCGCCTTCTGGCGCATAGCAACAGCCACGGCGCCGCCATTGCCAAGCAAATGAAGTGCACAATCGAGTACCTCCAGCAAATGAGTGCACATGCGATCCAATTGGGTGATGCAGTTGAAACCTTCACCGAAGTTCGCTGAACTAGCTGGAGAAGCAACAGCTGTGGTCGCACTGGCGCCGCCCGCTGTAGCTGGCAGCTCCTCGCTATCATCTGGCCAGCCGACAAGCTCCTTGGACTTGCCATAAACCTCAATGCAATCGAGCAGCGTGACATGTTCCGGATCCTGTGACTTGGCAAAACATACCTTGAGCAATTTATCCGACTGTAACATCTCCTCACGCGTCAGGGGTATATCAAACCAGCGTGCACGTCGCACAGGCGTGGGAATAGTTCGGCCCAATATGCTCACCGACTGCGGAGCTCGTTGTGTGTCCTGTGTGCCCAGCAGAACACGTATGCCGACCATAACCACATTTGGATCATTGTTCAGCACCTCGAGAGTAAATCCATTGGCTCTAGTGCTGGCCACAAACATGCCCGTTGAGAAGAGACGTGTCTTAAGCTTTTGCTTATTGTATATCTGAAGCAAATCATTTCCACCAAATTCCACATCGGCCAGCATATTGCAGTGCTCGAAGAAATCAATGGGAAAAACGGGCACACCACCCGATGTCAACTGCTTTTGCTGGCCACCAGCGACGCCAACACCGCCACCACCACCACCACCAGATTTACGTGGCAACTTGTTGGGCTTGTTGGACTTTGGACTGCCAGCGGACAAGGTGCTACCACTTTTGGCCAGCAACGTGGCAGAGTATAGTTGATTGCCCAGCGGTTGGACGCGTGGCGATAACCAGAAGCTGGTTAACTCTGGCTGGGCAGAGAATATGCGCAGGCTGCCATCCTCGCAGAGGAGCAGCAGTGTTGTCTTCTCCGTGCCGGCTACAGAGTGCCGAATGCCCACCACATCCATGATGCGTGACTTGGCCGATTGTGCCTTGATCTCCTGCATGTATATCAATTCCGGTGTGAGCATCAATATAATTGGATTGTTTGACGTTTGCATATTAGCGTATATAAGTCCAGGATGGCCAGCCACTTCAGTCCACTGGACCAGCGGCTGGAGTGGGCCCTTCGATGAGGATTTGCTAACAGCCGAATTCGTATCCAGATGGTAGATGCCCTTAACGCCTTGATTCACATTTGTTAACGGGGAGACAAAGCTACGGCCCGATGCGTAGCTATAGAAGAGCAATTGCAGCGCGTGCGAATAGTAAATCGAGACACCGCCACCGCCGACCTGTCCATTCACATCCTTGATATGATGATGGCTCAGCTCCAGCGTATTCGTCACATAGAAATCTCCATGTACGGCCAGACTTTGTTCGTCCAGGGTCTGGTAATAAATGTAACCGCTGCTGGCGAAGGTCAACATATAGTAGGCATCCTCCTGGTAGATGAAGGTGCAGTCACGTATCTTGCCCACCGCCACAAGATAATAGTATTTTGGACTGTATGCATCCAGTGCCAGATCATAGATCTTCACGTAATCCGAGGTTACCAAAGCGAGCAGTGTTTGAGAGCCCGGCAACCAGACAGCCTTCTTAATGTAATTGCCATTGTCCAATTGGGGTGTGACCACAATGTGCTCATTGGTGCTGCCGCTGCTGGAGAAGGTCAACACATGGCATTCCTTTAAGCCACATACAGCCAAGCAATCCTCGTTGCAGGGATTGGCAGCTAGCGACAGCACAGTGCACGCTATGGGCGCTGAACTGAGCTGGGTAAGCGTCAGCTTACGCTTAGAGGCATCCGCCTGCTTAAGTAGCGCAGATAGCTGCAATATAGTCACTTTTCCTTTCTCATGGGAAACGGCCAGCTGTTGACGTCTACCATGTGGCGACGACAGGCAACAGAAGGCGACGCGTCTCACGACACCCGACGATATAAGGTGCTTAATTGTCTGTCCCTGATCCCCAGAGTAGTTCATGCGCACATTCTCAAAGGCGCCTTCCTGGGAGCCCAGTGTGGCAAACATTAACTGATCTGTGATCTGAAATAAGCGAAAGGATATTACATATAGGAATTTTAAATTTCAGTTAACCAATATTACGCACCTGGAAACTCTGATCGAGTTGATGCAGTCGCTCGAGTGCGACTGTGGCACGTTTGTGACAGCCCACAATTGAGTAGAGCGTACAATTCTCCCGTATTGAAGGTAGTAAAACATCGAAATACTCGAGAATGCAGCGGACGACGAGCAACCATTGATCCGGATGCTGCAGTGCCTCACGATGCGGCTCCAGCAGCTTGCCAAGTAGCGCAATCCGCTCATTAGTCAGCGAATCCTTGCGTATCTGTGTGGGCGGCGACTGGCGCTTTTTGCCGGCAGCCAAGAGGCTCATATGAGCCGAGACATAGCCATCACGTGAATCGCAACCGCTGGTGGGTTGACGACGACTAAGAGCTTGGCATGAGCCATCCTCTTTGGCGCCGCAGTCGCAAAAGAAATTGCCGTACTTGGCATAGCTGACATCGTGACCCTTGTGACAGACGCGAGCGCAAACGGAGCAAACGCCAACGGTATTGATCATGTTGCAGGTGTGGCAATGATACCAATGCTGATTCATAAACTCCTTCTGAGTTTGCGAGAATGTGCACAGCTTATTATTGAGCGTATCCTCATCCGAGTCGTCTAGCAGTGAGTCCTGCTCCTGTTGCTCATCGACCAGCTCATCGTATAGCTCATCAATGTCCGATTGTAGCTCATCATCCCATGGTGGCATATGCTGCCGACTGCCTCGATAGCCAATGCCCTGCAGCAGTTCGCTAAGGTAACGTAGCAAGGCGCTCACATTCTCCGCATGACGCAGCTGTAGCTTGGCCAGCTCCAGCTTAGCCAACTCCAGCCAGAGCAACGTGGTGTTGAACAATGCAACGTGACCACGTGCCGGAGCTGCATCCGCCAGCGTTATCATTATCTGTAGAACATCGGCAAAATCACAGCCATCCTGCGGCGGCGTTATCAACGTCTGCCCGAGCTGCAGCAAGGCCTGGAATAGTGGCGGCGCCAACTGTGCAGCTGCTGGCTGCTCTCGCACCAAAGACTTGACAAAGCTAAGCAATAAAGCTCCATTGCGTGGCTGGTTGCCGTTGTTTTGCTGATCGCATGCCTGTGAAGAGTCCTCGGATTGATTGTTGGGCTGATTGTTGCCATGCCACAGGCTCAAAATTTGTGATGTATTTGGCGCTGCATTGCCGGCGCCCGCACAATCATAGTCTATATCCATGGCATCCAACTGATCCGAGATACTAGGCATAGCCGATACTGTGGCCATATTTGTTGGGGTTTGTGCATTGCTGCTCGAACTGCTCGACGGCTGCATTACGCTAGTCAGCAGCTTACATGAGGCCTCGCAGCTGCTATTATTGGCCACCACATTGGGTCCATAGATAATGTGGGCCAGCCACAACTTAAGACGTGCCACATCCACGCTAGCCAGCTCGGCAAAGCATTCAACCAACTCCTCATGCAGAAAATGTGCATCTGGTCCGGCGGCATGCTCAAACAGACGCTCCACAAACTGCAGCATTTTGCGTGCATAGCTTAAAGGCAAAGTTGTGCCCGTAAAGGAGAGCAACAATGTGGTCAAACTACCAGCACGCTGCTCCTTAAAGAACTGCCGCATTGCCTGCACAGCGGTGGGCACATCCAGCATTTTGATCATTGTCTTGAGAACGGCAAACAACATGGATTCATTGAATACAGCACGCTGCTCCTGTTCAGCAACAACAGCTCCAGTTGGCTGCTGTTTCAATTCGCCAGCAAAGTCAATCAACATGTGATAACAGTGTCCGATCATGTGCTCGAAGAGCAGTTGTTTATGCGCCTCGTTGGTCAGGCCATGCAGAATTTCACGCAGACATTGCTCGCTCTGGCTCTGCAGGTAATCGGTGCGCATATCCATCATGGATGCAATTAGCATCGGCTTCAGCTGTGCCTCTACATCTCCAATAGTCGTGCAGAAGGACAGCAACAACTCCAGCAGATGTAAAATGGACTTCAGGCAATGCTTCAGCGTATGGAGCGTGGTGTAAGTCGCGGATTTGGTTAACTCTGTGATGTGTGCATCTATGACATTCAGTGTGTACGGTTCAACGGGATGCTGTTTGCCATTGAAGGCTTCATCGTTGACCAGCAGACACTTGGGCCACTCATTAGCTATCAGCTGTTTATCCTCATTGGGCAGCAGCTTGAGGAAAGCTGCATGCAACTCCAGCATAATCGCTGGCTTATCACTCACCACAGGCACTATCAGATTAAGTGCTTGCTCCGGCGTGGTGCTCGACAGCTGCTTAAGCATCTGAGAGCGCACAATATTCGAGATGAGTGTGTAGGATTCCATTAGTTTGATCAACAACTCATTGCTTAACTGTGTCCGCTCTAGCAGTTCACCTGGTGTGAGTATACTGTCCTCTGTTAGCTTCGATTGCTGCTCATCGATGGACTCACTCGAGGAGTAGACCTCCGGATCGGTGACAATGCTGGAATTCTCACGTTCGCGACTTTCTGATGTGATGCTGTCGCTATCACTTTCCTTGCGCTGCACCTTGTAGCCTTCCTTATCCGCCCAGGCAACAGCCTGCATGTGTGCAATCAGTGCATCGAAGAGAATTAAATCAGACAGACGAGGATTTGGCGAAGCTATTGAGAAATGCAATACAAATATGTGTTATATTATAAAATAATAGCTAGCTGGTATTATCTTTCTCTACCTTTGTTTAGTTGTTTATTGAAGGCCTCTACGCCCAGCATTGTCTGCTTTAAGCTGTAGCGTATATCAGCAGTGCGATCGCCCACCTGTGCCCACAAAGTCTCCGCATACTGTGTGTACATGCCCTGCTTGATGAGACTGTTGACCACCAGATAGTGCGAGTAGGCCAATGGGCAGCGTATGCTCCAAAGCAATGAATGCAAATTCGGTACACGTTCCGTTTTAAGTGACTCCACATGCGATGTGGACGGCGGCAATCCAAGCAGCAGCTTCCAGGTGATGCTAAAGCAATACTGCATGGCGCATAAATTATGCAGACTGTCCTTATCCTTAGTAAAAGCAGACATATCCGTAATGGCTAGTATATCGATAAGTGCATCCACTAGCAAAGGATATTTAAGCTTATCCGGCGTGCATAATATAAAATTCCAGGCTAAGCCATCCAATTTGAATTCCTGGGCCCAATGGGGCTTTGAAGCATCCCCAGTGACCAAAGAATAAAATGTTGGACGAATGCCTGTGGGAGAGGAAAGATATTAATTATAGATTTTCAAAAATATGTATTAAAACCTACTTGAGTTCAGATCGCCCACAGTGGAATTGCGAAACTTTTCCTCAATATCCTGGCGGCAATAGGATGTCAATTTGGTTCGACTATTAAGTAAGTCCGTAATCTTTTGCGTATCCGGCATGCTGCTCACACTAAATAGATTCCAGCGAACCTGATCGAGCAACTCGGGTGGCGCATTGTACAGATGCTTCATTAGATACTCGAGGAAGAGCAACAGGCGAGAGAGCAACATCATTTGGCTATTGCGCACAGGGCGCTCAGAGCTGATGCCGCGACAGACGTCGGCACAGCGTATGACACCGCCAGCAGTGAGCAACAATATTGATTTCTTCTGCATCAGATTTAGTGAGTGAAACAGGAAGAGCAATAGCTGCGCGTGTTCAATATTCAAATCCTCATAGTCCGTATCGCTGGCATTGGCAGACGAGCAAACGCCCTCGACCAGCGTGTTAATGAGACGATGCCAGACGGATAAACACGCCGCCTCCTTTTCCTGTGTCGGCTTCAGCAATAAAATCTGCACCAGCACGGATAAAGTGCTGGGATAGACTTGCAGTGGCCAATTGTTGGTATCTGTGGACCACGGTGAAATGGCCAAATGTTGCAGCAGATTCGATTGCAGCTGCTCCGAGAGCAACGATGTCGAGATCAAGTTATGTATATAACGTCCGGCAGCGCCCGAAAAGCGTATCATGGCCGATTGCCAATTAGAGCAGTTGCCGTCGCCAGCACCACTCGAATTACCACCTGCCTCCTGTCGCATAACATCACGATCAAAGTCTTTAATAATATTCGCCATGAGCAGCATTTGCTGATCACTGACGCCCGCCTTCACATAGCGCTGCATGTAGGCATGTCGATTGGCCAGGAACTGATCCAGGAAACAGAATATATCTGCTGCCAAATCAAGATATTCATGTGGTTCATCCAATCTGGGCACTAAAGCAGATTTCTGCTCTCCGCTACGTTCCTGCGCACAAGCATTAGCATTATCATCATGCGTCTCTGGCGACAGAGTCTCCTTAAACCAATGTCCCAAATAGCTTTCGCTGTCATCCTCCTCCGAGTTGTCTGAACAAGAGAGTGAATCATTAAAATAGGTTGTCGAATCCGAGTAGCTAATTGGTTCACATTCGGTGCGATCTTTGGTATTGGCACGTTTCAAGGTGCATGCCTTACGATACGCCACAGTGGCCAAGAAGGTAAACAGTTGATGCAATGTGGCTGTGTTCAAAACACGTACAATACGCTGCAGAGCAGTGTAGTTTTGCAATATATCAAATTGTGCGGGCTCCACATCCAGGCAGCTACTGTTGTTGCTGCCAGTGTTGCTGGTCGAGCCGCAAGCAGATTCAATTTTTAGATCATCTATGAGCTCGGAGAGCAGTTTAATGCTATGATTGGCAATGGCTGCATTTAGCTCGCCAAATCCTTGCTGCACCTTAAATAGATTAACACGCGCTATGGGCGTACTAGGCGTTGCATTCGATTCGGCTGTACTGGGCGCAGTTTTGCCTGCTGATGTGCCGCTGCTACTGCTGCTGCTGCTCCCAGAGGCACCCATGGCGCCTTGTATGCCACTAATAAGTAGCCATGAGCCATAGCACAAATGATTCTGATAGACATGCATGCGTGCAGAGGCTTTAAACATCTCTCCAATGCTCGTGTAGATCTCGAGCGCTTTATTTACGATGGTGCATGCCTGTTCCTCGAAATCATCATGATCCTTGGCAGCAGTTGAAACATTACTGTTGTTGCCGCTGCCCTGGCTAGTTGTGGCAGCCGCTGCTGGCTGTTGTTTCTGTGATCCTCCTCCGCTAGCCTGACACATGCTCAGCACACTGGCCGCTATAGAGGTCAGTACAGCATTGTACAATGCCGCAATGCCGCATATCGATAGCTTCTCGATGCGACTCGGTGTGAGCGGCTGCAGTGCAATTAGCGAATGTGCCTGCGCCAGTATGGACAAATCGGTTAGCATATGTGCCATGGCCGATTTGACGGTGCTAGCCTCCACTTGAGTAAGCGGCAAATATAACGGCTTGCCGCCAACGATTGTCTCTTGGTATTTCGAGCGATAGCGATTGAGTATGGGCAAACAAACGCCAACGTCGAGTAAAGTATCCACGCCGTTTTGTTCCTGAAAGTATTCGACATTGGCGGCGAGCAGTTGTTCCTAACATAGAGAACAAGAGTTAGAATATATGTATATACATAATATATCCAATTGGAAACTAAACAAAATTAAATTAAAGAAGTTATGCTTAGTGAACCATTTAGTCAATACAATTGCAGATATTGGTGCATATAGAAAGTGCTCAGATTCTATAGACACTATATCTGCAAGAGTACCTGACTCATTGGAAACAGTTGCTTACTGTGCAATCACTGATCTCCTCACTCAATGGCACCCAGGTCATTTTGCCTGGTTCTAAAGGCGCCAATAGCTGTTGCAATATAACTGTCGACAGATCTGAACGCGAACGTTTTATCTCCGATTTAGGTGATTCCTTTTCAGTGCCAGTTGCGCTGTTGCTGGCAACGCTGCTGCAGCTGCTACCGATGCTCTTGCTATTCGATTCCGGGTGCTTAGCGCTCTTCAAGACAGCAGCCACGGCATTATAGTCAAATTGTGTTGAGCCCGAAGCTTGGGTAACGCTCTCGCGGCCCTCGCACAACATTTTCAATGCAACCAGCAGCCATTTTATCTCATACACTGACACCTTTGGCAGTCGGAAAAGTATGAAACGTATTAGCACGGCGCTCGCATCGTGCAGTTGTGATATTTGCGTCTGGCATACTAAGAAATAGATATATAGAAAGCAAGAGTTAAATATGCATCAGAGTTCAGTAGAAAATATTTATACAGTTGACTACCCCTATGCCCAGCTGCGAACATGCTTAAAACGTCGCAGAATATACTCATACACGTGTGACTATACATATTTACAGCTGTGGTCTTAAAAATAGTAGTGCGACATAAATGTTGGAGTGCAAACTTTTGTGATAAACATATTTAAAAAAAAAATATTTCCAATTTTTTTAAAAATATTGTTTATCGCGAAATTTTTCTGTACAACATTTCAGCTGCACTACTATTTTTCTGATCACAGCTGTGTGTGTATGTAAATATATTCACCGTATAATTCTTATATATGTATATTTCAAAATAATCATAATATCCCACATCGAGACTAAAATAAAAGCAAATTGCATTAGTCATGCGTAAATTATTGCTTTTTCTAGCAAATTCTCTTTTGTTGCAGGCGGAATAATAAAAAAAAAGGAAAGAAAATCGTTACGAAGAGCAAGAGAAGGATGCGGGGAAAACACTTACTCGACTTAATTTGCATGAGCTTATCGGCCGCCAGAGCCGCAAAGGCGGTGTAAAATTGTGTATAATTGCTTTCATCGTCGAAAAACTCATGTTCACTGCAAAAGAAATCAAATTGCAAATATTAATTGTATTTGTTTGCAAAATTACAAAAAAGTTTCGTCATAGCACGGGTCGCCATATTTAATTTGCAAGTCACCTTGCAGACAAAAATTTTCAACTGCGCCATTTGGCCAACAAATATGGGTTTTTTGTGTTTAATTTCATATGCACTCACCATCTGGTTATCGCTTTTAGTAAATTTGATAGTTCATTTTTGTTTAAAGCGCTTGTACGATTTGATAAAAGTGGTTTTACAACCGAATTCCAATCCGTACCTCCGCTGTGCGCCGACATTTTTTAACTCTGACGTCCCTTTTTTTCTTTTCTCGTCTTCTTCTGCTTCTTCAAGTTCGATTGCTTTTGCGACTGTCAGCGGTGTGCTTGCTTTGGTGCTTGATTTAGCGGTAGCTTTTGTTGTGGCGTATTCTTTGTTTACGTATATTACGAAAATGGAAGACGATTAATTTTTGGAGAGTTGTGTGTGACACACCTTTCGTGCACAGCTGATAGAGAGTGTTGGCTAACGGACTTGCAAATTTTCACAAAAATTCAATATTAAATTTATTTAAGTACATTAGATAAAAATCATAACGCGTTCAAATAATACGGGTATGATATTACCTACAAAAATAAATAGGCTACGCATACTGTGTTATTGCCTAAAATGACAGCTTTGGCAATTTTCACAGTTTTTCGTTGATAGAGCAACACTGTTGAATACAAAGCGTGTTTTTGTTTAGATTTGATTTGTTGCGATTGCAATTAATTTTGTTAAATTGAATTAAAAGAAAATGCAATTTCATTTCAAAATTGCAGAGCCGGAAGCGAATGCAACGGGCGTTCAGAGCACTAGCAACCCACATAGTGCACTACAGCCACAACAGCCGGCTGTGTTAACTGAGCCAAAAGATGCCCAACATGAAATTAAATTACAGTAAAATACTGCTCAAAATAACTGTAGTAGAGTAAGTTAACCATTTATTTGTAGGAACATTGTCGCCACCTTTTCTGTGGATTGTGAGCTGGATTTAAAAACCATCAATTCACGCACTCGCAACTCGGAATACACGCCCAAACGATTCAGAGGAGTCATCATGCGAATGCATTCACCTCGTTGCACAGCTCTGATCTTTCGCACCGGCAAGGTAATTTGCACAGGTGCACGCAACGAAACTGAGGCGAACATTGGATCAAGAAAATTCGCACGCATTCTACAGAAATTGGGCTTCCCTGTTAAATTTGCCGACTATAAGCTGCAGAATATTGTTGCCACTGTCGATTTGCGTTTTCCCATTCGCTTGGAGAATCTAAATCAGGTGCACGGCCAATTTAGTTCGTATGAGCCGGAAATGTTTCCGGGTCTCATTTACCGCATGGTTAAGCCACGCATTGTCCTGCTCATCTTTGTCAATGGCAAAATAGTCTTTACCGGCGCTAAATCCAGAAAAGATATCATGGATTGCCTAGAAGCCATATCCCCAATTTTGCTCAGTTTTCGCAAAACGTAGAGCTTATATGTTTATGTACTTTAAGTTACTTTATAATTGTGTAGCATTTATCGAACAATTTAATATATGACGTTTATATATTTATCTTGATAAATAAATTTATTTAGAATAGAAATGCATTTCGGATAAACATAAACACAAGCCAGTGTGGCCACACTTATTTAAATGCATTACTATGTACACAAGCAGTGTGACCCTTGTGTTTTTCTCTCGCAATTAAATTACCCACGCTAATAAAACGAATTCAAAATGATCGTTAATTTTAATTTATTTTTCTTTCGTTACATAGAAAACGTAAAATACAAAAAAAATATTTCATTTTATAGTTTCATTTCATTTCTCTTACCATAAATGGAGGGACGGAGTACTTGATTTGAGAGTACACATGGCTTTATATATATAGTTCGTATATAATATACAAGAGCAATTTCTAAACTGTTTTTGTCAAAAATACAAATACGTATAAAACTTAATCACTAAATAGATTCATTTTGTTGCATTATTTCAATCAGAAATGTATTGGACGGTCGCTATCAACGCTAATCATAATCCATTAGCTTTTACAAATTGTTCAGTTTAAATATGTAGAAAGAAAATTTGATATGCATGCAGTATTCAAAATATAAAAGTTATATATATATATATATAAACTATCGATTTCTAAAATCTAATAAAGGCAATTTGTGATTTATATATATATATAAAAGACACATTTCTGTTACAATTTTTTTTCTTGTCACTTTTTCAGGTTTCATTTAAAGTGGCTTTTAAAGCGGTTGAAGATAAGGCAAAGAGATTCTTTTCGTGATTCGACTGATATAGCTTACAATATTACTATATATATATATAACTATAAGTTAATAGTTTGTGTACATAAAGTTTGATATTTCATTTCTGTGATTTGGATGCGTTATTTCATTCTTTTCTTTCTTATTTTTTGTACATATTTCGAGAGTACGATTAAAACGTTGATTACAAAATAATAATAAATTGCTAGCAGTTGAAGATAAAATAAACGTCTGGACGGAATGCAATTTCGTAAAAATAAAAAATAAACATAAAAGAAATAATAAATCCAACTATAAAAACTCAACACTCATTCGAATTCAAAGCTAATAAGCTAAACATAACTTGTGTTTGGTTGTTAGACATGGGTGGGTGGTTTGATAAATGGATAGGACGGCCTCTTCTAGGTGAACAGATGGAGAGCTTGGAGCACTAGATGCGTACGACTGCGCAGCAGATAAATAAATACGCTAAAGAACAGTAGCGAGAGAGACATGGAAGAACGCCAGCCCATATTATAGATGGAACAGTAGGGGCATTGAGAACTGCCGCATACCTCGCAAATATTTAGCAGATATGTGGGCAGAGCATCGAAGATGGATTCATTAAAGCGCTCTATATGGGAATAGAGATAAATAAATATTAAATATATAAATATTTAATTATTAATTAAGTTTCTTTATTACCTGGTGCATAGTAGTCATAGATGCGCACGGGCAGGTAACGTGACATATTGGCCACTGGATACCAGCGCTCTATGGTAAAGTTAACGCAAATGTCCTCCTGATCCAGCTATAAATGTAATCAAATAATTATAAATCTATATATATTCAATTTAGATCGTAGCTGAGCTCTTACATAATCAAAATAGAAGACAATCTTGCGTTCCAGGTAACGCGCTCGTCGCAAATTGCGCACACGATTGCTTAAGACATAGCTATCCAGTTTCTGTTGCTGTATCCAATATCCAGTGGGTATGGCCACATCCAGCACAGCCATGCCCGAACGCTCCGATTCCTGTGTGTTTATCCAGCTGGAATGTGGCAAAAAAATTAATTTATCAGTTAAGAAAGTGCGAAGCAGTGCTTCAACTCACTTTTGACAGGCCACGTAGGAGATGTGAGACTGATTTCTGCCATGGAATATGGCATTTGTATGCAATCCAAATGCTGGCACCGGTGGCTTCGTTTGGAATTTGGCTATATCTACATTGTATTGGACATGCATCTGCAGTATAGCATAGCCAGCTCCCTTGGCTTGCACCTTAATGGTGCCCCAGGCATCAGGTATCTGTATGGATAAAACAAAAAAAGTTTAAATGAGTTATCATACTCCGTCTACACATCAACCTACCTCAATGCTTTGCAGCCTGGCCAAATTGGTATCATCGATGCGCAGTTCCTGTGTTTTGCCACCCTGCGAGGATGCCTCAATCTCCACACTTAACGAGGACACATCACGTATACGTGAACGTACGGTATACTCGACCAAGGCACGCAATGCTGTGCTCGTATCCTGCGTGGATGCCCAGCCGCCCTCATTCAAACGTTGTGCATTCAACCATCTGACAATGGGTTCCACAAAGAACTCACGACGTGCCACATAGACTAACAATGCATAGGCCGTCGTCTCGATATTCAGCGAATCGTATTCATATGGCAGTCGCGGCAGTGAGAACCATTTTTGATTTTCCAGCTTACGTGGCGGCTGTGGCAACTCCTGATTGCCCCAATACATAAAGTCGCCGATGGTTCGTGCATGTCGCCGCAATATGCTGAACACATGCTCCGCAATAGGTGAATTGCAGAGTTGTAGGGCGTACGCCGTAATTGCGACATCATACGGTTCCGGCGTATCCTTAAGGAATTGCATATTTCGTTCGATCCAAGCAACAGCTCGCTGTGTAGCTAACGCCACACGCGAACCAAGCGTTCCGGACAAATCTTTGACAGTAGCCAGCGTGATCAGTACATGAGATGTCAAGGTGATATTACGATTCCGTAAACTTGTATAGCTGGCAAAATTGGTGCGATTTATTTTACGATCCGGCAGCCAGGTGACTTCATAGAATGCACCCTCCGGTGTCTGATGCTGCAGCAGCCAGCGCATATTCTTCTCAATGATCGTGGCATCAATCCAAATGAAATTCTCCCACTCATAGAACGAGGCCTCCTGGAAGATGCGCAAACAGTAGCTGGTCAACCACACCGACGACGCCGAATTATTCCAATCGGAACGGAACAAAGAGAAACTGCCATCGGCACGCATAAAACTCAATTGTCGCTGATAGCCAATGTTCATGTGATAGAAGGCATTCCTCTCCAGCGTCTTGTTACGCTGATTAATCAGACGCATATACATAATCGTATACAGATTGGCAGCAAAACTGAAGGCATTCTGTTCCGCCGATTCCATGGGCAGATACAGCAGCGAGCTCGCGTTCACGGGCATCGTTGGGAATATGGGTCCAACCACATCGCCGACGACCGAGATGCGCGCACGATTTGAACCGTAAACAAAGTAACGATCCACTTGGTAAGGTATTTCCGGTGTTTGTGTCACATTCACGTGCATATACTCCAGGACATAGGCACGATTCGACAAGTCCAACAGAACCGATTGATGCCTGTATTGTGGCAAGCCATCCGATTCGACGTGCAGTGTCCGGGTTATCGTATCTGTGCCCAGTAGCGTGGCTACATGTAGAGTTACATCCACATCGCCCAGTCGCTGCGGCACCACCGGCACATAAACCACTGTCGTGCCCTGTGCATCCAAATAGATGAAGAACTGATGTTCACCGAAACTCGTTCTTGGATTATAACTGCGCACAATGCCGTCCTCTTCCACGTGGACAAATTTATAATTCGGACTGTCGTGCAGCACAACCGTAGCCTCAATGGCCGTCGTCATGTAGTTGAAGACCGTGACACGTATGCCCACCTGTTCGCCCTGTCGACACACCGTTGGCATTTCCACATTGATAAAGAACGGTTGCACTCCAACATATTCCAGAGCACGATTCAGCATGCCAAAGCCCTTGGATGGACTAACACTAAAAGCGCTGACCATCCAATAGGCGGGACGATCCGGTACATCTACATTGAATATGAAACGACCATGCGGACCAATGTTAACGTCCTTCCATAGCCAAACGTTCTCATAGTGCCGCAGCACTCGATTGAAACGATATTTGCGATAATTCAAGAGTTCTGTATCATTTTGTACACGGCAGCCAATCTCATCCGTGCCATCATCGCAATCGAAGAGGCCATCACAATGTTTCTCCAAGCGATAGCAACGTCCACTCAGGCATTCACCATAGCCCAAGGTGCGATTGCAACTCTCCTGTCTACGTGGCACATAACCATCCGTAAAGACAATCAAACCATTGTACTCGAACGTGCGATTCGCATCAATGCCAAACGAGGAAGCTGGGAAATAGACCAGCTCATCGGGATTACCTTCGTGGGAGTACCAAATGCGTCTGTATGTGCCATTCGTTTGCTCATCGAAATTGGACATTTTGGTTATAATCTTGGCATAGGTCAACTCATTGCCCGCCTGCATGGTGTAGAAGGCGCTATCAATGCCAGATAGACCCACATAGGAGCCGGGTTCACCAAAGATGGCCACCTCAACTTTTTCACCTGTGCGCGCCTTACGATTGTTGATGTAGACCGTAAAGTTGTTACGTGAAATGCCATTGACGGGGAAGGTTAGAGAATCGGCAACCACTTGACCCTGCTGGGTGATCTTCCACACTACCAATGTGGCCACCGGTGCCATCTCAGCGCTCAGAACCACCGCAATGGTGCGGATACCTTCAATAATGGTCTCCCGGTCATTGATCAAGATAACACCCTTGGACATGATTAGATAGTTAAACTCCTCCAAATGGAAATTGGTGCGAATATGGAAGATGATATACTCTCCCACAACCGGCTGTTCCGTGCTGGTGGTAATCTTGATGTGTTGATTGCGCGGCGAATAATGTGAGACGAGCAACAATTCCGTTTGAATGCGTTCACCCCGCGGATCCACAAAGACCGCCTGCAAGCGCATATTCTGTATGCCATTAAGGAAGTCCCGCGACTGTGGACGCTCATCCAGCTGCAGATCATGACGTATATCAATCTTCAACTCCCAAACGCCATCCGTTTGCTGGGACATATGCAGACGCTGTGCGGGCCAGTCACGACGTCCGCCATTGCGACTCTCCACAAAGCCACTGACCTCCATCAAACCCTGACGCAACAGATAGGGATCAATGCGTGAACCATCATGATATTCCACAACTAGATACGCAGTGAATGGCATTGCTGGCTTAAAGACCTGCGGCGATTCGCCCAGAAAAGCGACACGTAAACTGGAATTGTAGACACGCGCCACAGAATAACCGCTGATGATCTCATCGTAGAATTTCTCGCCAACAGTTGCTGTGATGAGCACCTCCATGTTGGCCATATTCGGCACAAGCAGCTCCAATTCACGCAGCGGCCATTTAAAGTCAAAGGTTCCATTGAAATATCTCAAATATGGCAAACTCTTGCGATAGCTGCTCGTCCAGGAATCATAGTTATCCAGCACTTCCGGTTTGCGTACCCAAAATGGCCATTCCTCCTCGAATTGGTAGCTCCGCTCCACTACATATTGATTGCGATAGAGCAGCTCCTGCGATAGATCCACGCCATCCTGTGGCAGTTGCGCAGGCACATTATATTGCTGATTTGGATTGTGATTGGGATTGTTATAGCGCCAGCGATCGTTATACAAATTCATTTGTTCCAGCGGCGAGCGACCCAAGCGGAATTTTTCATTCAGCACCTGATTGCTAAAGTAGCCAATGGGTCGTATGGTGGCCTTCAGTGTCAGATTACCACGCACGGGCAGACCGCTGGTAAAGTTGGCCATAACCCGTCCATAGATATACGGATCGGTGGTAAAGAAGTACGCCGGCATTGTGACATTGACTTCGAAGCGTGTCTGATAGTATTCCTCGACACTGAAGTGACTCTCTTCCTTCTGACCCTGGGCAATCACACGTATCGTCCATTCACCAAATGTTGGCTGATCCGACAGTTTGTATTCCAGCGAAACGGAGCCCAAATTTGATTGCCTGGGAGTGAAAGAGAAGCAGATAAATAGAGTGAGTTAGTTAGTCAAGATTATACAAAAATTGCTGTATCTGTTCTGAATCTGTCATATAATCTCAATTCAGCAAATATAGATATAATATAGTCTGATCTTTTTGGGCATTAGATATATATACTCAGCATAAAATATCTATTCAGCAGATTCAGCATGCATCAATTAAGCAGATATCTACTCAATATATATCTATTCCGCATTTAACTGAGATACATATATATTAAGCAGATATCTATTCAGCAATAATTTACATTCAGCTAAAATATTCAAAATATTATTCAGCAGATATCTAGATTTTATAGTGATAAGGGAACACTCACCGAGACAGCCAACGCTTGAGTATATGTCCATTGGGATCCAGCATATAGACATCGATGGTATTATCGAATCCCTTCAGTTCTGTGGTAATCGGTATCGTGCGGAATCGCACCGTCTCGCCCTGCATATAGAGCGGTTTGTCGGTCTGCACAAAGATGGTCATTGAGCGTTGCGAGAAGTCAAGGCGCGTATCATTCAGAAAGGCCACGCCGCCAAAGACATCCTGATAGAAACCCTCCACACGTAATCTATAATTGCCCGTGACACTAGTGGGCGGTATCCTCATGAGCAAAGTTTCCGGTACACCTTCCTTGACATCCTTGGAATCACCGCTAACCTGAACGCCATCACACGAGATACTCGCATGCACAGTGATCGGGTACTTTGCTTGCAGTATCGAGACGGATACTTGATAAATCAAACCAGGACGCACCATGCGAGAGGCAACAATGAAGTATGTGGGCTCACGATTATGCAATGTCTCTAGGAAGATGTTTTTTGTATTGTAGGCGGACTTGCCACGCTGCAAACTGGGCTCATCGTCATCATAGCCACCGATGCCACCGCCGCCCAGTCGCTTATTATAATCATCCTGAGCGCCTCCCAAATCATTGTAGCTGCCATCAGTGCGATAAACAGTTGGATTTGGATTTAGATTCGTGCCATATGGATTATTGTTATCGTATGTCGTTGTGGGCTGTGGCAGCAGCGGTTGTTGTTGTTGTTGCTGCTGCTGTTGTTGTTGTAGCAGTTGTTGCTGTAACAGTTGCTGTTGTTGTTGTTGTTGCACGTTGTAGTAGCTGCCATCGCTTTGTGCCGCAACCAGTTGCAGCAGCAGCAACGCATGCAGCATATGCCACAAGCGTTGCATCCTCATCCAATTAGTGACTGACTAGAAAAGAAAACAGAAAGAAAATAACAACAAAAAGTTAGATGAAGTCAATCAATCAGTGTGCAAAGTGAAGTGCATCAATTAGCAAGTCTCTAATGTATATACATATATATACACTATATTTGTATGTATGTATATACTCTATATATAGCTGACTGCTTGAGCTGTTTTATCTTGTACGCTGTGCGTGTTTTTTGAGGCTCTTGTTTAGTCTGTTCAGAGTGTTCTTTTCCGCGTGCTGTTCATGCAACCAAAACAGCAACCACTAACATTTCAGCCTCTAGTCGGCGCAGGCCTGACAGACAACAACGACACATGAAGACTCTACTTTATAAGAGACAAGCACAAATTCAGTTCACGCTTTTGTTACGCCTTTTAAGCAGTGCTGCCAATTTAGCTATTATCCCGTCAGTTGTGGCGTGTGATTTTAGCACAAAAATTCTGCGTGCAAACTCTTCTACAAGATAGGTCAACTAGTAAAAAAAGCCAGAAATAGCTAGACATTAATAAATAACTCAACAAAAAAAAAACTTTACGATGTTAAGGGCATTTATACCGAACAATTGCGATAAAGCGGCTACCGGAAATTATAGTTCTTTTAAGCATAACTGTTCGAATCATTAAGTAAAAGCTGTCAATTTTGGAGTTTTTAATTTATGTTTAGCTATTTCTGGCTTTTTTTTTTTAATACTTGATCTGGCGTGTCACAGCATTGAAGAGTTGGCAGCAGTGGAGAAATCTTAAGTCTTTTAAGAAATCTTAAATTTATAAATATATATGGAAAAAAAGATATCATAAGCCACATCAAATAGATTTAGCCATTTAACACACCCTACAGCGAAGGGTGTTTAAACAGGGCGCTGCATAGTTATTTATAGCCATTCCCAACCGGCAGAAGGCGGCATAATACACAGCTACATACATACAGATGCACACTCATATGTATGTATGTGTGTTATGCATACAAACAGCATGGACTTAGACGGCAGACACACAATGAGATTTACGCATAAAATGCGACATTTAAATGATGTCAAATTTTAAGTTAAATGTCATTTCAAAGTGGGCGCGCAATTAGTCTTTTGATATGGGATATGTGCCAAAGCGTTTTGCTGGCAACCAAAGAAAACTCGAAGTAGACTTTAAAAATATTTACGACACATTCCGCACTGTCCTAGTTTAGTATTTGTTGGCATTACGCCCTAGGCGGTTTTTATTGGAAATGCAACAAACAAACAAACGGAAAAGTCTATTCAACATAAATAGAAAATGGAAACAATGACATTTCATTATCAATTAATAAGAATTCTTACAATAATTGTAGTTTACCCAGTTCAAAAGCCCGAGTGTTGCCACCTAGTTAGGATTTGCTATGGTATGAATGCCACTCAGTGTATCAGAACTAGCTAATGGTGGTGACAGTTGGCACAGATTCACGCTAAACCTAGCTTTTTTTATCAAGCAGATATTCAGTCTGTTTTTTTTTATTTTAAATTAATAATATAAATTCTTCAATTTCTTCAAGTTATAATTTTCTTATAAAAGATCTGTACTCATATACTTATTACTTATTTCTTAAAAGTAGAAAAACACTGCTAGCAAGTGTCATTATGATTCATTAATGTGATAGCCCGTGAGCTGCTAGAGCCAAGGGTCATCTCTAACAGCTGGGATTATCGCTGCTTACTTCCAATGCGTTCAATTTCCAATAGCAGAACGTTGCCATCTTGTATAATATTCTACGCAGTGCTTGGATTTTCAAATTCTTTAACATACACAAACTTCTATGGAACTAGCAAAAATGGCGACGTTGGAAAGCTGCGAAATTTAACGGCACTTAATTTTTGACATTGACGAATTGAGCTGTATAATAAGAAAAGCAGCTTATCAAGATCATACAAAATAAAAAAACACCCCAACCACCAGCAAAAGAAAAAAAGTAATAAAGGACAATATCTGCCTTAGGTAAAAAGACAACATCTGAAGGCAACCATAGAAAAACAAGCGTAAAAAGGTGAGAATGCAAGGACAATTAGGTGCCCGGCATATAAGGCGCACTTGACCCTCGGCCAAAAAATAAAACCTGACAAAAGAGAGCGAGAAAGAGAGGGGTAGAACATTTGAAAGGTAGTTGCCGGTAACGAACAAAATAACAGAGTAGCGCGCAACACAGAAGATAGTGTCAGTTACCTGTTAGTGTGTGTATGTGTACACATGTGTGAGAGTATGCATGTGTGTGTGTGTTGTCTGCGCAGTGAAGCAGCAGAAGTCGCTGGCCGATGTGGAAAACAAACACAATGAGAGAAGAAAAAACGGTTATTATAATTCAGCTGAACGCTGCTGCAAGCGCAGCGTACAGTGTAATCCACCCTTTTACTGCGGCAGCAGAGAAGCATAGTGCACACACACACACATGCACAAGCAAATACACATATATGTATGTAAAGTGGTATTAATTAGTGTAAAACGAGGGGTAAGGCAGGGGCAAAAGTGCAATTGAAGTGCGTGCAGCAACTGGGCTCAGACAAACATGCAAAAAAAAAAATGAAATTTGAGCGTGGCTTAAATTTCCAATTGGGCAGCAGGTGGCAGACGCTTGCCTAAGCCGTTTTTTCTTTTCGCATTTTTTCTGCTTTTTTGCCTTCAGCCATATTTTGGGAATAATTTCAGTTTTAGCTAATGCATACAATGTAGTTACAATTTGAGACGCTTATGCTTTGACTATTCAATTTTTGGTCAACGCCCATGTGAGGGCAACAACAACAACATAATAACAACGCAAGCAGCAGTAGCAGCGCAGGTATTTGAGCAAACATTTTGGGCGGGTCAACGTTTCGAGGCGCTGTAGCCTCATCTCACTCACCTGTTTTTTTTGAATTGTGCTCACGCAATGCTGGAAATCGGGCGCATTATTTGTAAGAACAAAAGCAACACAAAATATATATAACTTTTTAACTTAAATGTTAAATTAATGAAACAGAAAACCAACAGCAACACGACGCACTCACACACACGCACGAACCCGCAACGCGATGACTTATGTTAGTGACGTGCAAACAGTAACTGAATGTGGTTATCGCACCACACCCCTAAATATCGCATGCCATGGATTCACAAATGTATCGATCTTGATTAACACGATTATATTTTTTAAAATCGAAACAAATATTCTACTACCAAAAGTAGAAGTAATTCATAGTACATATTTAAAATCGTTTTGCAACAGTCCAGCTGTCATATTTTGCAAAACTTTTTGTGATATAACAATGTTTTCTTCTGTAAATGATTAGGTATGCTCCAACATATGTTGAATATGAAACAAGCAAAAAAAACATGTATTAACTGCTATTAAATTTATAAATTAAATTTATACGATATATTCAATTGCTATACATAATCGAAAGCTGCCCAAAGCTATCGATATACGACGTCAGTGTTGGTAAACGATAGTTAAACAGAACTGCTCGGTATTTCAGTATTTTTTAAGGGCAAAATGTGCGACCAAACTTAAACTGGCAATAAATGCCTACAATTTGAGGAGCGTGTGTGTGTGTGTGTGTATTGTATGCGTGTGATGTAAGGTCATTCGCGTGAAAATATCAGCGAGGAAAAAATCGAATTTTTGTGTTTTGTGTGCTAGGTAAATTCCAAATGAGTGCAAAATAATGCAGCTAAAACAAGTGCGATTATTCAAATAATTCAATTTGTGTATGCTAATGTGCAGTGAGCACGTGCAGTGTTCAAATTCGATGTTAATGCAAAAATTTTGACGAAAAGCAGCAGCAGCAGCAGCAGCAGAATACTCATACACACATATACAGGCACACGCACGCACAGACACACACACACGCATATACTTGAAAGCGGAGGAGCTTGAGCTAGAACCTAGAGTTGTCAACGCTGTCCGCAGAATTTCGTCATTGAGAGTGTCGCGTTGTGTGTATGTGTGTGTGTTTTGTGCGTGCCTCGATTGCATATGTGTGTGCGTGTGTGTGTAGAGTTCTGGTAGTAAAACAAAAAAAAGAAAAGGAAAGCCAATGAGAAAAGTGAATTATACATAATTTGTTGAAAATACATGGCAGGTGCAATGCAGCAGGCCACATCTGGCTAGATGAAAAAAAAGAAGCAAAACTATTACATAAATAGTACAAAGTGTAAATGTAAATGTTATTGAAAAGCGCAAGGCGAAGGCGCCGCCGCTGCTGCTGCTACGACCGTCGCGCACGCTGTCGTCATCGCGGCTAATAAGAAGAAGAAATAGTAGAAAAAGTGGGAGCAGCTAGCAAAAAATCCCGTAACTATATTTGCGCTCATTGTTTGCCATTTCTCGCATACAGATATATACATATAGAGAGATATATGTTTGTGCATGTTTCAATCTCGTGACTTGAAAATGTTGAGTATATTGACTCCTCCTCTGGTCACACAAATTAATATTGTGAAAATCAACTAATAATTGCCATTGAGTGAGGCCAGAAGCAGGGGACGCGCGGCTGGTCACACTATATATACGTTCGTGTGCGTGTGTGTGAGTGACCTCGTATCGGTGTGTCGCGTGCTTGCGCTTGTGTGTGTGTGTGAGTGAGTGTGTGCGGCAGCGGCAAGGAGTGTCATGCGTATTTTGCTGCCTCTGCTACTCCCCCCTCTCCCCACGACAAACGCTTCGTATCATCAACAACAACAAGCTATATACGCGCTGCTCCTTTGCTCCCAACGAGTTTTATCTTGTTTTCCGTTTTAATCATATGCGGGCTCTGAGAGACAATCACGTCATCCAGCCTGACACACACACTTACATTTACATACGCACACTATAAAGTCATTTATGTTAACTTTAGAGCTGAGCCGCAGCTGTATATGTGTGTGTGTTTGTGTAGGCGGCCCATCAATTCTATTGTTATTAATATTGTTTTTTCTTCTTATACATTTTGAGCTTAATCAATTCAATTAGCGTGTACACATATATATTTATATACATACATATATAAATATATATACGAACATAGCGGAAAGTAAGTTCTTTCTTATCCTTTATCCCGTCTATATTAAAGAGTGACCTGATGTATGCTATGCAAATAATACCACAAAAAATTAGTTACTCGAAATTTGCTAGAGATGTGTGACAAAATGATGTTTTCTTTTTGCCGCTGATTAATAATTGCTCAGCAGCATCACATCATCGACTGCGTCAATTTTTGTGTTTGTATGTATGTCTTTGTATGTGTGAACAGTAAATAAACTATGACCAGAGGGGACACTGAGTCATGGCTAGCTGATGACGTTATGCTGCGCTAAAAGGCAATTTGTCTCGCAAGTGGTTCGAACTTTGCCAATAAAACGCAAACTTTATCGAAAATGAAGATAAATGTGAATGCTCTCTCTCTCACACACATACGGCAAGAAGCGGTAATCGATATCGAGTTCGGCTGATAATCGATATCGAGTTCGGCTGACAATTGATTTCAAATTCAACTGATCATGGATATAGAGTTCAACAGATAATCGATATAGACTTTAACAGATAATCGATAACATGCGATCTCTAAGCTATGGCAACTCAGCATCAGTTGTAAATTTGAAAATAAATACAAATTACAATGTTACATTGTAGTTTTTGTTGTAATTGTCTTCTTGTTTTGTGCGTTTGCTCTATGAGTGCGCGCGCGTCTTTTGTTTGTAACGCAACGAAATTAGCTTAGCACCAGCAGCAGCAGATACCCAGGCTAAAAATCATGTCGAAACCGCTGCCAACCGCTTTTAGGCAGTTCATCAGTGAGTGCGCCACTGACCGCTCCTTCCCTCCCTACATACGTAGCCGTACCCTCAGTGCGATACGTGAACGTTTTACGTTGTCGCCGCCGACTTGTATGTTTGTATTAAAATACTGCAATGAGCTCTTTATCTTAATTATGTATGTATGTTTATGTGTGTAAGTATGTGTGGAATATGCGTATAAATACTGACGGAAAACATTCACTGCGATGCCGTCGCATGCACGTCGCTGCGGGGTAAACAAACTGCCGTTACTCTGCCGCCGCCGACGTCGCTGCCTCTGCTGCTGCTGCTGCTGATAACACTGCTGACAAACGAATTTCAATCTGAAAGCAACAGCAAAAACAATGAGCTAATAACAAATCCGTACGACTTTTATCAGTCAGCCATGACGACGTCGCCGCCGCCGCCGTCGCCGCCTGTTATTTTTTGCTCTGCTCTTTTTTTTTGATTTTTTTTTTTTGCCTACTCGCTCGCTTGGCGCACAGCGGCTAGTTCAGTCTGCTCGCTGATTTCGTTGCGTTACGTTTACGCTTACGTTGCTGCTGTGTTCCGTTCTGTTGTGTGTTCCGTGTCCGTTTTTGTCGCCATTTCTTTGGGTCCCAGTGTCTAGTATTAGTGCTAGACGTCAGTAATTTTTCCAAGTGTATGAAATTAAATATAAATATATAAAAAAGTAAAAAAAAATCACATACACTTTGAGCTTTGACTCATTTCTGAGTGCGTTTGGCTTTTGAGCATTTTGCATATGGACGTCAATGTGGCATATTTCAATTTTTGGTTTGCTAGCCAAAAAAAAAAAATTCCTCGACCCCCAGTTTTGCTGCGTGTGTGTGTGAATGTCTTGCTGTGTGAATGAAAGAGAAAGAGAGAGAAAAAGAGCTTTTGGCTACGCATGTAAATGAATTTAACGCGACAAACATAAGAAATTAGCAAAAAAAAAAAAAAAAAAAAAAAAAAAATAGGTGCAGCTGAATGCGACTTGCCTCACGGCTCGCACCCCTTGCTCCACCGCAAAGCTTAGCACGTGTGCAGCATATAATGCTGACGTCGATAAAAAAAAAAAAAAAATTGAGAGTGAGAGCGAGCGAGAAAGAGAGACAATGAGTGTAAAAATTATATTTAGTTAAATTCCCGTTTAGTTTTTATGCTGTTGCTGTTGCTGCTGCTTTTTCACATCCTTGAGTTAGCTGCTCTCTTTCTCGCTCTCGCTCTCGCTCACGCACTTAGAGACGCCGCGGGCAGTTTTTTTGCTCAGTTTGCTTTCGTTTTATTTTGAATTTATGTATTTTTAAATTTTGTGCAAAAAGCATAGAATTCGAACGCGAAACAAACGAGAAAAAAGCTAGACAAAAAAAAAAATAATAACGAACAAAGAGAAAATAAAATATTTATAAAATTGACAAAGAAACAAAGCGAAAATAAATATAAAATTGTTTGTTTAAAAAAATCATTTCTTTTCTCTATATATAAAACAAAATAGCGACAAGAAATAAGAACAAAAGCTGGAGCTGGTTAAATAAAGAGAAAGAGCAGAATCGTTAGAACAAAACACAAAAACAACAAAAACCAACCAAACCAACCAACCAACCAACCAACAAACAAAACCAACCAACAAACAACCAACAACAACAACAACATCAACTAATATCAAATTTAATGTTAAGCATAATTAATTACAACAAATTGAAATCGTATAATTAAAGCTATACATAAATTAATATTAATAATGATCTAGTAAGTTAATCATAAAGTACAAAAACAAAACAACAACAAAAAATAAGCATAAATATAACAAAAAAAAAGTAAATAAAATAAAAAATAAACAAGCAACAACAACAACAACAACAACAAAAATAATTAATCAATCAGCAAAAATTAGTTAATGCAAATTTAATATGCAAGCAATTTGAAACGACAACAAACCGCAACAACAACAACCAACCAACCAACCAACAACAAAATAATTACAACAATTCAATACAAGCAACAACAACACGGATCAATACCAAAGATGGAGGCAAAATTCTTGGCTAGCGCTCTTTCATTCCTCTCGATATTTTTAGCGGTTCATGCTCAATCATTTGGTAAGTAGACAACAACAACAACAACAACAATAATAATAACAGCCACAATTACAACATACAACTATACAATAATTAACAATAAATTACAAAAAAAAAAAAAACAAAAAAAAAATACATTAGCCAAACAGCCCCCACCCCTTATATATATCCTATATCTAAGCTCTATATATGTATGTTTGTCGTCTACATTTTCTAACTGTATAAGTGTACATACATAACTGCAGCAGAAATTGCAAACAAAAACAAAACCAAAAAAAAAAAAAGAAAAAAACAGAAGAAAAGAAAGCAGAAAAGAAGAGAACAAAATAGATAGTATGTGGTCTCTCCCTCACCCTTTCAGCCCGGCCCTAATTGCCTGGTGCCTTGCCGAACACTTTTTTTGTTGTTGTTGTCTGTCCACTTTCAATACAGTTATTTTTCTGTTTTTTTTTTTTATTTTTTGCAACTCCCAGCAGAACTTTTGAGTGTGACAAATGCAGTGCAATTCACATGTTTTTAATTGAACTTGTTGAAACTGTTCAAAATTTATACATATATAGTTTACAAAACCGACTAAGCTTTCTATATACTATGATAATAATATTAAAATTTTCATTTCTGTTGAAACTGGGGCGAAAACCCTTCTTATCTAATGGCTGCTGCTCTTGCATTATGCACATAAATCTATTTCAAATGGGTTGTCATCCAAATAATATAAGTAAATAAATAGAAAAAAAATTAAATTTTATTATTTTTGTTACGTCAGATTTTTAAAGTTTTTATATTTAAAATAAAAATTATATATTTTTTATTATTACTAGAAAAATTCTGAAATATTTTTCTATATATATATTCTTTTTTTTTTTTTGTGGATGTCAGATATTCTAAATATATAAAAAAAAAAAAAAATTAAATATAATTATATAATTTTTTAGATAAATAATTCTACAAATGGTAAATTTTTAGTTTTAATTACATTAATTTTTCGAAGAAATTATTTGTAAATAGTTATATCTTTTTTTAAGGGAACTGCATATTTCCCAGCTAATACAAATTGAATATGAATATTTAAAACATATGTATGTGTCTGCCACATCTACGCATATATTGTGTTTCCTTAATACTATTTTTAAACATTATTAGCGTTAATTAGAAACATATTGTTATAGATTGTATTACACTAATCATGATATTATTTCATGAACAAAACTTGTTAGTGCAGAGGACACTCGAATTTTTTTTGTTTTCATAATAATGTTTCCCCAAAGTTCTGCTGGGTTTTTGCCATACACAAAGACGCACACACACACACACACACACACGTACGTACGTAATAGAACATAACATAACACACACATACACACACACACACACACATATTGAGCGAACACTTTCCTTTGCGCTTCGTTTTTATTTTCTCTTTTACAATGTAAGCACAGCCCCCCTTCCTCCCCCTCCGCCACCATGTTTTCTTCTTCAGACCGCCCACCTCCCCCTTAAAGGCCATCAGGTTTTTTTTTCGCCTTGTCCGTTCGCCCGCTCTCCTTGGCCATCTCTTTTACCGTGTCTCTCTCTCTCTCTCTCACTCTCTCTCTTTGTCGCCCGCTGTCTTTGTCTATCTTTTTGGCCTTTAGTTAAGTGTACTTGTGCTTCGATATTTTTGTGTTGCTTTTTATAGTTTATATTGTTGGTTGCGTTGGGTTTGGCTACTGAGACTGCGACTGCGGCTGCGGCTGGTCGTCATTGTGTGCGTGTGTGTGTGTGTGTGTGTGTGTGTGTCTTTCACCTTCTCATCCGCCTCCTCCTCTACCTGTTCATATGCCCCACTATTATACTCTTCTTCTTCGTCTTCTGCTATTGCGCTCATTTGATTTTCAATTTTCCACACAATTGCAAAAATGAAAAGAGAAACACGAAGAGCAACAACAACAACAACATTAAAAAAATATATTAAGTTCATTTTAGTATTTCAGTTTAAGTCTCATGATTTTCTTCTTCTATATTTTTTCCACCATTTTTATTTTTATTTTTATTTTAGTTTTATTTAATTTTTTTTATGCTTTGAGCATTTTTACACGGTCGCCAGGTAAGCAGAGCGCCCCAGTCTTAGCCGGTGGCCCGCAGACAATGTCCGCATAGTTGTTTATATTAACTCATCGATCCGGTACGCGATACCCAATACTACATACTAAGTATTATATACCATATACATATATAGTATATACTATATACATATATACCGGCTGCATTGTTTACACCTGGCCATCAAAAAATTCTCTTTATAATAGCCTTTGCCTTGCTTTCGGCTCCAAAACTATTTATTATTCTAAGCATATCTGTTCGATATCTATCTATCTATCTATATATGTACATATATATGTATATCTATCTGTCCTAACTAATGGCTACCTCTTTATGTATGTATTCCACATTCAAGGTGTATTTTAATCGAGTTTTTTTTTTTTTGATTATTTTGTATTTCATTTCATTTCATTCTGTGAGCAGCATTCAAAACTCTATAAATTTTTGTTTCTATTAAAAATGATTATTGCAGGAAAAAAATCACTTAACGAGATATTTATTGTAGCTTTCATTCAATTTGAATATCATTTCAATTTATAACTAATTCAAACAATAAAAATAAATTTATAAATGAAGAGTGGAAAATGTATGTGCATATATAATGATAGATCCTTAGCAGCATATAATTTATTATATTCATAAATAAATCTAAATCAGTTTTTATTAGGTTATTCTACACAGATCCTCCTAATAAGCATTTTAAGATCATTCGAATGGCAAATCCCAAAACTCTATGCTAATTTGCCAAAAATATTTCGCAAATTACTGAATAATAATTTAATTTTTATTCAAAAATTTAATTTTTAGCAATGGGAAAAAGAATTTTACTTATTTTAGAAGTTTTTTGAAATGCTGTTTGAAGTATATTTATATTTTCCATTTACAAATTCATAAATGAAATACCAATACAAAAAAAGAAATGAATTTCACTCAATTTCCACAAGTTTAAGTGAGAAATTTCCGCTCAGTTATGTGACTTTCTTCTTCTTCTTCTTTTTTATTATTTAATTAATTTGAATTTTATTTTCCATTTACAAATTGATAAAATTAAACAATAATGCAAAACAAAGAAAAAATAGTTTCACCCATTTTCCACGAGCTTCGATGAAATGGAATAAAACGAATTTGAAGTAGCTTTAGCTGTGCCATTGTAGCATTATTCATCCATATATGTACATATATACATATATATATATATATATATATCTAATTCTAGGGTATTTCACTGTTCGTTGTAAGCCACTTGCTCAGGTGTTCATTTAATCTATGTGATTATCAAAATTGTATTTTGCACATGTTTCTCTGTTTCTGTGTTTCTGTTTTTCCTTTATTTTATAATTATTTTATGGTACAATATTTTCAATGCCTTTTCTTTTTTCTTCTTTTTTTTTTTTTTTTTTTTTGAATTGTTTACGTAAATAAACGGAATCATACGTAAAATAATGGAAACCTGGGCGAAAACTTTTGATATTGCAAATGTTGAATATTGTCTATATACATACATATATACACAAAGACACTCTCATACATTCATGTCTGTGTGTGTGTGTGTGTGTGTGTGTGTGTGAGTATAAACTCGTATGACCGAGGCACTATATGAATCACGTACGAGTCGAGTTGTTGGCCTCCTGCCTGTGTGTGAGCTCGTTCAAACAGTTGTTGTAGTTGTGGTTTAATACTTTGATACACTACTGCAAAAGAGTATATCGATTTTCATGTATAACTACCATATAGATACATTTGAAAGAAATGTATCTTTTGTATGCAGCGAAAGTATCTTTTATAGAAATAATATCTTAAAGTGCTAAAGAGTTGTAGATAGTTTATCGCGCTTATTATCTACTTATGAAAGATAATCGAATGGTCGACTATATAATATATATTTTATGCATAAATATATTATATTCTCTAAATAAATGTATCTTTTGTGTGTCAGAAAAGTATCTTCAAATACAAAAAATATATATATATCTACTCAAATCAATTGCAAATAGCTTTAGTTAGGGTATTTACGAGCCATCTATGTCTACACAACTCTTTTTTTTCTCAATCTATTGTTTTCTATTGTTTTTTTTTTCTGGATACTTCAAAGCGAATATTGAAAAAATAGAAAATAAGAATGAAAAGCTAAACCACGTGTTGTCCAGGTGTTTAAGTTGGCTTATGTACAGGTATATCCACGTTTACTTCTCTTGTTTTGCTCTTTTATAATTTCCCGTTTTGCGAAACATTTTCATGTTTGGCCAGGTTTTTGAACTTCAACAACAACAACAGCAAACATTGTTTTTGTTTGTGTGTGTGTGTGTGTGTGTGTGTGTGTGTGTGTGTGTGTGTGTGTGTGTACGGTGGGGCTTAGCTGTTTTGTTAGCCATGTTTATTTAATGGCATTTTCATTACATTAATAAATGTCAAATATTGAAATTTGCGGACTCGCCCAAGACACTCTGCAGCCCAGTCGCACAGTGGGGCAAAGTTACATATTAAATAAGTAATAAGTAAGCCTGGCACAGTGAGGCAAATGCATTGAATTGTTAATACAATTTAAATGATAAATGATTTCTTAGAAACATACGTAAAAATTGATAATTGAATTTGCTAGAAATTGTCACGCTTGATTTTGCATCTGGCTCTAAAAATATGTTTTGATTCATATTTTCTTTTTGTTGTTTGATTTTGCTGCGCCCGCTGCAAAAATATTATTTTTACAAAGACAATAAACATGAAATGTAATTTCCCTTTCAATGTCGTCGCCGTCGTCGTCGTCATTGTTATTGTTGCTGTTGCTGTTGCTGTTGCTGCTGCTGCTGCTGTGTCATAGTGAAAGAAAAGTCGTCGTCCCTTGTGCTGCGTGGGCGTGGGCGTGGGCATGGGGGCGTGGGTAACATTGTTCTATTTGCCTTTGCTGCATTTGCATTGCTGGCTAACTTGAATAGTTAGCACATTTTGTTATATAGAGGTTGCCTCTGTGTTTCCGCTTGTGCCAGATAATGACTGCTTAAACAGAGCAAATGCAACCACACACACTCACAGCGAGAGTGAGTGTGAGAGAGAGAGAGAGAGAGAGAGCGAAGTTACTGTTACAGTTGCAGTACAGTGTAAACTACACTTAATGAACAGCCCACAATGAGTTAAATTATAATATTATTAAAATTTTTTATTATAATATTAATATATAATAGATATATACATAGTTTTATTTATCTTAAGATTTTAATTTAAGTTTAATTTTATAATAATATTAATTTATATTAAAAAATTTTTTCATAAGTTGAAGAAATTATTATTTTTATTATTGTTATTATTATTATTACAATTATTACTATTATTATTATTATTATTATTATTATTATTATTATTATTATTATTATTATTATTATTATTATTATTATTATTACTATTATTACTATTATTATTATTATTATTATTATTATTATTATTATTACTACTACTATTATTATTATTATTATTATTATTATTATTATTATTATTATTATTATTATTATTATTATTATTACTACTACTATTATTATTATTATTATTATTATTATTATTACTACTATTATTATTATTATTATTACTACTATTATTATTATTATTAGTATTATTAGTATTATTATTATTATTATTATACTTATTATTATTATTATTAGTATTATTAGTATTATTATTATTATTATTATACTTATTATTATTATTATTATTATTACTAATATTATTAGTATTATTATTATTATTATTATTATTATTATTATTATTATTATTATTATTATTATTATTATTATTATTATTATTATTATTATTATTATTATTATTATTATTATTATTATTATTATTATTATTATTATTATTATTATTATTATTATTATTATTATTATTACTATTATTATTATTACTATTACTATTATTACTATTACTATTATTATTATTATTATTATTATTTTTATTATTATTATTATTATTATTATTATTATTATTATTATTATTATTATTATTATTATTATTACTATTACTATTATTATTATTCTTATTATTTTTATTATTATTATTATTATTATTATTGCTTACTTTTCATTCATTTTCAATATATTATGATTATGATTATTATTATTATATATTTTAATATTTATACTCGAATTCTTATTCTTATTATATTTTAAATATTTTTTATATTTAAATAAAATTCTTGAGCCAACATCTGCCTTAAAGGCTTCAAAACATATTGTTCACTCAAGCGCGTGTTTACTGTACATATATGTATTGGTATATCAGTGAATTGCACCTTTTCGCAAGTCCTCTATAGCTGCTGCGTTTTCATGCTAATTTACAACACGAAAAATTGTGAAGCCAAATGGGCAAATAGAGTTGCGTGCGGCAGGGGCTGCTTGGGGGAGCGGAAGAGGTGAGCTTGAGGAAGCAACGGTTTTTGTATTTTTTTGTTGTTGTTGTACTGTTATCTATGGCAGAGTATGATGGTGGCCCTGGCCCGCCCATTCATGCTGTTAGCGCCCCCGCTTTCATTAGCAGGCACCTGACAAAAGCTAAAAGTTCACACATCGCCTATTTAGAGGCAGACAGCAGGCACTTATACACCAGATAAATTCACACACACACGCATGTGTGTGTGTATATAAGTATATATGTATATGTATGCATATGTCTGCTTTTGTTCAACTACAATATACATTTCATATATATATTTAAAAATAAATATAAATAAATTTTTGCGTGAGAACAATAAAAGTATATATACACGTGTGTGTCTATACGCTAATATATATAGATAAATATGTATATATATATATATACATATATTATATACATATATAGACATGTGCATGTATGTGTCAACAGAATGAGCTGTGAAAGCATTTATGCATGATTTTTGTTTTTTCTTTGTCGAAATGTCAAGTTTTCTTTGCACTTGAAGACAATGGCGTGTGGCCCACTGTGCATGCAGACAGTCCGACTATATATGTACACTGTGTGTATGCCTATGTGTGTGTGTGTGTGTGTATTAAATGTTCGTCTGACTGTCTGGCAGCGCTTTTTGTTTTTGGTTCTTTTCATGTTTTAGCCACAGCCGCCAAGTACGTACAACAAAAACAAAGTCGCAAAGTCGTCACAAACGTCACTAGCTGTCTCCCTCTACCTCCCGCCGCCTTATTGTCGCATCAATCAGTTTGCTGTTTTATTTTTCTTTCAATTTTTTTTTTTTTTTTCATTTTTGCTTTTCAGCCAGCATTCGATTTATGCTCTCAAATATTTTCACTTAGCTAAGGTTGTCTGCAAATTTTTCCATTGTGACGTTGCGGCTCCTGAGTGACAGAGTTGCCAGCTCGTGCCGATCAATTGTTGTTGGCTTTTGTTGTTATCGTTTATTATTATGATTTCTACTGCACTCTGACACTCTTGTTTTTTGTTTTATAAAATTTCATTTGCACCAGACCCTTTGATGATGGTGATGGTGATGGTGATGGTGAGAGCGGCAGAAAGGGGGAGAGAGTGAGAGAGCGGGGCAAAGTGCGGGCGCTCAAAGCTTTATCGCTTCATTGACTTTGACAATTTGAAATTGCTTTGGCTCCAAAGTTCACAACTTACTGTAAATGATTTCAATGTGTCTCTGTGTGTGTGTGTGTGTGTATGTGTGTGTTTACAAGCTGTTCAATAAATACTAAAATGGCGCATAGAGCTAAAAGAGGGTGTCATAAATATGTAGCGGTATATGTATGCATATGCATATACACAGGCATGTATGTGTGCGTGTGTGTGTGTGTGTGTTGGTGTGTTTGTGTATTTGTGTGTCCATTTAGTTTTCTTCGAATCAATTTGCGTTGGTTTCAATTGTGCCAAGCCAATAATAATTGACATAAATGTCTGGCGCGGGCAAAGCAGGCCGCATGAAATATTCAAAACTGTCTGACATGTTTTTTCTGCATTATTTATTGGATCAGCAAGATATGCCAGGCAGCCAGACGGCCATCCAGAATGACGTTTGCCTTTCAAACTGTTCGCCGCGATCGGCAGCAAATTTCTTACCAATTGCTGC
Source organism: Drosophila anceps (assembly GCA_035045945.1). Taxonomy (NCBI): domain Eukaryota; kingdom Metazoa; phylum Arthropoda; class Insecta; order Diptera; family Drosophilidae; genus Drosophila; species Drosophila anceps. Next base: position 5,818,491 of record JAWNON010000190.1, read on the forward strand.
TCAACTGTGCGGTGCGGTGCGGTGCTGTGCTGTGCTGTGCTGTGCGGTAATCCAATTGGTTCAAGTTAAATCGCTTGGTAGCTGGAAATTAAATTTAGCTAATGTTTATTTCGTTTAATTAGACAACTACAAGGCAAATAGAATATTTATGTACACACCAGCCGCCCATACAACTGACGCAGAAATTCACGGCAACAGCAACATTCAAGTTTATATATTATGTATTTTTTTTTGCTGTTGCTTTCAACATACTTGAAAACGTTAAACAAGTGTTTTGTTAATGTTTGTTTGCCTAAATCTTTAATGTGTATTGCCAGCAAAAGCCAAAAAGCAACAGCAACAGCAACAACAACAACAACAAAAAGCCAACAAAATACAAATCAAATTTATTTTGTTCAAGCTCTTGAGCTTTAATACATTTACAGTTCAAATACAGTTCTTAATGTTGACAGCGTTGGCAATGTTAAACTAGCTACAAAGCTAGTTATTGTGGGTTGACTGCTGCAAAAGTTTTAATACATTATATAATATATATAAATATTTTTAAGACAATTTAACTAAATAAAATTTATATATAATTTTAAAGAAATTTAACTAAACTAAGTTACTTTTCATAGTGAAATGCCAACAAATATTTCAGCTCTTCAAACTTTTCAAGCTAAATTTGCGAGCAAACTAGCTAAATTGGCAGCACTGCTTGTTGTTGCTGCGGCCAAAAAAACTGCAAAACTTTTGTGCACACACACACACACTCACACACACGCGTGCATACACATGGACATGAAACCACTGTTAGTGTGCCAGAGAGAGGGGAGAGAGAGAGCAGCGTAGAACGCGGACGCTCAGACGACTAGTCATATTCATTTTGGTTGCTTTTGCTAATTTTAAAATAGACAAACAATTTTTTATTTCAATTTACAGCAGCCAGCAGCAAGTCGCACACGAGCACACACACACACACACACATATGTATATCGATATACACATATACATACATATATACACTCGTGCGCGCTCTCACTGCCCAGACACATGATTCGACGTCGCAGTCGCAGTCAGCGTCGCAGCCATTGCTGTTATATCCCGCAACCCGTTTTCAAACAATTTTTGTTTGTTTTAGCGAGTAACTCGGTTGCGTATTTAAATATTTATATATGTACCTATTTATAAATCCCACTGTCTGTCTGTCTGTTTGTGATAAGCATGATTATCATAATGGTTAGTTTGCACATTTTTATTGTGTCCCTTCCTTCGGCGCGCTGCTCCCATTAACAGCGTCATGTCAAGTGTACAACAGTGCATTAACAGTGTGCTGTCTTTGTTCCACTACAGCAAACTGCGGCACTCGTTAGCTGCCCCCGCCCCCGCCCTCTACCTTGCGCTCTCTTGCCCTGTTTATTTGCATTTGCATTAAATTTGTATTTGTTTTGCAACTGTTACAGTTGTTGTTGTTGGTTTTATTGGAATTGCTTTATTTTGCGTTCGTTTGTCAATTGTTGCGAATTGTTTTTTTTTTGCATTTAATTGGCATGTTTCGTGCAATTTACTTAATGAATTTCACGTTGTGCGTTCACTGACCGATCAAAACCGCTCGATTGTGTGTGCGTGTGAGTGTGTGCAATTGTGTGTGAAAGTCACATGAAATCAATACAAAGCGGTTTCATGGTCTGTTGTGTATATAAATCTAATGGAATGCAGTAGAACTCCTTTTGTCTCTTTTGTACAAGGTATTTTACAGTCGGTCTACATTTGATTGCAACGTTTTCACATGCTCACCATTTAGTCATGCAATTTTACTGGCAATTATTTCAATTATATACATACATATGTATATAATATTATCAGTACATACATATACAGACAAACATATGTATACATTTTTAATTTATTTAGTTTCACATTTTATTTTATTTTTTTTGTATTTTTGCCAACCTTAAACCCGAGCAAAATGGCGCTCATTTTAGTGTCCTCAGAAGTCATTTACAACATGACTCTCAAACTGTGTGCTTTCACGTGCACAACGGCTGCCAAAAATAAACGGCACACACACACGCACACAGACAATCACACACACACACACGCATAGGTACATAATATAGGCGCAATCAATTAATTTTGTTTCGTGTTAATTAATTTTGTTATATGTGTGTTTTTTTTTTGTTTCTTCTTCTAGTGCTTGTAGCAAAATGCGCTGTGTTCGGCATTTATGTTAGTTTTCTTTTTTCTCTAATTTCTCTATTTTTTTTTGCATATTCTCTGTGTAAATATTTTAATTGCCTGCGGCTATAACATTTTGCTAGTGCAACAAAAACATGGGGCTATTTGTTGCACTTACAGCTCAATGCGTTCATTAAAAAATAATAAAACCCAAAACGAAAAATTAAAATGAAATGAGCGTTAGCAACACACACACATACGTACACATCCATATATGCAGACGCACACACACATACAATGCGAACGAATGCCAATAACAATATGTCACGAGTGCCGCTATTCATATGCTGCATTAGATGTAGAACAAAGAGCGAGAGGGAGGGAGGGATGTGTAGTGTGCTGCATGTGAGTATGGGTGTATGCGTGTATGGGTGTGCGTATGTGTGTGTGTGTGCGGGCAGCCATAAATTTGATTAAATAAAGTTTTAGTTGGCGCTCGCCTTTTGCAAGCTCTCTTCTTTCTCTACTATTTGGCACAAGGAATGCGACAAAAACTATGCTACATGAACAAGCAATAAACCATAAATTTCGTGTCACCAACAACAACAGCAGCCGTAGCGGTTAAACGTTTGTGTGTAACAAGACAAAGAGAGCGCGAGAACGTGTGTGGTGAGAGTGAGAGTATGTGTATGGTGAGAGTCAAAGAATGTTAAGGTGTGTTACGTGTATATGTTCGCGCGTATATGTGTGTGTGTGTGTGTGTGTGTGTTGATGTTGTATAAATTTATAATACTTTTCGACTGGGTCGCTATGCTGCAATATGCTCTATGTAAATGTAATGCGTGTGTGTGTGTGTGTGTCCATGTGTGTGTGTGTGTGTGTGTGTCTGTGTGCGTGTGCTTATGCTGTCCAAAGTGACAGCAACAGACGCAAATGCTTGCAAGCGGCGGAAGTGAGATGGAGCGACATCTTGTTGCTTGTAAATAAAATTGCGTTGTCTGCAATCTTTTTGCGCTTAATTTGCTATAAAAGTGTCAGCTGAAAACGGGAAGGCAAATACAAAGCGCATACTTAAGTATGTATGTATATATATATATATATATATATATATGTGTGTGAGTGTGTGTGTGTGCCTAATAAAGACTATGTCCGTTGACTCGTTAAAACAGCTGATAAGATTGCGGCTTTATCTATAAGCAAGCAGTAATCAACAAATATATATATTCTACGTACTTACATATGTATATACATTCTTGGCTAAGAGCCTATATATTTATTGCCATTGCTTATTTGTAGTTATCAAAAGTACTTGTTACCTACCCGTCGAGCGATAAGCCCTGTTAACTGATAGCATTCTCTCAAAAAAAAAAAAAGAAACAAAAAACCGGCACATGGCCATTTGGACTAACCGTATGTATGGGCGTATCTGGCCATGGCTTAAGAATATGCAGTTTAAACTGGACATTGCTGACGTCACTGTTGACGCCATTACCCAATGCCACACACACACACACACACACACACAATCACAAGTAACTGTATCTGCATACATACATACATATATCTGTACCTTGCTGCATGAGACGAGATTGTTGATTGCAATCTCTCTGCGATGGTTAAATTTAAACGAGTTGCGTCAGCAATCAACGCTTTGTTAATTATCGCCGTTTAGTGTTGTGTAATGCCACAATATCAAAATCAAAATCATGTGCTTAGCATGTGCTGGCACTTGAGTGTATCGCCAAGTATGATGAAACGGGTTGAATATATACTGTTATAATAATGCGTCGATAATTATCGATTGAACGTTTATAAACAAAATAACACTTGAATACCCAAAAACGTTAAAAATATATTTTGGGTTGTTCTATAATAATACTACATTTTATTCTTATATTTTTTTCTTTTAAATATATTCAATTACATAAAATATCGATAACTTTTAATAGAGAGAAATACGAGTTAGGCAAGCAGGGCACTTGAATATCCAAAAAAAAGTTTTTAAAATATAAAATAAAACATATTTCGGGTTACCTATAATAATACTACAAATTTCCTTTTTTTTATTTTTAAAAAATATATTCAAGTTTATAAAATATCGATAGCTTGTAATGTCGATAACAAGTTAGCCAAATCTATTTAACTAACCCAAATCAATTTTTATCTAAACCACCTAAAAGAGTTTAATGTCTATCGATTAACTTGAAAGTTGATCGATATACTTTTAATTGTTTAAGTAACGACACCAACTGTACATTGTATATAATCAAAAAACAAAAAGTAAACCATTAACACTTTTTGGTCTTAATTATAGCACTCGCACACCACATTTATAATTTGAAATTAGCTTTAATTTGAATTTTTTGGTTTATTCAGTTCGTTAATCGGTTTTTATTTTCATTTCGTTCACTTTTTTTGATTTCTTTTTGTATATATCTTTTATGTGTATATGTAAGTAAGATTTACGACACATTTAGTATAAATAAATTGATATATACATAAATATTTTTGCAACTTGGCGCTGAAATCAAATAATCCGAAAACTGGAAACACACAAAAAGCAGAAGAAAACAAAAAAACGAAACGAAAAAAAAGCAAACAAATCTAACCGATAAAATAATACACACAAGACAATCGATCGACACGAAATGGATCGGATTCGTACGCACACACACACATCTGCTATATAGTAGCCATATATTTTATGTGGAGTGTAAAAAAGACTAATTAAATTTAAAAAAAAATCGTTTATTTTTTATGTTGTTGTTAATTGTTAATGTTTTCTTGATTTCCAATGATGTGTTTCTCCTTCTCCCATTGCCCCTTCAAACTGCTCTTTTTGCTATCGATATATCGATTTGTTGTAACCTATTTGCTGTGTGTGTTCTTTATATACCATATATATATATATATATATATCAAAATCATATATGTATATATGCATATTTGTGGATTAAATTAATCGTAATGCAGCGAGCATCATTGAGAACGATAGCGATGAATCATCGGAGTTTGCATTGGCCAGCGCGCCAATCGTTTACTATGGCGATGCGATTGTCAATATCGGTGAGCCATTTTCAATAACGTGCGTCATACCGATAACTGAGCGCATACACTGGCTAAAGAATGGGGAGTCGATAACGCGCCACAATTTGCGGCATGGCCACGACGAGCACTCCTACACGCTATCGGAGAGTGCGATCGAAGGTGAGTATTTATTGATTGATTGACGTTTGACGATTGATGAAGACCGAGCAACAATCCATCCATCAATGCAATCGAATCAACTGCAGGCGAGAAGCACAAGATCGAGGCGCATTTGAAGGTGCGGCATGCACTGAAGGTGCACGAGGGTCGTTATCAGTGCAACAACAACAACAACAACAAAAACTATCGCCGTGACAGTGGCTTTCACATGCTGCACGTGCACAGCAAGCAACAGCAATCGGAGACGCCGACAGAGAGCGGTTATCGAACTATCGATGAGCTGACGCCCAGCTCGGCCGATGAGATATTTACGCGCACGTGGCAGGAGCAACAGCAGCTGCCGCAACACTCGGAGTCGCCATCACAATCATCCGCCAAGCAGCACAATCAGCCGCAACAAGGCAATGCCACCACAAGTCACAGCTACGGCTTTGGCAGCTACGAGCATCAGCAGCCAGCAGTCACAACACGTAGATACAACGAATTGAGCACGTGGCATGCGACAACAACGGCTGACGGCCAGGCAGGTGTTAATGGCATTCATCGCATTTATTCGGCCACACCGCCAGATTTTCCGCCACCACGCTTAAGCCTGCTGGAGCATACGGTGGCGCCACCCGAACCACCCACCATACAGCTGTACAATCAAACGCTGCCCATTTATCGAACGCCAATCGACACTGCCACTGCCACAGCCACAGCGCATCATCGCGCGCAGCATCATCAACAGCAGCTGCAGCTGCAACAGCAGCAGCTAAACAATTTTCAACTGCCACTGCCGCCGCAGCCAAAGCAACCCACGCAGCCGCATCACAATGACAAATATCAAACATATTCACCGCAATTTGTGCCGCCTGCAGTGGGCGGTGGTGCCGGTGGTGCCGGTGGTGTTGGTGTTACCGTTACAACAGCGCCCACAGCGCTAACAACCAGCTACAGCAACAACTTCGGTTTAATGCAGCAGCAGCCCAAGACGTACTTGCCTATTAAAAAGGGTGAGCCACATACACACACACATACACTCATTCGCGTTCATACTCACACTCACACTAAACTCTACATGAAGTCTGCATTTAAACAGCGTTCACTCACACACACATACATAGATACAAAGCAAAATTCGCTCAATTGACACTCAAACACACACACACATGCATACAGCTGTGGTCAGAAAAATAGTAGTGCAACTATGTTTATGAACACAAAATTATGTTTATTTTTAATTAAAAATTGATTTATTTTATGAAATAAGTTTTCTGCTACATTAATCTAGTTTTACAGAACATAATATTATGAATATAATTTGAAACGTGTACATTTTTTTATATACATATTCAAATTATTTTAAAATTTATTTGTTTATCACAAAATGTTGCTGTTCAACATTTCAGTCGCACTACTATTTTACTGACCACAGCTGTACATACAAATTAGAGTTCCGCCGCAATTAGTTAAATTCTAAAAAAAAGAAGAAAATAATAATAAAATTTAAATTACAATTTATTGCGCTTTAGGTTTGTTGCGTGTCAAAGCGTTAAATAAAATTGTTAATTTGATTTGCAACGTGTCAAATCGTTCACTTAATTGCTCCATTTTTAATCAAGTGGAAAATAAATTTCATGTCGTGCGCAACAAGCTTTCAGCTCTTAATTATTATGAACAACAACAAGAACATTTACAAATTTTCCACTTCAAATTCAATTTGAAGCTTAACAAAATATTTACGATTGAGCTAAATCAAAAGGAACCACTGAGCGTCACTTGAGTGACTTGTAACTCTAATATACAACAAAAAACACACTACGAACTCCACTCAGCATTTCACTCATTCGTCATTCGTCATTTGTCTCGCCTCTACAACAATAACTGCATTTCACTCATCGTGTTCGTGTGCGCATCAAAACTCACTTTCGTCCAATTCGTTCATTTTTTGTTGTTCTTTTTTTATCGTCTAAGCCTCGCTCTATTTGCTCGTACTCGCTCGCCATGCTCTCTCCACGCTCTCTCGCTCTCCTGCTCTCTCCTACAATCGTTATCAGCACGTCTCTACATTGCTCAAACTCCCACATCGTTTAGTCTATTTTTGGTGTTGTTAATCGTTAATCGTTCAGCTAGTGCTCTTAGGCTTTGACTACTCGCCGATACTTAAGCTCGTTCGCCCTCACACATACACACAAACACATACATACAGACACAAACACATGCATACATGAAATATAGGCAAAACTTTAAGTTGAGCTTTTTTTTCCTCTTTGTTGTTGCTTGATATATATTTTGTTTTTTTTTTACTCTTACTGCAACTTTTTGATTTGTTGATTTTGTGTGTGTGTGTCGCTATTGTTGTTGTCATTGTTGTTAAGTATTATATATAAATGTATTATATATTAATATATTTTACTCGATTTATTTGAGTTGTTTACATTTGCTTTTGAATCACACGACTGGCAGGTGCACAGCGCCCCACTAAACCCCCTTTTCTCCTTCTCTATCTCTCAGTCGGTCTCTTTCTCTCTCATTCTCTGTGTTTTCAACCTCCGGCTCTTCAATTTGATTGATTGGCAGCCATTTTGTTTGACGCATATTAAATCCATGTGTAATTCAGAATTGGCGCTCAGCCGTTTGATAAGCATTGTTGTTTTGCCCCCAATAACTGTGTGTGTGCGTGTGTCTGTGTGTGTGTGTGTAACCGCGACTTAATGTTTATTGCCTTTTGTTTCATTTATTCTTTCGTTTTGTTTTTGCTTTTGCTTTTGCTTTTGTTATTGTTTCTCGTATGCCGATAAGGACAAAGCAAATACATGCATATGTACTGTGTATGTTTGTATGTGGCCTAATGCTTATCGATTATCAGTTATCGGCAATTTAGTTGTTGCTTTAGTTTTCGCTTGACTTTGCTTATCGCATCAAACTCGATAACTATGAATAACATTTAGTATTTAAATACCGACAAAAGAAACGATTATTGCTCCATTTGCAGCTACTTTTAAAAATACAATTTAATTAATTATGTAATTATTGCATATTACAGCATATATATTTATATAAATATATATGTCGCATAAATCAAATTTATTTGATTTCAGTCCAAGTTAAAAATATCTATGCTAAAAAAATATATATATGTATACATATTTTATATATATATATATATATATATATTATCATTTAATAAATATATAACTTTACATATGTATGTTTAGGCAAAATAAAATTCCAAAAAAACCATAAAATATATTTTTTTATTTATTTTAGTTAATTTTAGTTCTATGACTTGGGTTTATATATATTTTTTTTATATGGGCGCTATAAAAAAATTGTGTTTGCAAATTAATTAGAAATACATTTTTTACTTAGTACAAATAGAGTTTGTGTGTGAAAATCGTTATTGGTATTTTTGATTTAAGTTGCAATTTCTGTTTGAATTTTGATTTATTTTTTCAATTAAATACTTGTTAGCGTTTCAATTCAATCAAACAAATATATATGTATATCTATATACCACAAACATCTCAGCTCATATTTAGCTCTCAGATCCTAATCAAAATCGTTACAAATTATAGAAAAATAAAACCCTGCGTAAACCCCCCTATGAACACCTCTCATATATTAAGCTCTCGCCTCTACAAATAAAAAACAAAAACTCGTTAATATATTTATACCTACCATAAACTTTACCATCTATATATATATATATATATATATATATATATATATATATATATATATATATATATATATATACATATATATAAATCTTTTTTTTTTCTTATATGCATAATTATTTAGATAAACATTTTCTTATGTAAACGTTGTTTCCCACTCTACTCTTTTGGGATATACGATTTGTATATATATATATATATATATATATATATATATATATATATATATATATATATATATATATATATATATATATATATCTATTTCATTTGATAAATATTTGCATTATTTTGATGTTTTTCTCCTTCTCTTTCTTTCTCCCTCTCTCTCTTTCTGTGTGGATATTTAATTATGTTCGATCCAGGGCCAGATTCCTTGGTGCCAAATTACGACCATGTGGAGCGTCAACTCAAATTTTACGATATTCGAACGCCGCTTGTGCTCAGCTGCAATGTGAAAAATGTGGAGTCCGATGATCCACTCATATGGTAAGTGCAAAATATACACTAAACAAAAAGCCCATACATTATGTATGCACTAGAAAAAGATGTTACACAATAGTTTGTTAAAAATAGAAAAGGATTTGCGGTCCAGCTCATTTTTAACTTGTGATCTCAGCTCAGTTAGTTGATTCGTTCATTTTAATAAGACATTCAATGCAAATATATAAACTATATAAATATAAAGAAAATTAATATTAATTTAGTTAATTTAAAAAATAAATTTGTATAATAAATTAACTAATTTTAAAACATTTTTAAATTAAAAAAAAAAAACAAATCAAATACAAAATAAATCTAAAAACTAATAAAATATAAAGAATATTAATATTGATTAAATTAATAAATAAAAAATTAACATGATTTATTTAATTATGATCAATTTAATTATTTTGATACATATTTAAATTTAAAAATTAAAAAAAAAACTTCTTAAATTGTTTTTTTTTGTTTGATAGCCTAAAAAATTCAAGAATTGAAATTTACATTCAATAATTTCTCTCAGTGTACTATGAAAGTACACAAATAGGTAACAAACTAAAAATAAAATAAAACATTAATATAATAAAATATATACAAAGTATATATTTAATAGTCAAAAATGGAAACAGGCAACAAATTTCTTCCAGTGTACGCTGAGCTTAGCCAATAGAAAGACAGACAGTCGGGCGGGCAGGCAGGCGTCTTCCCTGACTCTGGCCTTTGGCCTATGGGCTATGGCTCTCTGCATACTAGTTGGCAGTTATAAGAGCAATCATTTTAATACGGCACAGCTAAGCACTTTTGCTTAATTATGTTGCCCAGCCACGCCCCCCTTAACCAAGCACTTGACTGACGTAACCTGGAGAGCATAGCATAGGGGTTGTGTGTGTGTGTGTGTGTGTGTGTGCTAAAAAGTGCCCGATTACAGGGAGTGGGCTTATCCGACTCTAGTTTGTATATATGCATGTATGTATGTGTGTGTGTGTGTGTGTGTAAGCATGCAAATGCGTGTGTGTATGTGAGTGTGAAACAGGCCTCGTAATGGTAATGACACTTTTTGTCGGTCGCCAGGGCCAAAAAACTTTGCTTTGCGTGCTTGTCCTGAATAATTGGCACCAAAAGTTCTTGAACGGAATAAAAATATGTTAGCCTATGGAATTTTTGTTGGCTAACAAGACAAGCGGTACAGAGCCCAGGACTGTAGTTTTCCGATTAAATATGGAAAATATAATTATTGGTTGGGAAAATGGAAAAAAATAAAAATAAAATAAAATAAATTAGTTTATAATTTTATTATCATAATAATATATAATTCTATAAATATTATTAAATAAATATAAGCACAAAAACTTCAATAGGAATCGACTCTAGTAAAAAGTTATCGATAACAACTGAAACTCTTGAAAAGTGATATATAAATATTTTCAAACTGTTAACATACGGTAGTTATGTGTGTTCAACGATACTGTAGAATCGATAACAAATCGATAGTTGTACTTATAAATGTTGCCAATCTATTTAAATAACAGAATAATAAGGCGGTTAGCCATATGTATTCAAAAAGTTTAATTATTTAATCGGAATCAGATACTATCGATAGTCCCAAGTAGTTAAATTTTAGGTTTTAGTTGCCATTATTATTAAATAATTGAAATATGACAATTGTTAATAAAGCTAAACATTTAGCAACAAAATAATCGATACACAAAGCAACAATATCGATAACATATTTGGGTTATAGACAAGAAGCTGCTTGTTAATGTTAACTAAGAATAATTTGTGAATCTAGAAAAATCACCAACGAAATACGCTCGGCAAATGTATATTTAATATAGTTATCGATAACATAGATCTAGGGTAGATAAAAAGCAAACAAATAACCATATACTGATGCTGATTGCTGTTAGCATAACTTATTTCTACTTATTACTATCGATATTTGTGTTGTAACTATTTATCGATTACCTTCGTCTGCACCTCTTTGAAATTGAACTAATTGTTATGTATTCTATGTTGTATGCGTATAAATAGGAAAAAGGGCGGCGTCAATGTGACGGATGTGTCCTCACTGAGAGGTCGCTTTAAACTTATCCATGCCGAAAGAAAGTTCATAATTGACAGAGCGGAACCTCACGACGATGGCCTCTACAGTTGTGAGTTCAAGGGCGTGTCCAAAGAAATTCACGTGATTGGTATGTAAACAAATAGATAATTAGCTCAACTGTATTTATAAATATTCAAATAACTTATTAAAATTTATTTATGTTTTTATTTTTTTTTTTTGCTGTTCAGCTCGCGTGGTCGTACGAGTGCCTTCAAATACTGGTGTTGTAGAGGGTGAGAAAATGTTGATCCCCTGCACAGTTCTCGGTAGCAATCCTCAATTGTCATGGAGCTTTGGTAAGTGATCTAAAATCATTATGATGATGATGATGATATGGTCTAAGAGTTTTAGGGCAAACAGCAAAATATAAAAGTAATTAAATAATAAAATTCATATATAGAGCAAAGAAATCACCTAGCATAAATATATTTTTGTCGCTTTTCTACATCATTCTGTTTCTGAATGAGAATGACTGCTTAAAAGTTGTTAAGTTTGACTATGACTTGCTTTTGAAACTAGGCTTTTAGGCGCTTTTTTAAGCTTCTTTGGCAGAATAGTAATGCATAAACTATTTAATAAGCTATATCATATAGCTTTATGAAAAAAAAATGTAAAAAAGCTTTTAATATCCTTGTCAACAATAAATAAATTACTCTATCATTAAGGTTTATAAAATGTATTGATCGATAAATGTTAATTTTTTAAGCTATTTGGTTTTTCATGATTTATAATCTTTAATTCCAAAAGGTTTTTAGTTGAGTTGTTAAATAAAAATTCTTTTTTTTAGTAATTTGTCAATTTATACTATATGCTATGCTACGTAAAAGTTGTATAGAATTTGATCTATTTTTTCTTCTCTCGTCTAATTAGTAACGTGAAATATTCATAAAATAATATACTAAATATGTAATATTTTTTTTTGTAATAATACATATAATATAAATATATATATTATTTTTTTTATTCTACGTAAAAGTTGTATAGAATTTGTTAATTGTTAAAGGACTTTCGAATTGAAAAATTATCGATTTTTGAAGATATTGCTAAAGTTAAGCTTCACAGCGATGAGTTGCGATTTGCGATTTGAGCCTAGCAAATATATATAGAAAAAATTATAAAAAAAAACGATAGTATATTTACTAAAATATTAATATAAATAATAATATTTTTTATATAAAGTATAAAATATTTGTATATATATAATTATTATATATACAAATATAAAATATTTGTCTATAAAAATATTAAATATTAAGTATAAAAAATTGAAGTATAAATATAAATATTTAATATATTTTCATACATAAATATTACATTTCTTTTAAAGAATAGAGATAGAAATATTTAAAATTGAAATGTAAATATAAAATTTAAAAGATTTGTTTCAACACTTCTGTTAAATATTTAAAAGAATATGTAGAGAAACTTTTAAGTTCAGCCTTTGCTAAAGTATTTTAACAACTTTAGAGAGCTAAGCTGAATTCATTTAAATATCCACATTATATATTCAATATATCATATATACCACATCTTACTGCAAAAGAACTCTTAAAAGATATAGAACAATTGCTTACACAAAATTCTGCTAAAGCTGCTGCAACTTCTGCTAAGATCTACGAATTCGTCTCTGGTTTTGCCCTGAAATTTCAGCATACAGTAAAAGCCCAATTAAGGCAAATATTAATTTGAATTTTTACTCTTCTTCTCGCAGGCAATTACACAAATGTCACAAATAGCACAGATCGTTACATATTGAAAGCGGATGATAATAAAATTGAGAATGCAATTTTAATGATTGAGAACGTGACATTGGACGATAGAGGCGATTACAAATGCCATGGACGCAATGAGGCCAATGATTATGCCAATAGCACCGTTGCCACCGATGTTGTAACCGTTCGCGTTAAGGGTAAACTATCATATTGAATTCGCTGTTATGTCTACTATATACATATATCTTTATCTAATTGCTTCAATTGCTTTGCAGGCAAATTTGCTGCCTTGTGGCCTTTCCTTGGCATCTGTGCTGAGGTTTTGATACTTTGTTTGATCATTCTCATCTATGAGAAGAGACGCAACAAGAGCGAGCTGGAAGAGAGTGATACTGATCCACAAGAACAGTAAGTTGCCAACAACAACAAACAACAACAACAACAACAAAACAACATGAAATCAACAAACAACAACAACAAGCAGTCCACAACAAACAACACCAAATATTTTGTAAAAACAATTTGAAATGCAGCAGCAAATTTACATTTTAGTTAATAAACTGCAAATTAAAGACGTTTGAAGCTGCATACGCAAATGCGCAACAGACAAACACACACACACACACACAACAATCACACACACACGCACACAGAGAGAGACATAAGCAACGTACTTACACACAGACACGGCAGCAGCAGCAACAACAAGTTTAGTAAAATTTTTCTTAGTTAACAAAATTTAAAAAGAAAATTATAATAAAAAAAAAAACAAAGTATATATTTATATAAATGCAAGTATTTATAAATATATAATATATATATAAATATTTTATTGGCGCGCAAAATGCGGCTAAAACTTATATATAAAAAAAGAAAACAAATGTAATTTTTTGCATATTTTGCTTTTGTATTTTATATATATATATATATATTTTGCATATGATTTTAGCTCAGCTTTTTGCGTGCCAAGAAAATAGCAAAAAAAAAACACGAAACTTAAAACTCAATAAATAAATTTATTGTTTATGTGCTGCCTAGTTAATAACATTAAAAAAAAAAAAACACAAAACTAACTTAAACTGTGTGCTAAACGAAAAAAAAAAACATTAAAAAACAAAATTTGTGCTTTAAAACTGACAAACACACACACACAAACACAACAAACACACACACACACACACATGCATTACACACTGAGCGTAGTAGCCATATAAATACTATATATATATATATATATATATATATATATATATATATATATATATATATATATATATATATATATATATATATATATATATATATATATATATATATATATATATATATATATATATATATATATATATATATATATATATATATATATATATATATATATATATATATATATATATATATATATTTATTATTATGTATAAAAGTATGCCTTATGAAATTTTTATTGTTTGCTGCGCTTTTTGTTTAATTTCTTTTTCTTCCACTTCTCGCTGTTGCCCCGCCCCAACTTATTTAAATAAAATTGCAAATTTCCCTCTTTTTGGTTTATATCGAGTGCATCATATTAAGATTTTGAATGTAAACGTAATCAACAACAATTTAAACAAAACAAATCAAAAAAAAGAACATGTTATGAACTTTGTTTTTAAGTACTTATTGTTTAATTCTAATTTAAATAATTAGGCTTGAATGAAAGTGAAATTATGCAGAAAGTTTATCAATTCTATATATCTATCGTTACTTATGTATATTATTATTATGCCTTATTATAAATGACTATCTAAGCTTAAAAAATGTTTGGCAATAAATTCTTTGTTTATAAACAATAACACGACAACAACAACAACAAACACGGCTACAATTAGTTTAGAAAACGAAAAAAAAACATTTCTTAATTGCAGTTTTATTGATTTCCCTTTATATTATTTGATTGTCATTTGTTGAGCACCTATAACTAATTAGTCTGTACACACACATACACGCACACCTGCGAGCGCACACACACACACACACACACAACCACGCCTACACACAGAAAAGTATTTGTTTTCTCTTTGCGCACTTTTTGTTTCTATTTTTTTCAGTTTGTTTTCTTTTTCTTTTTTTTTCATTTGTAAATTTCTTTTGTGTGAATAATTTGATATATACATATATATATTTACCGCTATGTCTAGCATTATGTTTATATGATTTGTTTTTGCCGTCTATTCTTAATATTATAATTAAATTACATTTATATAAAAAAAAAAAATCAACAACTTTGTGCTATTTTTTTCGCTTATAATTTTTGAGATTGATTTCAAATAGAATGAATAAAAAACACAAAAAACAAATGTAAATTATACAAAAAAAACAATTGAAATATAAAATGCATTTTTAATGTTCACACTTTGTATATTTGTATGTTCGTATATGATTTGCCTCTATATAGATGTAGCTGCTGTATAGCTTATGTAGAGATCTTCCCAGCTTAAGCAACTGTAATATTTAACATATACTATATATATATATATATATGTATATGTGTGTGTATATATTTATACAGCTAAACAGTATTAATTGAAGATCAGCAAAAATCTGTGCTTTTTTATTTTTGGGAATTGTCGCTATACGTTCGCTTCTTTTACAATTTTTATAATTTTCTTTCAGTTTTATTTCGAGCTTTAATCGTCGAAATTCGTAGTGCCAAAAAAAAAAAAGAAATTTGTGTAGCTAATTAATCATGTGAAGAGCTAATCAAATTGTATTTCATTCTTTTCTTGTTTTCCTCCCCCCTTCATAATAAATCGAAAAAAAAACCAAAAAAAAACATCGTCTAAAAACTAACAAAATTGTATTTCGTATGCCGTAGTTGATAAAATTCGCAATAAGTAAATAATTAATGCATAAGTAAATAGGTAAATGCCACAGCCTGCAGCTTGATTGATTGATTGATTGATTGAATCGATTGTTGTCGCTAATGCTAAAACAAAAAAAAAAAATAATTAAAATCGATTCAATTCCACCTAAAATAAAAAACCAAAAAAAAAATACCAAATCCCAGCGTGCAGCCGTAAACAGCAACAACAACAACAAACAACAACTATAACAATAATATTATTAACAAAGACAACAACAACAAGTAGCCTAATATTTGTACCAGCAACAACAACAAAAGTTAAAAAAAAATCAAAAAATAAAAACAATTTTTTAGTATTTCTTTTTTTGGTTTATAATGTAAATTTTTGATTTCTTTGTTAGTTTTCTCGTTATGTATTGATTGACTGATTGATTGATTGATTGATTGATTGCCCATTTAGTTTACTTTGACCTTCAATATGTTCTTCTAGTGTCACATTGCGCCAATCTCTTTGACTCATATGCGATTTTTTGCCATTTGTTTTCTATATATTGCAGGAAAAAGAAAAGGAGAAATTATGATTAAAATGAAAAAAAAAAGAAATTCCTAAAGACAGCCTAAAAAAAATATAAATAAATACTAAAAACGAAATATAATTGAGAACAACATAAAAAAGCATTATACTTATATTATATATATATGACTATATATATATAATATATATATATAAATGAGAATCTGTTAAACACACATCCAAGAGAAATCTCCCCCCTCACAACCAAAACTTTTCAACTTTTCACAAAATATTGTATGAAAGAACATTTTGTTTAGTCCAATTGTATTTTATTATAAACATATTTATAAATGAACAATTTAAAAAAAACTTTAACAAAATTTAACATTAACAAACGAAAGTGATAGCAGTTAAATGAACACTAAAAAAAAAAATCGGAACTTTAGCAACTTTAAAGGAATCTATGGATAATGCGGACAGATCGAAGACAGATGAAGCCAACACCGAAAACGCAGTACTATTAATAATACTACAACAACTATCAAAGATGTCACACTCACACACACACATATACGTAGCACTCTATCCGCCATCTTAGTAGAAAAAATACTAAAATACTAAACAAAAGTCCAGAAAGTGTTGTACATAACCTAAAAAATGTGTATTGTTTACTAGTGAAAAAAAAAAATCAAATGAACTGCAAATTTAGTATTTATTTAATATATGTCTGAGGTTTTATTATTTGTAGTTAGATTTTTGTCTCTCTTTTTGTTTGTTTTTAATTTGATTTCGGGGTGCATCAGTTCGAGTTCTTTTGGCTGCGATCAGTAAAAGAGAAAAAGAAAAAGATACAAAAAAAAAACAAAAAGGAAAAAATATGAAAAATACCAAAAAAACTGTTGAAAGAGAAATGTTAAAAATTTGTTTATTAATATTAGTTAAAAATAAATGAAAAAAAAAAACAAAAAATGAAAAGAAATGAAAGAAACCAAAATGAAAAACTTTTTAAACAATTAAGTAGCGCGTTATGAATATATTTTAATAACAAAATAAATAAAGAAAAAACATAAATGCTGTACGATTTATGATAGAGAACATAAACAAAAAAAAGAAAACTACATTGTATATTTGCATAATTTTAAACTATTACAAAACAAAAACCAAAACAATTACAATTAATATTAATACAACAAAATGCGTACTGCCAAAACTTAAAAAGTTCAGTACTAATTGCTTATACTATGTATTTTATGAATTATGAATTATGATTGACGAATGATGAATAATAAATAATAACTGATGATTGATGATTTCTGATTGAGGATTCATGAATGATCATTAATGGTTAATGATTCATGATGTACGATTGATGGTTGATGATGAATTAAATGAATTATGAGTAATGATTGATGCTTGATGATTGAAGAATTATGAGTTATGAATCATGACTCATGAGTCAGAAATCATGAATCAATTATGAATTAGGAGCAATGAATCATGTATCATTATTCATCAACAATGTATCAAGTCATGCATAATGAGTCATAAATCACGAATCATGAATTATAAATTATGATTGTTGATAGGTGATTGATGATCAATGATCAATGAATTACTTAAATTATATTTAAATAAATTTTGCCTCATTTTTGGTCAACAAAACTAAAACTAAAACAAAAACAAAACACTGTTAATTATTTATTAGTTTTTGTTAGTTGTTAACCTTCTTCTTATTATTATTATTTTTTCTTTGTTGAATATGTATGTATGTGTATAAACAAAAACAAAGTGAACAAAACAAAAAATACTTAAGAAATACTAAAGCGGTCTTCAATTTTCATCTGTAAGTAAAACTGAAATGTTTTTTTTTTAATTTTTTTTTTCCTTCTAAATATTATTGTGTATTTTTATTTGGTTTTTCAATTTTTTGCCGCCACCAAAGCTTTAAATATTTATATATATGAATATATATATATATGAATATATATATATATATGAATATATATATATATATGAATATATATATAAAAAATAAAATTAATAAAAATATTGATAAAAAAACAACACGAGACATTTGTATAGTAAACTAATAAACTAATAAATAATAATCGTTCTTGTTAT
Organism: Drosophila anceps; assembly: GCA_035045945.1. Taxonomy (NCBI): domain Eukaryota; kingdom Metazoa; phylum Arthropoda; class Insecta; order Diptera; family Drosophilidae; genus Drosophila; species Drosophila anceps. Next base: position 5,837,290 of record JAWNON010000190.1, read on the forward strand.
ATACCAAAAAAAAAATAAAATTAAAAGCAAACGGATATCGATAATTATAATGATCGATATACATAAATAATTAAATATATAAATATATAAAATATACATAGAAACAATTAAATAGCCTAGCAAAAAAATGAATAAAAAAACATACTTGGAAACCGTCGTAATCGTATGCTCTATCGATCGATAACATGACAATTGTTATCGAGAATCGAAA